>SSNP01000006.1:8635216-8783467 GCA_006937955.1 Pachypanchax playfairii
GGGGGGGGGGGGGGGGGGTTCTTTGTTTAGTTGTCATCTCAAAACCAAAAGAAATCCCTCACAAATCCATGTTGTCAGTAGTTATTTTAGACCAGGTGTCTCAATTGATAATTTCGAGTAATGTAATTCTAAAGCAAATTTTAGTTTGAGTCACCTGAAGTACTTAAGCAGTAAGGTTTTTTTTATTTGCAATAAGTTTGAATGTCAGACTTTTACATTTGTAGTAATGAACAAAACATTAGTTCATGTTCATGTGTAGTATCTTAGGGTTTGCTCTCTTGCATATGTCTGCGTTCAATCAAATTGCCCAAGGTCCAATATCTCTGAGATCTCTCTACGGACTCATTTAATGTGAGATTGTGAAGTTTCCCTTATACAAAACAACAAAGTTAACTCCAGAAGACGTATCATTAGCATTCAAGGATATCAGTTTAACATATACAAAGAGGACTTGTTTCCCTGCTGGGTTGGTAAAAAGCAAACAGGAGGAAAGGGAAAAGCCTTTGAAGTACATGCTTCATGGACTCATCAATAACTGGTATTGACCTTTCCCACTTTTATTTAATGGGGTTCCAATTGCTAAGACTTGATTTGCTGAATGCTCATTGCTATGCTAGCTGTGCTGCCATACTGCTGATGCCAAGTATTTCCGCATTGATTATACATCTGGGATTAGCTCTGATGCAAATGTAACTCTGTGTGTGTTTGTGCATGTCTGAAGTGTGTTTGAAGAATACGAGTGAGAAACAAAAAAGTCACAAAGACATGTGACTGAAAGTAGTGTTCATCCAGCCTATTATGAGTGAATATAATATGTGGCATGTACAAAAATAACAATAACAGTAAAAACAATTCTAAATTGTTTCCCCCACTTTGGAGAAAATCATGCAGTTACGTATGCTAAAACCTGAGAATCAAGCTTCTTTGGAAACCCTGAGAAACACGTTTAAAAGAAAAGGTCAGGTGTGTCATGTGCAGTTCCATATTATACAGTTATTTACAAAGAGTTGTTTTTATTTTCAAGCTCAAAACGGTGGGCGTGGCAGCCATTACCGGCAGGTGGATCCAGTTGCCATCATCAGCCTCTGGGTTAGAGCCCTGCTCGGGCCTATATTCTGAGCTTGAGCCTGCCCAGGCCAGTGAGGGCAGGGCCCGATAGGTTTTCAGATTTAACAAGCCCAAACCCGGCCTGGCCCGCCCCCTTTTTTGTGCATGATCAAACAATGCACATACATGTCAACCTTGAGAACTCAGAATTAGGGAGACATTTATGGAGAATTAGGGAGACCGTGGACTGTGGTTGAGGTGCGTCGGAGCAGGGGAATGGGGGGGGTAGCAGGCGCTGCTCGTGTAAGAGCCAAGAGGGTGGGGGTGCGCGCGATAGTAGAAATTGTGAGTTGTGTCGGGCCCCTTGGGCTCAAATGCAGGGCTCTACTCTGGGCTTAAGAGGGGAGCGGGCGCCAGATTGTTCCACTCTGCTTAGCGGTACATGGTTGACTTAGTAATCTAAGTTCGTACTGGCAATATTACAGTGCCCGTGTGTTTTACTCACCCTTACCAGTGCGCTTCTTCAGGATCCTCTCAGCTAGACCTTCCTTCTTCTCACGGCTCCCACACCGTGTTTTCCCTGGTCCAGCCTCTTTTTCTGACGGCTACCATGCCATACTCTCGATCCTACTGGACCCTCCAGGATCTCCCAGGGGTCGGTTCCCTCTCTGCCTCTCTCTGGTTCCCTCCTCTGGCCTGCCTCCGCTTCGCTCCTCCAGCTCCCAGGATCCACCTGCCACACTCAGAGCCTGTCTGTCCGCCCTCCACCAACACTCACACGCCAGCCTCAGCAGATTGGCACCTGCTTGCTTCCCCTGGACTCCTGCATTTTATCACAACCGCAAGCCACCACCTCCATTCATTATTACTCACCTTCCTTGCCATACAGTCACTAACCTGTCCTCCACCTGCTCAGACCGGATCACTCCGTGTGTATGCCTCTTTACTAAGGAGTCATATTAAAACTCTTTTGAACCTTCTCCTCTTGTCCCTGGTCTGGAATCTGCTGCTTGACTTAGAGTCCACAGACACTTAACAGAAACTTAAGAAATCATGACATCGTGCTGCACCGCCGTGACAGGGGTACTGTATTTCTTTGAATAGTGTGAAGGAATTCAGGGTTACCTCCTTTATCTGTACAACATGCCATAGTGATCGAACACTTTGGGCCCAGACTGGATTTGCATACTCATAGCTTATCAGTCTCTCAGACACATTCAGGGTTCTGATGACGTCTAGAAATCTCTCTGTATCAACACTATAAAGCAGCTCTGATCGGCCTTGAGGGCCAGAGCCTCATTCTCATGTATAATTTCTATAATAAACTTCTTTTTATAAAATCCACTTGCCTGATTCATTTGAGACCAAATTATTGCTATAGCAAAACTGTAATCTGATTGTAGTGTTTATTGTCTTTGTTCAGGTGCTGATGAGGAATGAAGGACATGCGGGAATTGGGCTTTGTTGCAGGAAACTGGTAGGTATGACGAGTTCCTTATTCAGGTCCGCTAGTCAACTGGCTCCGAATGGAAACAACGAGCGGATAGGTGAAAACAGCAGTTAAGTATTGCTTCTCTTGGTATGAAGAAATGAAGAGAAATTAATGGTCAACCCTGTGGATCCTGTCACAGACAGGAAGCAGCATGTGATTGCTCTTCAGAATAAAATTCCCTTGAAACAATTCTCTTGAATACACTCTTCTTTGGCATAATATCCCTTGATAATAATCTTCTTGATAGTTCTTGAAAACTTGAAACAACTTAGGTATGTGATGGGGCAGAATGTGTGGTCTGCAACAAAAATAGGTTGAGAAAGACTTGATATTGGTGCAAAACGTTGTCACACAAAGGTAAAAGAATGATCTGGCACTGAGCTGAGGACAACCTCAGTCTTAAACAGTCCCAGATCACAAATGGAGGACAGGTGAACACAATGACTTGATTACAGGAAGTGACAAATATGACATGAAGTGCATGACCAGACATGCTGACCATCCATCCATTTTCTGAACATGCTTCTTCCTGTTCAGGGTCGCAGGGAGCTGGTGTCTATCTCCAGTGGTCTTTGGGTGAGAGGCAGGGGACACCCTGGACAGGTCGCCAGTCCATCACAGGGCCTGACCAAACATGGTGACTAATAAACGCAACAAACAAGGTGAGTCAAACCATATTTCATGACATGTGAGGCAAAACTGATGTCAGTATTAGGGTTTAATAAAATGCAATTTTTATGAAATACTTTGGCTTTTTCAAAATTAAAGTAGTTTAAAAAAAGTTGCAATCCATTTTGATCCTGGTCAGACTCAAACGAGTTAATAGTTATGACGAGACTAAAAAGCTATTTCCTCAAACTGAGGTTTTTCAAAACTATTTCTTGTACAATACCTATTGTACAAAACCTTTCTACAAAACCAAGATCAAAAGATTTAAATAATCACTTTAAATGCTTTTGTCAGAGGATGTTTCCCTTCACAGCCTTTTCTGGTTAATGGCTTTGGAGATATGAAATTAGATTGATAAAAACGTGGGTAATACAGCTGCATCTATTTATAGGAATCCCATTTGTCATTTGGTTATTGATTAAAAGAGGAAAAGGGACATTGGCAATGCAACATTGTCATTTTCATATCTAAACTGACACCTGGGGCCATCCGGTGTTCTTCCAAATTCTCTGCCAGCAGGACAATGGACGCCAGCTTGGATATGGTGGGTTTTACTACACATGGCTATGACTGTATAGCCAACTGAATATTCAAGTATTTAATCTCCTTTCCCAGGAATGTTATTTGTAATTTCAGCCTTCATTTCATTCTCACAAATTAATGTGTGAAACCAGAAAACCTTTTCATGGAAATAAGGCTCTCATTCTATCCGCTTTTGGTTTGAGTTTTCTGGTTTACCCTCTTTTCAAAGCTGACCATGAGAAAATCCTTCCATCATCAGATCTTAATGTGAACATTTAAGAAGTAAAATATAAGCCAGATCCAATTCAGTCAGCAAGAAAAAAGTGTGAAATTGTTGGAAGTTGAAAAGCTTTGTTTACTTGAAAAGCTTACTTCTCATCCAAGTAGAGATTTCCAAAGGTGATCTTAATCTCATTATTATCTTTGAAGGCATTCCACCTTTTGAACCTTGTGAATTAGCCTAATCTGAGAAAAAAGCTTAATATTGAGTTCTGGCTGTGGCTGATAAAAATGTGTTATTTTCTTTTAAATTATTATTTTTTGTTTGTGTTCTTTTCTCCCTTTTTGAGGACAAAACGGCTTTTTTTTAAGCCGCCAAAGAGCAAAAACCTTTAATCATAGGACAAGGTGACCGCGCATTCTCGTTATCGGACTCGCTCAGCATGTTCATGTAAACACACTGTCAGACATGTACGACTTTTACCCCACACAAAAAAAAATTAATTTTGGTCTTCTACATGCCCTTTACATGTACATAAGAAAACACTTTGGAAACTACAGAAATAAAATACATTTCTTGTCACGGATTATAAATTTAGAGGTTTTGGTTGAATACGAAAGGTTTTAATTTAGTAATTAGAAAAAAAAAACCTTTCTTCAAATAAAAGATGGCCTCTACTCAAAAGCTACAAACCCTAATTATCTTTGTCGATAATATGTCTAAATTCCATTCACTATTCCTGGTCATGGAGGAGCTGGTACAACCAGCCATTGGGCAATAGCAAGGTATACCCTGTACAGGTCACCACAAGTCCATCATGGGTCCATGTAATGACTGTAAGTCATTCAAGAAGACAGATGGTTTGAAAGAAGAGTGAAGGAAAACCTATACACTGGTATCATGGGGAAAAAAAACTAAACCTCTATCTGCTGCCTACCATGGTGCACTGACTCTTCTTCCCAAGCAGTTTCACACCCATTTAAACATATAAACTGGTCAAAGGTAATTAGTCATGACTCGCAGGAAGAATGGTGGTATAAGTGAGCCTTTGTTGGTTTTGTCTTAATGCCCAACCCATGATTAGAAATGAAGATGTCATCTGGATGAAAGGTGAATTATATTAAAGAGATGGGGGGCATTTGCTTTTTCAAAACACCGTAGGAATTAGCAATTCACATTCACACCAAGAACCAGTTTAGCGATAGCAAACCTAACATGCATGTTTTTAGAATGTGGAAGGAAGCCTTTTCAGCGGCACTGTGCAGTCCATGTCTATGATATATGTATTTTACAAGTTTTATATTTATAAAACAACCCTAACAGATCTCTCCTCTTGCATTTGCTCGATATACACCACCTGAGACAAAAAACTATGGCAGCTGGTTGAGCAGAACCCCAGGTTGAGAGTTTGGGGAAGTAACTGCCATAATAAAGAGTTCCTTTGATGGGTGATGTTGACCCCTTCCATAGCTGGATTGTTTCTTTCATTTCACCGCAATTTTTTACAAGACACAATCCACCCACCTCCATATGGCACAGCAGATCGGTACGGTTCCCTCGGGAAGCTAAAGGGCTCTTGATTTGCAGTTTTCCAGACAGAAGAGTCATGTTTGTGTGCATGAGTAGGGTCAAAGTGCACTCTTAAACTTTCTTGGTGGGGACTTTAAGTTTTAAAAGATTTCTAAGTATAATAGATAAAGTAAACTCACTCTATTAAGTAAGTTTGAATTATGTTTTGTTCTTCTTCAAAATAATATTTAAGAAAGACAGTCAAGAATTAGTAAATGTTTGACTGTATAAATCCTCTCGCATTACAAAGATTACCTATAATATTATTTATCAATTGCATGTGTTGACTTTAAATGCACGATATGTAAAATTTTTAATATTATGCTTTTAAAAATAAACTAATACCATTAGAGAGCTAAACATTCTGTTGTTGCCATAATTCCATATGTGATTTATTTTTACCTAAAACAGTTATTGATCTCTTTTTTAATTTTTTTTTAAACTGTGCTCCAAACTTCCAGTACCTTTTTACACCACTAGAGTGAGTATAAGCTAGTTTTTGGCCGAGCTCCTGATCTGCTCGTTTACTACCAACAATTATTGTATAAATTACTTCACAGTTAATTAATAATATTCAGCATGAAGCAGAAACTTGTTATCCGTTACTCGCCGGTTCACTTGGAGTTGAAAAGTTGTACATTGAGTCTCTTGAACTCTGCCGCTCTGTGTGACTGAGTGAGGAACTCGTTTCTGCCACTTAGTGGTGGTTAGTGGAAGTGACAGGGTGGTGACTTTGCTCATTACTGTCACCTGATGTTGGAAATAAAAGCCATTATTTTCTACATAGTATAGCTTTAAATAGGCTTCTCTCAATTAAATCCTTCAAATGACTGGTTCAGTGGAACATCAAGTTTGTTTCTCTTAAATTCTCTGACCTCTCAGAAATAAAGGCCAATCCCAAGGTGGAGTACTACCATCACACAACAACTTAGATCTAAAAACTTCAATGCATATTTTATAAGCATTTATAATGCTGTCAAATCATAAAATATTATATTCTTGTGGGAAGTATTACAGTGTACACCATAATTGTGAAAGTTAGCCAAGTATGCCTCTAACTACGCCTTAAAAAACATACAGTATNAGATTAGTTTGTTGATGGTTAGGAATCCACTTTGGTTTTGACTTAATTCAGACTAGCGGCTAGCTTGTCATATTGGTCAGAGCTAAACCTTATTTCTCCAAACTGCAGTCAATCAAAAAGCCGTCTAAAGCAAGTAAGATATCAATTGTTCATAACCTTCCCACAGAAACCCTCTTAACAATATTGAATATTTGTTTTAACTTTTTTATTCTCTTTTAATAAGGAAGTACTTCTTGTTTGTTAGTCCCACAAACTCCACAGATTAACTAAATAAAAAAACAAGACAAAGAAGAAACCACCGGAAGGAGGTAATGTTTGTTAATGTGCACCCATAAACTTGTTGGCTCATAACTCATCTCTGCTTATTTTCCTTTGCTGAGAGGACTTCAGTGTATGTTTTATTTAAATGTCTTCAATTTCTTCTCCCCACTCCGTGAGATGAAGTGAGAAAGGTGACCGATGTAGCCGGTGTCTGCAGCGCACCCTCTAGAAGTACCGGAGTCGCTGAAATAATCAGCACTGTCACATGAGAGGTCTTGCTCCCATCGACACTTTGACAGCCACTGGTGGGAAGCCACTGTCTTGCCATTAATAAAGAGTCCCATTTACATAAATTGACAGGTATACGGTGCTTGGGTGCACCCAGTCACAAGGACTTCACTTATATGCTGATTCATTACACCCTTCAAGGGATGGATACAGGTTTTTTTTTTTTAAACATTGTTGTTATCTAATCCTTCGTTTTTTTGATGCATGTATAATTTATTACTCTAGATATGTGAATTATTAATGTTTTTTAATGAAATGCTCTGAAGTGTTTAACAGATTACAGAAAAACTAAAACCACATTGTACAAAGAGAACAGCATTTATATTCTTGGACAATTTTCATCTTTTATATTTTAAGTCACTCTTCTAATATGTCTAATTTCAGCATTTGACTTGACATTTGAGGGTTTTTTGAAATGCTGTTGCACAAGATTGCAAAATGTCAGTTCACTCATTTAGATTTTGTCTGATTTATGTCACTTAGTGTCTACACCATGGTATTCATGTAAGGGGGACAGTTCTGCATGTGTTGTTAACTGTCAGTTTTGCAATATGCATTTGACTGCTACAGGATTCTCCTCTCTTTTATCAGAGATCTCTCTTAACTGCAGTAGATACCTCAAAGAAAGAGGTTAACCTGCACTATTGGAGCTAATTGTTTTTAATCTCCTGACAGCTGTTTGAAAAAACGAATGACATCTGCAAAGTGAAAATGGTGTAGGAGGACATAATTTTCTTACTGATCCACAGGGATTGAATCGCCATCAATGCCTTTCATTTGCAAGTGTTTATGTATCTACACATAAAAAAAAAAAAAAAATATATATATATATATATATATAATAAAAGTCCGAGATTAAAGCAACTTCCGATTAACAGTGATACATAATGCATTGCATCATGTTTATTTAACAAGATGACAGTGTGTAAAAAAGTAAGCAGATCATGAGCTTTCAGTATCAACCTTAGCAGCTATGACTAAAGGTAGCTATTATCTGTATGACCTTCTTGTGCTGCGTTCACACCGCCCAACGCATCCAAGCAGCAAAACACTAAAACGGACAAAAGTTGCTGCTAGCACACTTCGCACAGTCTGCGTCAGCGCCTCACGTCAGTATGTCAGTACGTCACAGGTGGGCGGGGGATTTCTCTGTTGCTATATAGTCATTTACGACATGACGGATCATGTCAAGAGAGGGGCTTGGCTTTATTTAATAAATAAAGCTGTACAACGTTGTCGTCGGGCGCATTTGCGGAGTTCAAAAGACGAAGACGGGTCGTACAGTTCGCGGTGGTTACAGACTGCGATAATCAGTATTTTTCATGAAATAGTAAAATACCTTAGTTTCTATGAAAGGTTTGTTTTATTTGGAATAAAATATTGGTTTATGGTGATTTTATATCATTGCATTCTTTTTTTATATACACTTTATACAATGTCCTTTTATGGAATTGGGGTGTTGTCAATTTTTTAGTCAGTTTATCTGTGTTTTGGTTTATGACCCAGTTTTGGTCAGACTACAGTAGTTGGACAGATGACCTCCCATTTGACTGGAACATTTTGGAATTTGAAGGAAAATCTAATAATTACTTCTCTACTTCTGTGCTTAAGTGTTAGTATAAAATATTTCCACAGATCGTCTTCTTATTTTCTAAAAATACACAAAATTGCCAAACTTCTACACATTAATGGCTTGTGTACCCAAATGAAATTGAACCAGATACACAGTAATGTTGAATTTAATCTGTTTGACCACATTCTTTTACGAGAGAGGAGGATTTCTCCTGGGAAACCTTTTAAAAAATACATAATGTTTTGTTTTTTTGTACTCTAATGAGCGTTAACGTTTAACACAATAATTAAGGCCTATATATTTTTAGATGTGGCATTTGTTGGATACAGTTTTGGGTCACATTGACCAGATTAACTTTTGGGTGAACAAATTTGGACTCTTACATCTGGATTGATTGTCAATTTTTTTGAATGTCTCTGGTCATAAAGTACTTTTCTCCTAGTAAAATACTGATACCAGATTGTTTGAGAATGAGCCTATAATCCTTAATAAAGGATAGCAAAAATGTCTTCTTTATATTTTCTAACATCATTTAAATATTTATTTTCAAGAACAGCAAGGGGGCATAAGGATTTGATTTTAATTCAAAATTTTAAAAATTGATTAAAAAATATGAATACATTTATGTCATTATCAAGACTAGGCAGCTTTATATTGAGCATTGCATTAATTATCCACTCACATGGGATGTTCATTTATCAGTTTCCATTAAAAAAAACATCACCATTAGAGCTTTGCCAAACATCATTTTCATTTCTCATTCCATTATTTAGAAAGTAGACAGACAACATGAGCTGCAACTTGACCTTTGGGGTGGGGGGGAAGGAATTTCAAATAACCTCAAATAACAAAATTACAACATTTGTGTCTCATTTGCAACATGCTCATTTGAGATCTAGCATGTCAAAACAGAGCTTAACTAATGAACCCCGAAATGTCTTTGAAAAATCAGCTAATAAACTACCACAAACTGTACTGCTGAGCTGGAAAGGGTGAAGTCTTCCAGTCGAAGCATCTTGGTTGTGGGTAGCGAGCAGATGGCAGGGGGATTCAGAGACAAGCAGCAAATCCTTTGATATGTCTGGAACCTCATATTCACAAGAAGAGTCAGCAAATAAGTACAAAAACTGTGTTCACATGGAAAACGTATATAAACACACATATACATTCAATTTAAACAATATGTATATACTGTACATATTGTGAATATAGTACATTGTATGTAATGAATGCAACATACATTATTGTACATATTGCTTAAATAATATAATTTAATAATTTAAGCACAATATTAGAATATAACTGCAATTTAAGTTTCCAAAGTGGGCCACACTAATCTTCAAAAGTAAAAAAAAAAAAAAAGATATGGTTAGTCTCAACAACAATTAAAATATATCACTTAAAAATGTAAAATTTGGGATAAAATGTAAAGTTTTAATACATGTTGTCAGGTTATAAAAACAAAAAAGCTGCGCAAACGTTATTTAACAAATGGAAGTGCTAATCATTAATTTTATTTCAAATTAAGAGCTTTATGAGTAGCTTTATCAGGTTTATTTGCTTCGGGGTACTGACGTAATGAAATGATTCTACTGGAAATTCAAAAGCGATTGTTAAGATCTTTTGAAATGGGTTTCAGTGGAAAGGTTATGAGCAATTACTTGTTGGTATTTCACATTATGTAAATTTAATGCCATTTTATAATTCTATGTCACTGTCAACATTACATTGCACAGTTAATTTGACAGAAATATATAATTACTGCTCTATATCAGAAGCGCTAAAGCTCGCTTCTGATGTTGCTGTTTTTGGTTCTCAAAATGTTAATAACCTTGTAATATGTAACTGATGGTAGTGTAAAAGTTTATGGATCAAAGTTTTTTCACAACAATGGCAATGTAGTTTGTTCTTTGCTAACAACTAGTCTCTGATCAGACTCATCTGTAATCGAATCAAAACAAACCTTTGATCGATCCACAACAGGTGTTACATGTGAATATCGTTTTTTACATAAACAATTTCTAATAAACTCTTCGAAGTCATTTACTTCTCTCAAAAATGTGCATACAAAACTGTAATCATTGTATTTACTTTACAGACTAATCAAAGACGTATACAACCATTTTCTAAATAGAAGACCTTTGCTGTAGATAAATCTTTTTACCAACGTCCAGGTTTCATACTAACCAAACAGAATAAAATGTGTTATTCAAGACGCTATGGGAAATGCAAATGTCATGGCCATTTCTCAATTTAATGGCAGGTTCAGCAATAAATTGTAACTGGCCCCATCTCTCATAAGAAGCTTGCTCAATAATTCAAAATGTACTATAATTGGCATAGCCATAAAATATGTTTTTCTTCTTCTTCTTCTTCTGTAAATGTTGATGGAGGTTTGGTAATTTAATTCAGAATACATGGGAAATTTACACTGCTGAGCATCAGTAGCTAATTTCCTCTGGGAAATTAATCTCTACCGGGTCTAAGATGAGCACTGTCCACTTTCTACTCTGTAAATATTGACAGACGGGGGCGAGAATGAAGCGGCCATAACTAGCTCATACGAGCAGCAGCTAAATTACCTCCACAAACACACACCTACACACACACAGGTTTAAATTCACAGTATGCCTGATATTTATAAAGATTTCACCTCCATAAATCAGTTCAGGGGACTGAGGTGACAATGTGCTGTGGCTGGGAAAAAAAGAAAAGATGGAGTCACACAGAATGAACTCAAAGGGTTTTTGATGTTGCTTTCATTTAGAAAAGTACAGAATGTTTTATGCAGGTTTAATCACTCACCTTTCATCCCATGAAGATATAAATATGTAAATTAAAAGATCAATTAAACCATCTTTTTTTTTTTTACTTTTATGTGCAACTGCATTTATTTTAGTTGACTGATGCACAACAGTCCAAAACATAAAAAGCAAACTGCTTTTTCTTTTTCTGAGTTCCAATCACTCTGCAGCCACTGTATCTGGCAATGAAAACATTTTAGTCATGCTCAAGTTGTCAGGCTGCATCAGCATCAGTGATGTGACAAGGACGTATACTTCATGTATGCAAAGAACTGTCACTAAAGATACTAAGGACGACCTCGGGGAATGGCTGTTGCAAGGTGCTGATGTGGAAGTATGCTGACTATTGACAAAAGCTAAAATACTTTTTCTTGAAAAAGTCAAAGTAACCTTGTAAAATAGACAGTACAGACCTACTTAGTTTGTCTTGAGTAAAAGAGCTCACAAAAAATACTTTCTCTTAACTTTCTTTTCTTCAGAGAGAGGTGTGTAATTACTTAAAAGATTTGGACCTGGACTTCTAGAATGAAAGAAATTCTATAAATAAACCTGACTCTAGGGCTGCCTGTAGACTTAGACATGTGGTACACCTGCATGAAGGCAAGGTGAGCATTAATCCTTTTTGTTTTTAAAGTGATACATGGTCATTAACCCCCCCCCCATCTGTCTGACTTGCTCTCTATCTAGCAACCTCACCGAACACTCCAATAATCTGATCAATTATTGCTAAAGGTTTCTATAGCTCATGGTACATCGTGGGGGGAGAAGGCTTTTTTGGTTAGCGGCCCAAAGTTATTGACAGAGCTCCCCTTAACAGTCAGGCAGGCATTTTTCATAGCCTTTTTTAAATCTCTTTTAAAAACGTAGGCTATTACTTCTCCATGGCTTTTCATTCAGAGCCTTTAGACCTGTTTTTACAAATTTCTCTTTAATCTATAAACTCTGATTTAATTTGGCTTCTATTGTTTCTGCTTTATTTGTTTCTACGTATTTTTGTTTTACTGCTTAAGTATCTCTATACTTGTTTTACTGTTAAGTGTTTTGGTCAACTGTATAGTGGTATGGTATGGTATGGTATGGTATGGTACGGTATGGTTTTTGCCCTCGGGTCTGATTTGATTTTGAGTATCTGCCGATACCGAGTCCTGATCCAATACTTCAATAATATATTAAAAAAGGAGAAAATAAACAGATCCAGGATGTTACTTATTTTGTATTTAATTCATCGTATTTTAATATTTAGCTGCAGGGACAGGACAGCCAGCAGTCCTGGGACCAGGACAGCTGAGTGTGGACACTAGCGCGTCCTGGGGTTTTCCCAGGGCTTTCTCCCAGTGGGGAGTCATGAAGTTGTTACTTGTGTGTAAAAATGAACGTGACGAGAGCCCATTTCTGTGCTATGAGCACGCAAACAGTCCGAAAGCACACAAACCGGTGGACGGACAATACGTTATTAAATAAAACAATAACGTTATGTAATTAAATAAGCAGATCAGAACGGCAGACACTAAAGAAAGTGTGACATGATCATGGGCTGTCTTCTGCATGCAGTAAGTGATCACCTCCACTCCATGAAGGAATTTAAGATAATATCATAAGGATTTATAATTTGATTGATTGATATAAACTAACACCAGGACTCATGCTAACGCAGCTAGCGAAGCTAGTGGAGCTAAGGTGGAAACATTCTCAACACATCATCCACTGAACCAATCAAAAAAGCTTACCTCGAAGAAAATTCACACATTGAGGCTTTTATAGGTCCTCATCTTCTCCACTGTTGTGTAGACTACAGGACTGTTATATTCACATTCACATGCATTGCGGTTATCATGGAAACACATCCCCTCCTAAAATGGCGGCTGCGGGTTGCGAGGGAAAGTGTCCCGGATATTGGCATCATGCAAAAAGTTGCATAGATGTGTTAAAAAATAATGAGAATGTATATATATATATGTCCGAGTCCGAGAGGTAACGTCCAATTCCGATCGAGTCTGAAACTACGTGATCGAGCCTGATTTCTGACCACGTGATTAGATCTGAACATCCCTAGTATGGTATGGTATGGTAATAGCTCAGTTAGCGCTATTGGTGATACATTGAGTTGCTGCATTAAAATACACATAATGGTCTTTGCAAATTGAAGGCATTTGGACTTCTTTCTTAATTCTAGATAACATTTCACTTCTCATCTGAGGAACTTTCTCAATTCCAAGCTGAGTGGTGAGGAGAAAGATTATAAAGTGTGCTGAATTATTCAAAAAAGGTAGAACTTCCTACTGTTAAATACTGGGAGGAAAGCTGGTGAGAAGCAAAATGTCTTCAAGAATTAAGAAAGTAGTCCAGGTACTTTCAAATCAACTTGATAAGATTTGTTGTTGTTTAAAAAGATTTGAAATTGCGTATTGAAACTTGCCAGAGCTGTTAAAACTTTTCCTGGTTAACCTGCAGTCATTTTTCAAGCAAATGAACAGAAATTACTCAACCTTCTTTACAACATTTATGTACTGGGTTTCTAATCCAATGTCATATAATGATTTAGTTGCTAGTTAGGCAGAATTTTGCTCCAGTCATGTGTATTAACAGGTGTTCAGGTATATTTTGATATATTTTGTCACTGTTTAAATTACACACAGTTGCTGTGACCTGTGCAGGGTGAAACCCAATTCCATAAAACAAAATGTAATTGACAAATGTTGAACTTTAAACAGGTAAGCAAGATGAAAACCTAAAAACATCAAATAAACAACACAACAACATTAAACAAACCTAATAAAGTATTTGCTCGTAAATAAAAAAATAACTGTATGCTTAATTGTTTCCTGAATAATTTCCCAAGAGACATTAGCTGCTCTAGCCGATTTTGCACTTTTCTGTCTGTCCCCTACTCAGAACAATAACATTAAGCACTCAGGATCTTCCCCACACAACACCTGCCACATTATGTGATGATGTGAACCATTCTACCATCCTAGTTCCCATCTGGCAGCTGCCAACATTATAACTGTTTGCTAACACGGGGGTTAATGAAACCCCCGTGTTAGTGAACACACCTCGCCGTTCAGGGCTCAAGCTGCTTGGAGATGCACATGCAGCCCTGAAGGATTGGCTCCATTATGGATGCCAGCACGGGGCTACACACGCTTCCTGAATAAAATAACGCTCACACCTGCTACCTGGGCTCAGTTGTTGCCATGCAACGCAGAGATGATACATTCTGTTGTGTACTCTCATGCTGTGTGCACAATGTGTGCAATTACAATGCAATTAGTGGACTTCCAAAAGAGTTTACTTGTAGGTACAATGGCCATTGTTTGTGCTGCCATCCAACATTTACCCCTCTGATTTAACAGAGTGTTTACTTACAGTTCTACACACAAAAATTGTTTCTTAAGAAAAACTGATAAGACACACAACTCAGAGCTTTTGCCTAAAAATGTGTCACACTGTTTTTTTTATGTTTTTCTGCAATGAAGCAAACACATATTAAGTCACTTGTTACCAGGTATGTTGACTCATTGCCCAACAAAGACCTACTCAAGGACAGAAACATGCTGGTCTGGATGTCCTTCAGATGAAGGAGGCTCCTGGGAGCAGGAACCCACCTGGAAGGTACCAACTTGGATTTCCAAATAGAACAGTACATCCACAAGAGAGAAAGTGATGGCGTTAATATCTTTAACCTGAATAAGACACAGGACAAGCGCTTGCTGGCAGATAGGGTTATTGTTGTCATAATTGTTACACACTACCAAAGTAGTTTGGATAGATTTCAATTGAAAGACATAGGGTGTCCAGATTTCTGACTTGTTCAGATATATTTGCCCTTCTGAAAAGATAATCTGTATCATAATGAAAATTGACATATGCATGAACCCTGATTGTTATCTTGATGACAGGACACTGATGACTCAGCTTAAAAAGGAAGTAATTGATCATAATCTCTGGAAATGTCAAGAAACTAATGACTCAACAAGAACCTAAATGAATGACACTTCTCACCAGTTTGTCAAAATTACGTAAGTCTTTTGGCTAAAAGGTCATAAAGAGACAGTCTGAATTCCATTTCACCACATCCTTCTCCTTTGTAATCCTTACACCAGGTTTTGTGGGTTTACATCAGGACGTTGGAAAAGCCAAGGGGTAGCTAAAGGGCCTTACTGTGCAAGACTCCCATATGTACTTTCGTGAGTATTTCTTTTTTCATGTTTGTCCCCTACTCATAACAATAACAAAAACTCGTGAATTACCCAGTTTAATATGTTTATGTATGTATGTTTATGAAACACCTTTTATTAATTTAGTTCAAAAGAAAAAACGTGAATGCAACTCCATGCGGCAACATGACCGCAAATCTTTAAAAAAGAAAATCTTTTTTATGCTAAAGTACCAGGTATCTGCAGTTGAAATACACCTTTGGCATTATGCAAGCTCTGGTTCAAAAGGAAAAACTCCCTTTGTGATGAAGAGTCGGTGTCCAGGGGGATGTGTTTGTAGGTAATAGTATTTGGTGCTAACTCAAGGCCAGGAGTAAGACACACCCTTCTTCTAAAGACTTCTTCTGCATCAAAAAATGTTGTTTTCATACAATTAGTGGTTTTCTCAATGATCTATTTAGTTGTGATACTTGCAAAGGCATGCTGGGAGACTTTTGCATGCAGGTATTAAGAGGACCATTTGACTAAAATTTTAAGGGGAAGGGGCATGTGTGTTCTGTCAGCATCAATACTAGTTCATGCTCCCTTACACCTTTTCATTTTTTGTACACTTAGTGGAAGCTAGATGAAAGATCTAGACCTTTACTCTTTGGCTTTTAAAACCCTTTGAGGATGGGGCCCGACATTTATCACAGGCAATGTCTTTGAAACAACATGAAAAGGCTAAGTTTCCAATATAAAGGGGGTGAACTGGGGGTGTTTATGTTTCTAAAATGGGGTTGAAAAGGGGCAAAGAGCTCAGTTGCTCTTTGGATATACCCATCCATCATCCATCCATCATCCATCAGTCTATTTTCTGTTCCAGTGCAATGTCACAAGGGGGCTGGTCTCCAGCACCCACTGGGCGAAAGGAAGAGTACACCCTGAACAGGTCTCTTTGGATATCTGAGCATTACAAATAAAAACTGCTAATCACCACACATAGCACAGTTCCTTAAACTGAATGCATTTCACCATAGGGACTATGAATGTGTTGCTGAGATGTTGACTTTTCAAATTGTTTTACCCTGTAAGTTTTTTAGCTACAGTTTGATCAATTGATTGACCTCATCTGTGCAGGAGGTAATTTGTAAAACACATTTTAAATAAATCCAACAGTAAAATAAATGTTAAAGAGGCAATTTCATACAAATTTCATGACTTTGTGGTAATACCTCAGTATTAAACAGTAATATGAAACATTTGATATCTAAAAAAGTCAGGACACACTTATTAACAGACCTTTCAATCTGTCTGCGTTAAAATTCGGGTGGTTCCGGCTCCTTCCATCAGGCTGCTTCGAGTGCTTCGTCAGCAGCTCGTTTATATTCATTATTCGAATTTTCTGGACTCAGATTGGCTAACAAACTAGCCTATGAGCGCAAGGTATACTGTTTCCTGCCCCGCTGCGCATGGCAACGTCAGACGTCGTGTCTTTCTGTTTGCTACGTTATGCTACAGCTTTTTAGTGAGCAGCATGCTAGGCGTGGTTTCAACTGCGGGAGCTGCCGAATACTAACGAACAAAGGAGTTGTGACGAAACAGATACAGGCAGTTCAGACTCGCAAGAACTTGGGTGTTATCGCCACCTGCGTAGTTTGAGAGGTTAAAACTGAAAGAGAAGTTGTTGACCTGTTTTCACACCCACTATGAAGGTAAGAACACCTGTGGAGCTAAAATATTCAACAGAAACCTCAGAAAAACCGTTTTAATGGAAGGGCCTCTTTAATATTACTAATGTTAAAGCAGAACTAAGTAAGTTTTTTCACCTCAATAAATGTTTTCTAGAGTCCCTGTGGGGGTAAACAAGGACTTGGCGGGGTGATTCGTGGGTCCCTCCCCTCCCTCCGGGGTCTGTGTCCTGAAAGCAGCACTTGCAACTTTCAGTGGATCGGACCCGACTAATCTCGCGAGAACAAACCTGCTTTACGGCACTCACACTCACGTGCATAAATACAAGCATGAAGCCCTTGTCGTTGTTAGCAATGCCACCCTTAGGAGCGCAAAGATTTCAACCAAAAAGAACGAAAAAACTTTTGACCGACGAGCAGAAAAAAAGGAAACGTGATTGGGACCGAGAGAGAGCTCAGTCGCGGGTGAACATCGGCAGAGCATCTGCGTCTGCGGGGGCGGCGGGGGAACGTTACGACAGTGAGCTTTCACAGGGGACCAGTAGGGGGAGAGCGAGAGCAAAACTTACTTAGTTCTGCTTTAACTCTGGTCTACTGTCCATTGTTATGTTTCAGTGATTGAGCCAGTCATAACAATGTGTTTTCCATCTTTTTAGGGATCAGCACATACCTTGCTGGGGAACAGCATCCAGTTGGTATTTTTTCATGTCATGTCACTTTTATGGCTATTAGCTAATTTTCTCTGTCTGTTTCACATGTTTATTTTACCTATCATAGATTATATAGCCTGTATAAGTGCTTGTTGAGATCCAAAGCTGATCTTGAAACACTGAAATAGATTTTTTTTTTTTTCAGTTTCAACAAGACCTTCAGGAATGACAACACTGAACAAAAAATGACATACCCAATAAAAAAGCATTTTAAAATCATTGATGTATTCCTAGGGTGAAACAATCCTACAGTGATATGATCAATTGTTATAAGATCCATTGTCTCCCATTTATAAACAGCAATTATTATAACAGAGAGAACTTTACCCAGTGACCTTCAAAAAATGTTCTTCTGATTATACCAAAATGTGACAATATTTCTCAAATCCATGGAATCAGGACATCAAAATGTGGATCGTTCTAACCTAGTACTCATTACAACTGGGACTAAAACTTTCTCAATAGCTTCACTTAAATTGTCCATCAGAATGTGACATTCAAGTTTATTTTTTATGATTCTTGTGAGAAAGACCTTCAGCTAACTATTAGAAGAAAATATTTTTTTGTTTCGAAGACAATTCTTTCAAAACCATTGAAAACCCCTGAAAACCTATAAATCCATGAAAAGTTAAAACTCATCATTATTACTCAGGATCTTTTAACCTCTTGCATAAAGGTCAGACTTATTTTGTAGCAGTAAAGAAATATTTTGTTTCCTAGTTGCCAGTTTCAGTGTCTAAATAGCATCGCAGGTTGTGGTTTCACATAAAGAGGGTCAATGTAACTTGCTCAGATTGTGCCTATGACCCAATGAGCAATATACCCCAAACCTGGCTTCATTCATAGTCACTGAAATTTATGTAAGTTATCTGGAACTCTTACTCCAAACAACTTCCAGAACCCTTTTACAATATGCTTGATAATTTTCACAAGTCATATATGAAAACCATACAAATATGTAGTATTTTACTGCTTGAAGTAAAGTATAGCAATATGAATAATATACATTTCAACAAGTTCTACATAGAATCCTGTATCTTCTTGGTCTCTTATGTCTACATTTCTATCTTTTACTACAGCAACAATGCATTAAAAACTGAATTTTAACAAAATATATTTAACTTATATGACATTAAACAAAATAAAAGTACTATCAAGTGCTCATTCTTGTGAGTGGTACCTATTGCAATAGCCCACTCTGTGTTTTTAGAAGCAAGAAGAAATGTTGTAGAACACTGAGATTTGAAATTATGGTTAAAAAAAACACCTTCAATCAGGAAACACAAGCAACAAAAAGCTGACATGGCAGCAAAATGAACTTAACAAACAGAAATCAAAACAAAGCACAAGGCTTAAGCTGACAAAAACACAGGGGAGCAAACATAGTTAACCAAACCTGTTATGTGAGATTGTGGCAAGAATGAATGAAACCAAGGTCTAAATAACTGTTGAGAATTGATTGTAGATTGACAGCAGTTGGGGATTAATCAACAGATTGAATTGTGGTTTTGAGGCTGAGAAACTAAGAGAACATGAACTGATGACAGACAGGAAACTGTTTCTTGCTTTTGGTGCAGTCTCGGTTCAGTTGCGTTCACACATGCAATCGAACCGCACCAGAGTTTGTTTCAATGGAACCGAGACCCACGTTTTAAGGCGGACTAGAATTTGATTGTTTGGTCTGCATCAGAGTTCGGTTGCCCGTTCACACCTCCCCAAACGGACCGGACTTTCTGCGCAAACGAACCAGAGTTCGATTCAAGCGGAATAAACAGGGCTGGTGTGAATGCACCCTAAGGCCCTAATAGTTCCTCATACAAGATTGCAAGACCGGAAGATTCTCTGAGAATGTATGGAAGAACCCAGAAGAGCTTTCGATGTTGCTCATGAGCACATATAGCTTTTGCCCTATCAATGAAAAGAAAGCTTGATGAATGATAGATGTGTGTGATTGAAGCATAACATTCAACTTGCTAATATCCTTGGCACAATCCTGTCTGAACAGTTGAGTGTCGACCTATGACTTGGATCTCATTTTCTCTTTACATTACTTTCAACTTTGTGACACTCTGTCACTTGAGAACTGCAGAACCCTTTTGTAAGCATAGATAAAAGGATCAACTCAGTACAAGGGCAGTTGCCATTTGATATCTTTGTAATCTGATTTATCCTGACCAGACACTTTTCAGATTAGCTGTGACAGTAATGACCTTAGAATCTTACTTTATGTTGATAACCATGTGTTCAAAAAAGCTTCAATATCACAGTGTCACCTCTACTTAAGTGCTATTAGCCTTTTAGTTGATGACGTTTTGACTAAGGAAAGTTTTCATTATTAAACACCTGCCACTCATTTTTTCAAACATTCGTTTTCCTTTGGCAGTGATAGAGTATTTGGTTTGCTAATTTGCCTTTGAATTGCAAATTGAGCTCTCCTAGGAGCTTTCTTCATGCTACAGTTCAGTTCTTCTTTTATGTAACTTTTGTCGAGGTCAATACCAGCAGCATCACGTTTTCTCTGTGGCATCCCTTAACCTGATAAGACTTCAAAACAAAGCTAAGCAAACCAATATCAATAATGCAATGCATGTTGAAATTCAATAAAGCATAGTTTGAAAGACGACACAAAACAGAAACTTGGAAAAAGTCAAAACTCCAAAAGCAGATTTGATTGTAACTCCAACAAAGTAGCTAACTCAGTTTAAAGTGTGTAGAAGTTAAAAATAAAAAGATTATATAGCTTCCTGAAAGATAATGATAACCTTGGGATCACCAGAGGTGTTTACCAGTGGGGCCTATTTTTACTGACAAAATCCAAATGAGTTTCTGAAGATGACCTTTTCAGATTCCATGTCCACATCGTCTATGGAGCATCTAAAAATGTTCACGTTGGTGAGTTTTTATCTCACATTTTGCCTGAGTTTTTAATACTAAACTTCCTCTCTCATTGGACCAGATGTACACCTTTGTGGAGTTGCATAGGGTATCACGGTAGTTAAATTACACTGTCTAGTCCACAAGCACTTGCAACTGCATTCTCTAGGAGATTTAGTGGACAGTCCCACAGGCCCCTGAAAAACCAAAGCAAAAGCTGAATAACATCAAGCTCATTCACAGTTAGAGTTGGACTCTGCCAGGGCAGCCTATTGCCTCCAGTCTTGTATGTGGTTTTCATGAACAGAATCTCATGGCAATGACTTCTTAGAAAATTTTAGATTTCCGTCTTTGCATCTTTTGCATATGACACAGTTCTGTTGGCCCCTTTGAACCATGACCTTCAGCATCCATTGGAGCAGTGAGTGGCCAAGTGGGAAGCAGCTGAAGTGAAAGTTGTCCCCCAGATCTGAGGCCATGAATCATGATGAGAAAAAAGTGGAATGTTCCCTTCAGTTCTGCTTCAAGTCATAGAGTTTAAGTATCCTAATGTCTTGTTCAGTGATGGAGAGATAGATGGAAAGTCAGAATGAGGCTTTGTCAGTAGTAATGAAGATGTTGCTCCGGTCCAGGGCTAAAAAAGGAAGCTTTTGATTTACTGGTCCATCTACTTTTCATCTCCTATCAACTGTCATGAGATTTGGGTTTTGACCAAAAGAATGAGATCACTGATGAAAGTAGATAAAATGAGTTTCCATTTTAAGCTTCAGCAGTATGGTGAGCAGTCATCAGTGAGAGACTTAGAATAGAGCTGCTGCTCTTCTATGCAAAAAGTAGTCAACTGAGGTGGTTTGTGCATCTGATTAAAATGGTTGGTTGCCCTCCATTGAAGGTTTTTCAGTCTGGTAGGAGTCCCTGGGTAATACCCAGATTCCTTTAAAGGAATTACACTTATCCCTTCTTGCCTGGGAACCTCTCTGGATCTGTCAGGCGCAGTTGAAGCTCTAGGTAAAGAGGTATCTGAGTTTCCACTTTGAGCCTACTGCTTTCATGACCTGACCTTGCGTAAGAGGGTGAAAATGGATGGATCTCTTCTCTACTGTGCTTAATTAAGCTATAAATTAGGAACATTAAATGAACAAATAGACTGGTGCATTAGTGACCTAATGCTCACTCTCATAATAGCAATGCAGTTATTTTTTTAGCCCTTATTACTAATATACTTGATATTGTCTTCCCTGTGCATCAAAAATTAATTTCAATACCATGACAATGAACATTAGTTGGCTCTGCAAGTGATGTGATTACTGCCTCAATTACCAGTGGTGTTTGCTGATGCCCTTGGTCATACTGATGTTCTTAAATTGAGTTTTCAGGTGATGAAAGATTCCAGTACTCTGTCCTGAGTGTATTCTGAGAGAGTAACCCGCCTCGCCAGGGAGTGAGGGAGATGGAGTTCAGCTCTGGCAGTTTATTCAGCAAGGGATCATAATGGGATATCATTACTTCACTACCTTCATTACAAGGTCCTCATCTGCCAGGGCTAGAGCGCTGTGTTAATTATCACTCAACAGTAAGACCAAAAGAGGCAGTGAAGCTCAAAAATGCTTTTTTGATTGAATTTTGCTCCTTTCATCCTATTAAGGACTCTATAATGGCTGGTTTGAATGTCAGCAACACAACATGTCTTGACAAGTGCCTTTTTTTGCAGCATATGCCTTTTCTAATATGCCATCAAAGTCTTTCTGAAGAAGAAAAGGGTTCTTACACATGACGTTGATAAGAAAGATGCATGTGTTAAAATGTTAACAAAGAAAAGACAGCTTATGGAGGTTTTTTTTATCTTAATGTGTTAGAGGACATGTGGCTGGTCTTGAAGAGGACTCAAGGGCACGCAGAAACATGGAAGACAGTTTTTATCCAGAGAAAAGTCCACTGTGCAGCAGCTCTGACTGATCTTTGACATGAAATCATCGTTTGTCATTGAATAACTACATCGAAGCTCCTCAACGTACACTATGCAGTTTTTAAAAATATAGTTCATGTAATCATCTTATTTAAAAGGAAACATCAATAAGCATAGTGGTTTTCTAGTTATCTATATCTGGGTTCTGCAATGACCTTAAAGATGTTCCTCAATCTTAAACCCATTTGTACATATGGGTACTATGTTGTAATGTTCAGTTTGTGAACTGAACTTGATTTACAACAGATACCAGGTGTTGTACATTATTGATAAGGAGGATAGGTGGTGACAGACTGAGCAAAGGGGTCAGTTGGAGGACAGGCTGGGTTCATGTGTTCAATTCTTGGGAATGTCTGAAGGCCTATTTGTTCAGCGTCAAGTTTTCCTAAGTGCGTTTGAACGCCCCATCACGTGCAGCTGCTCAGTTGGAAGGACGTGGTGGTTTATTACTTTTTGCTGCTGGTTGTTGTGGAATTACAGCTGCTTGTGTTGAAGACTTGGCAGCCTTGCAGACTCACATGTGATTTGTTATAGAACCAGGAAGTCTGGACGTGTAAATAATGATTCTGGTCCGGGCTAGCATTTTTTAAAATGACCAGAGACCACCCAGCCAGCTGAGATCGAGATCTGTTACAATGTGACTTTACTCTCAACATTGGTGGGACGTTAGACTGTTGTGAGAGTATTTCATTGTAAAATTCTTACATACTTTATCTTTAAATAGTGAAGCCAACAGGTGTGAGGAGTTTGTGTAAATGGGTGTGGACAGATGCAGGGTATGATGCTTGATTACGACAATGAGACTGAGTGGTGTAAACACAAACACAAGATACTAATATCAAAACGACTCCGAAGAGAAACCAAATCACAAAAGTGACTACAAAAGCACTCGGAGAGTGCGGACCCCCACCAAGTAGACATTGTAGAAAGTACCATGTCCGTATCCGGAAAAAAATTCCTGGATCCAGATGGTAATCCGGATCACCCCCAAAATCTAATTGATTGTTCCTTGGGTCATTTCAGGCCTCTCCTAACATTCTCATCAAAATCCATCTATAAGTTTTTGAGTTATCCTGCTAACAGGCAGACAAACAAACCCAGATGAAAACATTACCTCCTTTGTGGAGGTAATCAAACCATGAAAAAGGTGTGGAACAACCTGAACACAGGCAGGAATGGTGGCATGGACGAGAACAGAATACAACATATGTAACTTGTTTTTCATCTCTCTACAATCCCACACTCACTATGGGTTCATCCATTAGATCCCACAGTTTGACAACCATCCTCTTTGATCAGCAACTTTACAACAGAAATGTTACTTACTGCCTTTAAGCCTTCCTTCACACAGGATAATGGCATTTTATACTTTCCAAGACCTACTGTAGATGACCTATTAGATAATAGCTGAATTGTGACATATGTGGAAGCTCCCCTTTAGTTTGAAACAACCATGTCACTTTTCCACTGTGCACTTGCCATAAAGGTTGTTTTTCCTGCTGTATTGCACTCCCATGGGATACTCCCATATACCCTGACCATGCTCTACACATCCACAGCTTGTTCCTAAAGCAGTCCCACAATGTAGACCCACAACTGTACCATGCCCCAGGCCTCTCCATAGCAAATCTCTCTTGTCCTACATCAGGATACAGCTAGGTGCAAGAAGATCCTGCAATGCTAACTGGACACTATTGCAGGGATGGTCGTAGACTTGGGATCAGTCATGGGATTCGAATTCTCAACAACCAAGGTACTCAGATGTGAGTGTGCCCCACATCATAGATATGCTTTAACTTTGCACCTCAATTTACTAAAGAAGTCTTGAGCATATCTGAAATCCTCCCAGACCAATTGCAATCTAATGTAATGAGTTGCTGACTTCAGACCTGTCCTTATCCAGTCTAAAGGCAGCCTGAAGAAGCAGTGTGGGATTTGGTCATATCTTGATGGTAAGTCAAATCATTTTAAAGAGAGTATAAACTTATGACTTATGTTTTACAAACTTTAACATGATTTTAAGCTAAAGTTTAGAAGTTAGATTTTCAATGTATGTTATTATTAGAATAGAAGTGTAGCAATAGTGTAACTGTTTTTAACATCCTGTAAATAAAACATATATAACTCTAAAACATGGTATCTCCCCTTTTCTCCTATTCAAAACTACTGACCCATATTACAATTATTATTGGAGCTTTGTGTTTCAGTGTTTTTAATTTAAATTGAAAATATGAATGCAGTTTTTCTACCAAATGAGAAATTAGATTTTGACATGTTTGCGTCTGCCCATGTGGGCAAAATGCATCGATTTCCCTGGGTCCTAAGTAAACCACTGAACGTATGTGTAAGTCTGTTGTTCTTCTTTCAGGTGTGCCTTTTCACACATATCGTCTCCACTTACATCAAGACACAATTAGATCAGTGTGTGTGAAGGGAACCCACCGGCAGACTCTTACCTAACGCTTCTGCTGCTTGAGTTTAGCTGGTTCAATCTCAGCTGTCTTTTGAGTGAAAACCACAAGTTTAATGTTGGATGAACTGCGGGATGGTAAAGCTGTGAGAAACTTCGGAGGTTTGAGACATGACATGGCCATTTGTACATACAAACAGCACATTAAAAACACATCCACGGTGAGCCACAGGGCTGAAAGAGGAAAATAAATAAATTCCAACAGAGAAAAACAAACCTTAAGCTAGGAAAGTAAACAAAAGCCACATGAGTCAGAGATGCTGACCAACAAAGGTCACAACCTTATCAGTTGAGGAAAGCCCAAAGGTGTAAGTGGAGCAGTGGTTTCTATTAGAAGGAGACAGCTGAAGCCTGGTGGAACCGGCTTTCTTTCAGGTGACTGCTGATGTGGCCTGGAGAAGGACTGGAGCTTGATGGGTGAAGGAGCACAAGTAGAGGGAAAAGGATAAATACTCAGGGAAGAGGGAGTGAGCTGAAGTCTGAAACTGAGCTGTCACAATGGGAGATGGCTGCAAGGTCAGAAGCTGGTGAGCTTGAAACTCAGAGTGTGATTGTCTCTGAATTTTAGCTGTGATGATTAAAAATCTGGCCCCACAAAAAAACAAAAAAAAAACAAACACATAGCACTGATCAAAACCATTAACACATGTTGGAGGCTTTGTTTGTTTTTCTTTCTTTTTTTTTTTTTTTTGTTGTCAGATGTGAAGCTTGGCAACATTATCCTGTAATTTTATTCCCCAAACCATCACTATGCTGCTTAACCACAACAAAAAGACAAACCATCTGCTGTGTTGTGTCTTTGTCTGCAGCCTTAAATCAAACCACACTCTTAACAAAAGAAAACAAAATAAGAGCAATTTCAAGAGATGGTGTTCCTGTATAACTTTTTGATAAAGGAGAACAAGCTCTGGTGTGTAGGCCGTGGAGTGTAATATAACACGGCTCATGGATTTTTTTTTTTTAAATAATCTAGTAGCAATTTTTATTTAACAGTTATTGACAATTTATTTTCTCCCACAATACCTACCATTGAGAAAATAAATGTCGAAAATGCACCTGCATACAGTTTGCTAATCCAGGAACTGATTTATCAGCCTGATTTTACATTTATTTTGAGCATTTACTTTTGAGAACAACAAACTAGTATTTTTTTTCTTTTGTCCACAGGAACAAGATAAACAAACAATGTCATGCTCAAATATATTGGTAGACACAGTCTGTCTGCTGAGGTGCTTGATTTAATATCCTTGTGGCCATGACAATGACTGAAACACCTATATTCAGAGATTTGGAGGTGTGTCCTAATACATTTTGGCATTATGGTGGATCATAAAAACTAGCCTTCCTCCAAGGGGAAGAATCGTATTGATTTTTGTGACCCTGCGACCTTTTCTTGAGTTGTATCAGACCAAACTTTTCCCTCTCATGTCCTGACCCCACATCCATTCTGATACAACATTTGCTGAGAGAAAGGGTGAGCATACAGTTGATTTTGGAGACCCTGTGACCTTTGTTCTAAGCCCCCACACCCGAGTAAGTTATACTTAGCTGTGTACATGCTCTGTTTGCGTGATTGTGCAACCGTCTGCCAAAAGCTGCAAGTTTTATACCATTATTTAGATCTCAAAACAAATCTTGTAATAAATGCTAATCAATATTTTGATATAACTTATATAGTTGAGAATGCAGGACAGAACCCCCTCACTAAGCTGAAAACATATTTACTTTTTATTATTATTATTTACAATAATTATTGGCAATTTGTTTTTTCATATTTACAATAACACGGAAAATTTGCTTTATTTCGTTTTGCTTTAATTTTGAAAGTCCACTAATATTTATCTTAAAGAGGTTTATTCTTAGGAGTAATGTTCACCTGAAGTGCCCAAGACTACGTCAGAAGGAATACAGCTAGCTGTTACCATCATTAGCCATGATTAGGGTTGTCAAGTGATTACAATTTTTAATCGCGATTAATTGTACGATTGTCCATAATTAACTCACTTTTAATCCCAGATTTTTAAGACGTTCTTAATTGACCTTAAACTATTTTTCAGATTTCTGCTATATTTTTAAATAATGGAGTGGACAAATATACTTTATGAAAATAGGTTTATTTGAACTGTAACAATGTCTCTAAGCAAAAAATAGTGTAGTTGAAGTTCATTTTATCTTTAGACTAAATTGGAATAAGTGTCTGCTGAAAACTATCCAGCATAGTTTGCTGTCAGCGAGGAGGAAGAGGGCTCTGTGCATCAGCTGTATGCTTCGCTAACAGGCGATATTTGAGACTGCCAGGAGGGCCAACAGACCTGTGTGTGCGTACATGGGCAAAGCAAAACTATGGAAACCTGTGCATTAATCACGCGTTAAAAAAATTACCGCCGTTAAAGGGGGCTTTGCATTAACGCATTTTTAACGTGGTAATTTTGACAGCCCTAGCTATGATTATAGAATTTTATGTGAATAATCAAGTACTGTTAAACTGATGGGTGAATAAAGATTTACAACATAACATTTGCATAAAATATAATCAAATTTTTAAGACTGACATTTATTTAGCATGCCAACACCCCTTTTGGACTTGATCCCACTCTTGCTAGTCATTAGTTTTTTCAACTCTGTTAGAAAATATCTCTATTTCTATAAACTAAGGTTGTTTTGAAAAGTTCTCTAAAGTCAGTAATAAGATATTATTGATTTTAATCTTTACTCAGATCCTCACACTCTCAGACGTGTCATGAGAAACATTTTTCTGACAGATATTGTCATGTTTAAAACATTTGTTCGAGCTCATCTTTCTGCTGTTTTGTTTTGTGTTTTTTTTTTTGTGTTCGTGGAAAAAAGACTAGTAATTTTCTATTTAAGTTCCAATCACTGTAAAAGTCATGAATTTGTTTATAAATTACTGGATTTAAAAACATTTGTTAACACAGACTCTTGTTATTCCAGCAAAATATTCTCACATCTCCTACTCATTTTGTTGAATTAGTGTCACCATACCATATACCATACCATAGCATACCATAGCATACCATACCATACCATACCATACCATACCATACCATACCATACCATACCATACCATACCATACCATAACATTTAATTGATAAAGCACAAATTACCACAGCATGAAAGCTGACCAAAGTGCTGTACAAAGTTAGCAGTTAGCATCTCGTTTGATCAAAAACAAAGATCGTCAGAGATGAAATGAAATAAAAAAAATGAAATGAAAAATACTTTATTTATCCCAGAAGGGATGTATGAAGGCCAGTGTTTTTGACCAATGTTTTTTTTCATATTTTACAACCCAGTTATCAATCAGCGCTCCCTGATGAGCCATCATTTGTCAGCGTTGTGTTCTAGTTTTTGGAGTTCACATTTATTGTCATTATTGATTTCCTTGGTAACCGGGTGGGCTTTCTGGCCAATTACAAAGCATAGATCATTAGTTTCTGAGAAAATATTTGAAAGTACCCTGGAAAATGGTTTTCATCTAATTCACCAATAAGTTCCTGTGGTTTTATCTCAATTTCTATGTGTAGTAGCTCTTTTGCTCTCCACTGAAGTGGACCTGCTCTGTGTTTTTTCTCCATCTAAGACCACTAACAGAAAATAGCCCATTGTAGCCTGTTGAGGCCCTACAAGATTGAGAGGGAACACGATTAGAGTGGCTGATAATTACACAGCACTCAAGCTCTTGTACAGCATGTGGTCTTGGACAAGCTCATCTAAAAACCTTAATAGGACTGGATGTTGGAGCAAGACGTGAAGCAAAACTCAGAAGAAAAGGAGAACTTTATAAATGCAGCATTATTGGTTGTTTCTTTTAAAAGTCAACTTTAACATGCAGTTGAGTACATGTGCAGCTTGACTGTGTTGAGAGAGGAAGTAAAAGCTGAGGCAGGATAGAATTAAAGTTGATAGGCTGTAATTTTAGCCTGCACTAGAAGCAGACATGAGTACTGTAAATGCTGTGACTGGGCTGTTTAAAATAATAATTGCAAGGACCAGCGACACCCATTTTCTCGACAGGACTGGTTTTTATGTCTTTACACAGCAAACTCTGCTGCCAGAAAGCCAGAGCAAAAGAAGCATAGAAAATTAAACTTTAACAAAATGTAAATATTTTGTATAGATCTGGATTATTTCCCACTGTTGTGCATGCATGGTAAAATTGCTGTAATGCATCTGGTTTACTTGCTTTTTATTATGTTTTTGTGCTTCTTGAATTGATGCATGAATTGATCTATGTATGTGAGATTTTAGGACTGTGTTACAATATTTAATGTCTAATTTTTATTTCGACCCTCAGTCTCTATTACTTTGAGTATATAACAGCTCATCCTGTAAAGTTGCGCCCCTAGAGGTGGGAGAAAATATTGGAGATATGGCTGCATTTTATTTACTTTGAAAGTTCAAAGACAAATCTAGGAACAACTTCACACCTGACGTAACTGGGTTCAAGTTGTGCTCAGCACTCATTGTTGAGCTCAGTGATCAGGCCAACTAGTTTAAGCAGATCCCAGGAAAAACACCCAACATCTTGGTAGAGGAAAGTGCAGTTCTGGGAACAACAAAGATACTCTACAGAGCCCTCAAGGTCTCAAGCCTCTGGTACAGGACCTGAGCTTGGAAGGAACATATCTAACTTTTTACACAACTTGCTGTTATCTAAATTCCCAACTGGCATTTGATCCATGAACTGACCAATACATTTCCTGGTTCAGTCAGCATTGCTATTTAAACAAGACACCTAACAACTGACTGACAGTACCTCGCTGAGAGGTACAGGATGTTCTCAAATGAAAATGGTCACTGAGCTTAAAGTGTTACAGAGTGTCATCAGAAGGTTAATACAGAGATACAGAGACTGGAAGAATCATATAAAGACATAGAAGTGGATGTCCTTTGGTTACGTCCCACACTGATAACTGTTGAATGTTATTCAACTCCAGCCACATTTAAGGTAGCTGAGAGGCACCAAGCGTCACATCAGACCATTCAAAACCATTTACATCAGTGCAGTCTTTGTTTTACATGCCCTGCAAGGTCACCTGACCACGCCCCAGACACAGGTGTCATCATTTTGCATAGGCCAGGGAGCCTTTACACTGGATAAGGGACCAGTGGGCCTCAGTGCTGTTCTCTCTAATTCAGGTTGAACATAAATGATGGGGGACACATTCGAGAAGAGACTTATATTTACATAACCTGGCTCTGCCAGATCTATTTTTTCCGCCGCCTCTTCTCGATTCGGGGACACACATACAGTACAGACCAAAAGTTTGGACACACCTTTTCATTCAAAGAGAACATGAAGGTGTGTCCAAACTTTTGGTCTGTACTGTACATCTGGAACTGCTCCTTTTGAAACCGTCTATAAAAGGGAGGGCCGTCTGGTATAATATTTTAAGCTGGAGGACGAGCTAGCAAGTGTCTGCCTTTGATGACTTGTCTTTAGCCAATCATAGTAAATCAATCTCTCGCATCTCCATTCAGGAGAAAAACATACACATCGTTACCACTAAGAAAAGCAAAACACATCTTTACCATCATGCACAAAGTTCTTACCTTTGCTCATTTTTCAATGAACAAATCGTCTCTAGTTCTCCTAAAACAGGGCAGCCATGTTTGTTTTGCTTTGTCTGCCAGGGCACTTGCTGCCAATCATACTTGAACACCCACCCCAAAGCACAATGATTGGTTGGAAAATTTTTTTGACAGAAATAGACAGTTTTCTTTTGTGGGTTTGGAAAACTACAAATCTCACAAGAATCCGTCTTGTAGCGCAAGGCTAATATTTAAATGCATAATTTTTCTTTAATAATACACAGTTTTTGCATATTTCTAACTTTTTGTGAGTAGGGTAATTTTTTGTGTTCATCGAAAGAACTTGTAAAGTAATATGTCTGTGAGCCATCACCCCTTTTTTCAGTGCAGGGAAGACACTTTGGAATTTGAAGCTGGTGTTGAGTGAGAAACTTACTGTTTCTCAAGTTCGATTTGAAACTCAGGACAACATTCAGGTTTAATTTCATAATTTGAGAGTCAGAAATTCTGGTCTCTGTTTATTTTGTTTGATGAGTCATTTTCGACAGTAATCATCACATCAATAGACATTTTGTGGGTTTGTTTGGTGATAAAATAAGATATTCCAGAAATACTTTTGTCACTACTTACTTGTGTTTTTGCATTCAAACTAATTGATTAGTGATAGAAATTAGGTAAAACCCTCACAGTAAAAGATTACATAGGCTTCTTCTGTCATCCTCAGCTCTAAGTACTCCATTTTGATACATTCAGTGACCACAACTACAAGAAGTTTAATTTCAGGACTTACATTTGCTTACATGGTGTGAGACAATGGATTGGGGAAATAATTAGCTATTTGCATTCATCTGTATGATAATGGGGCTCATTTGTCAGATTCAGCATTGGAACTAAGAGGGAAAACATCTCAATCTAAATAAAAGAACCTGTAAAATGTTAAGGGCATTCATACTTTTTATTCTGGAAAAAGTTAACTTTTATTCCTTATTAACTACAATTTAAAATGTTTATTGTTATAAATGTGACTGATTACATTATTTGCTCAGGTTTGAAAGTGGGTTCTTCCTATAATTTTCTCATTGGTTATATCTCCAATGTGTACTAACAATATGAAATACTCCATTGATTTATGGAGCAATGAAGTGCATTTTGTAAATATTTAATAAAGAACACAAAATACTCTAAATACTTTAAATTTGTTAAAGTTACCTATTTTGATCTTTTGACTTTATTTCGGACAAAAACTGCTTCTGTGTAGCAGATGTCTTTAAAAATGAATGTACCCTGGAGCCTGGACTGCTGATAAGGATAAGAAGCAAGTCAGATGCTTAAATCAGAGGTGCACTATTTTCACAAAAGTTTGGCGTAAAATAAAATGTGTTTTCTGACAAAAAAAACTAAATGAGATATATATATATATATATATATATATATATATATATATATATATATATATATATATACATAAGGTTTGGGTATTTATTCAAAGACTTTGTTAAAGAGACCATTTCACACAAATTTAGACTTTGAGGTTATTTCTGAAGTATTAACCTGTGATATGAAACCTTTTATATATATAAAAAAAACATTTGGAAACACTGATTAACAGACCTTTCAATCTATCTGCGTCAAGATTTGTCAGCCAATCTGAGTCCAGCAAATTCAAATAATGAATATTAATGAGTTACAGCCCCGAAGCCTAACAAACTAGCCTATGAGAGCAAGGTATACTGTTTCCTGCCTCGCTGAGCATGGCAAAATCAGACATAGTCTCTGCCTGTTTGTTACGTCTTATGCTGCAGCTTTTAGCCAGCAGCATGCTAGGCGTGGTTTCAACTGCGGGAGCTAATGAATACTAACAAGCAAAGGAGTTGTGACAAAACATATACGGGCCGTTTGAACTTGAGGTTTATCGCCACCTGCGTAGTTTGAGAGATAAAAACTGAAAGAGAAGTTGTTGACCTGTTTTCACACCCACTATGAAGGTAATAACACATGTGGAGCTAAAATATTCAACAGAAACCTCAGAAAAACCGTTTTTGATGGAATGGCCTCTTTAAAACAGGAAATTCATGGTCAAGAGTTTTACAACCTTCTACAACCCAGTCCTGATTGAGCATTCATAGATGAATGTGTGGATGCTTGGCCATAGAAAGACCAGGCATACTGAAAAGGGACTAATAAAATAACAATACCACACAAGTCTTGAGGTTGAGTGGATACCAAAAACACAAATTCCCTTTAAGAATTTAAATGTTTCAGTTGTGAATCATCAAATCAAATGGAGCTTTTTAGTTTTGCTGTACTTTTTCTGACACCTCTTCACACAGAATGACAATTCTGCTACATTCTTCATATCTTATATGACCTTTTTGGTGTGCATGATTGCAACAAATTTGGGAAATGTCATTAAGTGTATAGGCAATCATGATTCTGCTATGTTCTGAGTCCTCACCAAATAGGTCCCATTTTTGCATCTCCAAGATGTATGGTGTCCCCTCTACACCTACACCATGGTCTATACACTAGCAGTAAGATCCTTCCATATCGTATAGGATTGTGCTGCTTCCTGGGCCCTGTCCTGCCTGACATGACTTTGTAGGGCCAAATTAAGATGCAGCCATTAGGAAGTTTCACACACCCATAGCTATCATGACACTAGTACATAACTGGGTGTAGCCTTGATATAGAGCCAGTTATGAGCTAGTGACATTGCTGTTCGTGAGACACTCCCACCACTGCCACTATGCTCCATCTATGACCTGGACATGCTGCCACTATAACGATAAACCTTTCTATGGACATTTTGAGCATAGTCTAAAACACTATAGACATATCACATTCTAGCAGCCCTTGGTGTTCTTAATGCAAGCTAAATGATTTTTAACATCACAGCAGGGTCTTCAGCTGGAATAGAATTGATTTAACTGAGTTTTACAAAAATAAGGGAATAGTGTTCACTACTGTCAACATATTTTCTTGTCTTGCAGGAGCAAATGTCAATGCTTAACAATCAGGATGCTGCAAAGTTAGAAAGGACCATGGGTGAAAGAGCAAATGTGAGTCTTGAACGCCGCTGAGGTCAAGCGGTAAATGTTCCTGACTCTACTGCTTCCTCCTTCTGTCACTCTCACATGCATACAAGCACAGATACAGACAGAGTAAGGGTTCTCCCCATGCTACAGCACCTCTGTCAGCATGCTTTCCTTGACTTCACAGGCACACACATTCTGCCTCCTCTTCCTCCTTTCCCCACAGTCTCTCTCCAGTTCTTTTACCTGGCATTATTACCTCGAAGCAGATCTCAGCTTTTACTGAATGTATTTAGGAAAGGGTTATTGCATGCAGCCATAGTCAAGTTCTACCTGGATATGTTTGTAATTGTCCATGGTTGGCTTTACACTCATTTGCTGCCTCTCAATTGTTTCATTCCTCCAGTTTTTTCTTTTATTTCTCAGCATCTTTTCTCCAATTATTCCCAGTTTGCAGAGGCATTAACCAGACCATTAATGCAACGGCAAACCATAAATGAAACGTAATTTGCAAGAAATTAATTTCTCCCCTCCATCTGTACATTTGCTCTCAGCTTTAATTTGTTTTGGAGGAACAGTTTCATTGGTCACCATCTGGGCGTTTGGAGAAAAAAAAATGGAAAGAAAAAAAATGCACTGGGATATGTTCATTTAATGTTAATGTCATGAGTAATTGGCTCCATGTTGGGGTAAAAATACCCAAAAAACCAAAACAAATAAAATCACTCTGAAAGAACGCAGATGTCATAATAAACATTTAAAATGAGATGAGTAGGAGTGTCCCATTAACAACACAAAATCAACTTGAAATCAGGGGGAAAAATAAAATCCACCACAACAGATGGGCAATGTAATATCAGTTTTAGGTACCTCATTTAGGGGGCAATAGAGAAGGCTGCTAACAAGCTCTGCTCTGCACCCACTTTAAAAACCATCACAGTTGCCCCAATGGTTCCCTTTGGTTGAAGGCCGCTGTTTACCAGTTTGCTCTGCCAACCTTGCAAACGAGGAAAACATTCTCTGCTGCTATTGTGGCCTTGGCACTGAAAGTTTGGAGGCAAAAGGAAGTGAAGTATTGGAAGAGAAGGACAGCAGCTGCACACGTCTTTGGCTTCCCCAGTGTTGGAGCTGGGGAGGAACCAAGTCGGTGTCTGGGGGACTTGACTTTCGAAAGCAAAAGTTTGACCAGTGACACAGACTGCACATCAATAAGAAATGCAAAAATCTGCTCTGTTGCTTTAGATTACGCTGCTGATTGTTGTAAAAAAAAAAAATACCAGGCCAAAATTAAAACCATTCTGCTATGGCAGAAATGGTTTAAAGCCAACAATTCTTTTTCCACTTAATGGAAAAAAACAAAACCTCTAACATCTGAACTCTACACGAATAGATGGTGATGAATTTGAATATAAAACCATCTGTTTGGCAAGCCTTAGCACAGATGTACTAAAGCAGAGGTGACTAAAGCCCAGTCCACAATAACGCTAACATTTTCCAAACAACCTTTTTTCCTTCAGGGGTAGGACCTCCCATCATAGATTTTTACAAACTTTTTCCAAAATTAAGATTATGATTTTTTTTCCTTCTGTTTGTTGTTATATTGTAGAATTGACAATGAAAGAGTTTTAGAAACAATGTTACAGCAGCATACTTTATATATTATATATTATATACATATTTAGGGGCTGATAAAAAAACTAAGACAAAATAATGTCCAATAGTTTCTGAAGAATCTTTAGCCACATTCAGAAGGTTGTTTCTAAGTGTCACATTATTATTATCACAACCTGCTGGCGAAACATAAATACTTGAGCAATTTTGGGGCAATTTCTGCTTCTTGTCTTCTCATTCAAACAGATAATTAAATATCTGGTTGAAAATAAAAAATCTGGGGTGGTGGGGCACAACCCAGGCCATGTACTGGACACGGTTCTCTTGACCCACATCAGGATGCAGCTTTACTCTCAAAAACAAAATTCTTGTCATGTTAGCATAATGCTAATAAGTCCTGCTAAATAATCCAAGACCAAGTTAGTCCAGAGCATGCAGGGGCTCAGAGGTGTGATGTGTGAGAGTTGGGCCTCTTCCACAACTACAAGAAATTGGTGAAGACGGGTGAACCGACTCCACGACTTAAACCCAGAGGAACATGGAGTTTGGGTACAGTTTATAATACCGTCCAATATGCTGAGTTATGCAGGGTTTATATTGGTTGCCCAGTCAGGTTTAAGTCATGGTTTCTAAAGGCTTTACCAGAAAGACTGACTTTAGTGATGTAGTAGGTGTAAAGTATAGAATAAAATGTTCTTCTGCGTAACTGGCTTTATTTTCATTCTCACATGCAGCTTTATGACGTACAAATTTACACCAATACTCTCTATAAGTGCATTGTGGGTAAAACTCGTCACCAGCCATCCACCACCGTCAAAGTTTTATTATTTGGGTTTAAATGTAAATGGTATAAATGTCCTGTATTTGTATAGCGCTTTTCTAGTCATTCAAAGCACTTTCACACTACAAGTTTTACATTTACCCATTCACACAACCCGATATGTTGATCGGGGGGGCAACATGGGGTTTAGTGTCTTGCCCAAGGACACTTCGACATGTGGCGGTGGAAGCCGGGATCGATCCAACAACCTTTTGTTTGGGAGACGACCACTCTAACCACTGAGCCACAGCCGCCTCCAAGGGCTCGGACATTTGCTCTGCCCCCCCACCCTGCTCTAATTTGTTCCGCTAGTGGCATGCAACAATTACTTTTTCAATGTTACATTAATTTGTCCAGAGGTTCACAAGATATTTCACTAACGAAACACACACAGGCCCAAACATCCTTGCCCATATTTTTTTTGCCTTGCAGTAGTAAGAATTAATATTTCATTAGCTTGTTTTTGCATATGCTGCCACTATCAACTAGTATTTTCAATGTGCATAGCAAAAAACTGATGGGTGTTGTGACAGTAGCTACTGTACTTCAGAACATTCCATTCTATTAAGATCTAAAGCACTAAAATATTCAACTTTGTCCACCTAAGTAGTCTTGACTATTATTGCCCAAACAATTCCAGCTGGCATCTTCCAAGTTAAATCTAACTAAGTTTTGGGAACAACTTAGGGAACCAGCCTCCAGACCCACCTGTATAGGAGGAAGACAGAGGAACAAAAGAAACCGAAGGGGAGAGAGAAGGAAAAGGCAGACAAGGAAAATAAAGAGAAATAAGTAAATAAATAAAACACAGATTAGGCTCTCCAGAACTCAGAATCCCAATACAAAAGCACAACTTGAAAGATAGTCAACAGCAGTCCATCTTTCTTATTTACAATTTTAGCTTGTTCCTTTTTTCAGAACTCACTACATCAGCATTCTCCTCCAGAATGTACAAATTTGCATCTCCTCTGACCTCCAGGGAGTTGTGTTTGGAGAGGCTCTACAGGGAAAGTGAGTGAAGTAGCAGCTTACAGAAATGAGCGAACAGGAAGGGGGATAACGGTAAAGCACACATGCTCACGTGCACCTGCAGTGTTTGATGAATGATGGGGATAATGACTGATGATATCTGGGAGGCCTGGGGGAGAACACCTGACTGGTTCTATCAAACACACACACAAAGAGATCCACGCCTGTGCATATCTCCTCAGCCCTGTGGCTTAGACAAAGTCATTGTCTTGATAGGACAGTGTAAAGTGTTAAATGGACCTTATCAGTGTATTGGCCTTGTTTATCAATCCCAGTAACCCAACTATTACACTCTCAGATGCTGATATCTTGCCGTTTATCAAAACTCGCTTCATGGTCTACATATTTTTCAACATTTCAAGATTTGTTTTTGAAGATTAAGTTTTTTGTGGTTAACTGAACTCGGATGCCGACTTTTTGATGCTGCTTGATTGGGCCTGCCGAATTTGATCACGTAGAGTTTTTTGTCTCAAATTCCACGTGAACTGTCCAGGAAAGCAAATGATTTGTTAGGATTATTGTTATCAGAATAACATTTGAAATTTTTTGAAATTATGGAAAAGTTCTGAAAATGTGTTTTCTGAACTTGAATGGATAGCCTTTTGAACAATCATAGGCCTAGATTGTCCCTCCCTAAGGGGCAAGTTTATGCTATTCTTAAAATAATCAAAATCTTAAAAATGTCATTATAGTTTAAGCTAAAGCTGCATTTATTAAGTTTTACATTGCTGTCAGTTTCACAGTACACAATTATTTTCATGATTATTATTATTATTATTTTCAAGTCATGGCAGCAGCAGCAGCTAGCATTTTTTTTGCAGCTTTTCTGGCCGAATAATCATAATATTTCTACCAAAAATAAAAACGTCACATAAAGTTGAAGGTGTACGGGTTTCTAAAGCATGGCAATAAAAATGTTGAAGATTTGAGATGTTCTAAAATGACAGCAATCCGTTAATAATTTTGCCCAAGCTAGCAGTTAGCTCATTAATCTGGTAAGAATTGAAACCCAAACCATTTTAAAACAGCTAAACTATCACTTCATGTTTCAACCTTAAAAAATAACCACAACCATGATTAAATCATGACTTAAAAATATAACAAATAAGCACTTCTTGAATGCAAAAAGTTGGTTTATTTGTTAAAAAGGGGCATATAACTTCATGTAATTTTTTTTTTCTATGAGTATTTAATGATATGCTTTTTTTCTACACTGGAGCTACAGTGAAGCAAGTTTTGTGAACAGTCAAAGAGATAGAGCCAGATGTCTTCTGATTTCCCGCACCGAGGGAAAACATTAATGTGGCTTTAGATGCTAATCGCTGACCAGAGTTATTCAAGTGTGAGTTATTCAAATGAGTGTCACATTTGCCTACAAGTAGCAGAAAAAAACTGCAATATATTATACTATATATATATGTATATAAACTTGTGTAATCTCAGCCAGTGTAAGATGGTTGGAAAAATGAAGGTTATTAAGTTCATTGTTCTTTAGGCTTTAAACACTATAGGACAAGAGGGAAAACAAGTCTGCTTAGCAACACTATTTCCATGTTTTTTCAGAGAATTGCTTTCCACATCAGCTCATAAACAGCAGACTGTCACTTTTCAGTGGAAATGGACATTTTTGTATTTATTCAGAACATGGATATAAAACATGTTCTAAAGTAAAACTGGTTGCTGGGAGACTGAAAAGGTATCTGGAAGGTAGCTTTTTTTAGCTTTGGACCTGAATGCAGGTTATATGTATCAGATTTCAAATTAAACACACTGATTTATCTTGATTTTTTTTTAATGATGAGAAGAAACAGCCAAGACAACGTGGGCTCACGATATCCTTAATGTTTGGAGTTTATTGGCTCATTCAATAGGTATATGTCAACACAAAAACCATTTGCTGTTCTACTTCTGACTGAGCAGGGAATAAAGCTTGTTGGTTTGTTGAGGTTGAACTGCACAGAGACTCATGAAAACAAGAAACATTTGCTGTGTGAAGAACCTCGAAGCAATAGGCTCACAGCAGTGATCAGCATATGCAGGCAAACATGTTCTCCAATATATTTACGTGTATGGTTGGGATTTCTTCTGATCGAATGCATTAAGGTATTGCCTCAAAGTCCCGTGCCTAAGCAATTTTAGCAGTACTCTGCTTCCAAACTAGTTTATGTCTATGTGTTGTATGATAGCAGAGCAGTTCCAAGCTGAGCACAGTGCAACATCGAGCACAGCATCCGTGTGTGTGGCGCTCAAGTTAAAATCATTTTAACTTGGGTGCAGCATATTGTGACAGCTTCTCGGTTCATCCAATCAGAGAGAGTTAGACATGACAACATGAATCAATTAATCAAATACTCAGTCGAAGTGATCTGCAGCCTGAAGTTGCTTTTCATTCCTGTAAGTCTCAGTGGGACTCTCCTCAACAGGCTATCGGGTTGCCAAATTACTTCCTGCTCAGTCTGAAGGAAACCTGGAAGCTGTTGTTCCATAGGCGCATCTCTTGAACAAGCCCAAACTCTGAGGATTTTTTTGAACCCACACCCTCTCAGCTGCTGCCTATTTCTTCCTTCTCTCTACTCCTCAGTAAAAGTCAGCTCTGAATTTGTTTTCAGTCTCAGGAGTTGGCTTCAAACTTTAGCTCAATCCTTTCTCCACTGGTTTGACAGCCAGAAAAATAGTTTTGTTTCGATGTGTTTCGGTACACATGCAGACCAATGATAGGTAGGGAATGATTAGATTTGAAAGCAGCTGGCTCATCTGGAACTGGTAGAAGAGGGCATAAGTGGTGGCATCAAGGTCACCAGATTCATAGAATGTGTTGTAGATACATCAAACAGACCGTTACAGAGTATGATAGGGTTTGCATAAGTCAGGGTGTTCTTTTCATGCAACAATCTGGTATGTGTTAAGGGTGTTTAAATGTCACACTGGCTCGATATTGGCCATCAGACGGTATGTGAGGGTACCAACACATGTTGAGAAGGCTTTGGTTGGCCAAGACTAACCACACTAAGCATTACAGAAACCCATAACACCTTCATCTACTAACTCTGAATCCTTTACGACACCTCTTGTGATCTTACACCGGACTAAAAACCACCAGACATGACCAGAAGATAAGGATTGCTATTACATGTTTAGCCATAAATTTTATGTCTGACTCATCCCAGATGGTGGGACTGAGATCAGAGTCAGAGATCCAAGTCATGACAATGGCAAGTCATTACCTTTGACGTCATTGTGTAAAGAGCAGTGGGGTATGACTTCAGATCACCTCTGGTATCTGGGGAACCTGAAAGGGTAAAACACACTGGTGGTGTATGACGTCACAAAAAAACACCTCTATTAGTTACAAGGACCCCTACCATGGCAGCAGGCTGACGCTCCACTCATCAATATATTTTGATCTTTTTTATTGACCCGGAAGATTCCATTGAAATAAACTGTCCTGGGGGAAACTGGTATCAAACCAACAATCTTTCAGTCTGCAGTCAGACACACTTTCCCTTTCCATCTCCAAGCATCAATGCTCCTGTATAATCACATATTTATGCACACTCAATACCTGCTTGGACATCTCAGCTCCCATAGCAGGTCTTTATGGTTTAGTGCCATCTTTTCACGTTTTATTCATGTAATTAATTGATCAATGAAAATTCATTTTAATTACTGTAGTTGCTTTCTGATTAAGGTGTATACTTCTGACATTCCGGGCATGCCTGTTTCCTCCCACAGACCACAAGTGTTGCTTGTTAGGTTAATTGGTGACCATAAGTTAGCCCTAGGTTTTTGTGTGCACCCAGCATTTTTTGTCTGATGTCCCTTGAAATGGGCACCAGTCCCATGTAACACTACTCAGAAACAAGCAGGTATAGAAAATGAATGAAGGGACTGCTGTTTCTAGTTTGACATCTTCTTGCGTATTCAGCTTGACATCAGTTTCAGAAATCTGTTAAAATAGTGTCAAAATCCAATCTAACATTATTACAACCGCTATTATAATGTCTGGTTAGATGTACATCAGTGTTTTAGCTATGATGTTGTAGATCTTCTGTCACAAGCTTTAATAACAGAATACTTTTGTTGCTTTAAGTTCATTAAAGGATTTAAAAGTGCACATTTATTTAGATGAGACAAACCGTAGTGAAAATAATGTAAATAGTAAATAAGTAACAGTCATGTTGAAACCCCAAAACAGGTCAAACCTGTTACATTGTATCACACCAGTTACTGAAGTGAAATTGTTTTATCTCATGTTCTCATATTAGAATTCCAACAACACCCAAATCAAATTCTGTATAACCTTTTAACTTTCATCTTGACAAATATCTGCTGCAGGGTCTGTTGTGTTGGACCGGAGTCGATGGGAGCTTATGGAAGGTGCTGGAATCGTATAAAAGTAGCAAGGCTTCACTTTGTGAGCAGTTCTTACTAGAGCTTTTTTTTCTTGCCTTATTAAAACTTGACACGACCCCAGATCAAAGTTACAACCAATGAGTCCTGTGTGATGTGTGATGCTTGCACTCCTCATCCCTAGTTACACTTTAACTGTCTCTTTTGGAATGTTATAAAAGCACACAAAAAAAAAAGTGGGTGACACTCAGCCACTATCAGCAGGACAAGCTGGCAGGAGGAATCCCACTGATGGACGTCTTTAATTAGCCGGCTCTGACATGGAGAGAATTTTCTACCATTTCATTAATTCTAAACTACTGCTGATTGGGTCAACTCTATTTCAGCACTGTCCCAAATCTGCTAAGAGCCCATTTTAATGTTCTTGGCTTAAAGTTGAGCAAAGTCACTTAATTCCAATTTTTTAAAAATGTATTTTGATACAATTTGACCTCGGGAGTTTCTTTGTGAGATTAATTACTCCTTCATTCTCACTCGGTTCATGTTAAATGCTGATTTCTTTCATTATTTTCTTTGTTGATAAGCTCCAGAAAGCATCTTAAAAACTACAAGCACCAACTCTCAACTCTGCTCTCATTCTGGTCGGATTGACAACTCGTTAAACGGAAGGATTTGGAGTATTTTCTCGTCAGAGCACTTCAATGCTCGGGTCCCCCCATCCCCCTCCCAAATATGCCTGGAAATTTGGCACGCGTACACGGGAAAGGAAGTGGTGGGTTTAGGGGTGGCGGTGGAGGGAAATCTTATTAAACAAATTCTCCAAAGCATTGAGACCAACTGGTATGGAGCTCGCTGATAACAGCTGGCCATTTTTGGAGTGTCACCTCGCTTGGCAGCTGCACCAGCAAAGGGAGAGGGAGAAAATGTTTTAATGGCTCTGGCATGCAGATTTGAACGCTGTTATTTTGGCAACTTTTTAATTATTTCTAAATGAATGGACTGATAGGAGAAGTCGGAACAAGGGGAGAGATGGGGGAATATTCTGTAGTGGCAACGTTTTTACACATTTCGGTCTTCTCTCAGGCAAAGACTGAATTTTATTTGACTGAAAATTTTATTTAAATGATTGCCTACAGACTAACTTGTGTGAAAGTTTTATGGGAAACTTTGCTAATGAGAAATTTAATAACACTTTTCAGAGAAATTATTAGGTTCATGCAATAAATTGAACCTGAGTGAAGTTTTTTTATTCTTTTCCCAGCACGTACAATTTTACTTTATATAAAAAAGGTACTAAACTCTGTAAATGTAGCTAAAATAACTGCACAGATGCACTTTGTATAAAAAAAACTGAAAAAAGTAACTGGTGAGAATAATAATCATGTTTTTCTGGTCAATTTAAGGGATTTTATTAAGATGCAGAATGTGTTGAACAAAGTGTGTTAAGTTTTATCAACACTGAATTTACCTATATTTTGAAAAGTTTCCAATTTTGTCCAATTTTATTTTTGCTCATCTTTGTTTCCCAAGTTTAAGATTTCAAAAGGAGCTGATGATAAGAGATAAAACATCGACGTTCAAATGTTGGCAATAAAATTAACAGAGTCAAAACTGAACCAAGAAAATTGTCAAAATGTCGAAAAAATAAAAAGGTGGATTGAATTTAATATGAAGTAAAACAGTTAGAAAACAATTGTTGAAATGTTAAAGAGACGATTTCATACACATTTCAGGACTTTGTGGTTATTTCTTGAGTATTAACCAGCAATATGAAACATTTTATATCCAAAAAATGTCAGGAAACACTGATTAACAGACCTTTCAATCTGTCTGCGTTAAAAGTCGGGTGGTTCCGGCTCCTTCCGTCAGGCTGCTTCGTCAGCAGCTCGTTCATATTCATTATTCGAATTTGCTGGACTCTGATTGGCTAACAAATTAGCCTATCAGAGTAAGGTATACTGTTTCCTGCCCCGCTGCGCATCGTAACGTCAGACGTCATGTTTTCCTGTTTGCTATGTCTTATGCTAACAGCTTTTAGCCAGCAGCATGCTAGGCGTGGTTTCAACTGCGGGATCTGCCGAAAACTAACAAACAAAGGAGTTGTGACGAAACAGATACAGGCCATTCGGACTCTTTAAATAAGAAAATCAACATTGTATTTCGAAAACCAAAACTGGCACAAAGACCTGTAGGTTTTAAATAGAAAATATTTTTTTACTATAACTTGTGTCTGTGCACAATCTGTAAATAATTTCTCAGAATTGGCTGCTTGTATAGGATTCAGCATGAGTTTTAATGGAGAACAACATTAATAGACTATTTTATAAAGTTTTAATTGATTTTAGAGTGTTTTCAGACTTTTATTGTGAAGGACTGAAGGAATTTCTGTCAGTTCCGGTAGTGACCGCACTTTGGACTGAATCTAGAAAGTGCTCCATATTGTCATTGTTGTTGTGGACAATGTTGGCACTATGTTGCCGGCGGTGGGTTTGAATATATCTGTGACAGATATCTTCCGCTCATACCCAATAAACATGGGTATTAATTGATTAAAACTGCAACGCTACAGTTTGGCATAAAGGGAGAAATAGACCTGAACCTGCCAGAGAGTACTAACCATTTTTTGTGAGGGCATATTTAATCCTCCAAAAAGAAACAGTTTTATAACCTGTGGTCTTTTTTTAACAACAATGTGATGTTTTCTATCTAAATACTGTGATAACACTGTTTAGGTTTTCATTAAAAGTATTGTTTTAACTATCATGTTAATTTCTGTGGTCCATCAGAGGTCTTTGTTCTTCAAAGTAGCACTTTGTTCTAAATCCATTTGTCAAAGACCCACATAAATGCATTTGTCTGGATTTACAAAGCAGAAAAATATCCCAATTGTAACCAAAGCTAATGAGCCAATTTTCTGTCTGCTGAAGTGTCACGGTGAAAACCTCTCTCACTTTAAGTCAAATGTCTCATGAGGGAAAGTAACAGACCAAAAATGAAAATGTCATTGTTGTATCTCTTCACAGCTGTCAGGTCCATCCATACACCTGAGCAAAGAGCTTTTCCAGCTCTTAATATATTCTGAAAAATCCCACGTATACCTAGGTGGTCTGTCTTCTCTGGCAAAGTTTAAAATATGCTGACAGCGTACTGTCACAATAAAGTTCTTAAACAGATTGCATAATTTTTAGAAAATATGTTGAAACTGTGCACCACATTTAGTATTTATGTGAAAATACCAGTGAAAGTTGCTGATGAGCAACTTTTGACTTATTTATTTATCGTGAATATTTAATCGTTAGTAGATATTTGTAACGAATCATTATCCATGAGTTTTCTCCAAAGGTAAGTCAAGTTGTGTTTCTTGTTTTTGTGTGCGAATGCTTTTCTCTCTTTTTAACAAAGCCAGAAAATGTCGTTTAATAAAAAAATAAGACTGGAAATGAGCGATTGTGTTGGAAGAAATTTAGTCAAAAGTTTGTTTTATCTCTCTGCCATGTACAGCAGTAGATCATGTTTCAAAATTCTGTTGAATGACTTTTAAGGTTTGGAATATGACACACTTTGGTTGTAACTGGTTTGTGATAAACTTGTTTAGTAATGTAGAAACAACTCTGCAGAGCTGGTGTAATCTTTCGCCATTGAAGATGAACATAAAATCCCAACAGCTGAGCAATGTCTTCAGTTGAACAGGTGATAAGGCATCAACTGTGGGAAGGAGGAGCAATAAAAGACCTCCACCACCCTAGACGTACAGTATGAGCACTCCTAGGGGTGTGGTACTGTAATCCACACTAGGGCACCCGCACGGTAGGACATGGGTCTGGGTTAAGGATCATGGCTCTACTTTATTGTCACTTTTTTTAACGATGAGTTAAAAACTACTGCAAAGTTTATCCAGGGTAAATTGTAATGAAACAAGGTCCTAAGTATATGTAATAGTGTGTATTAGGTTGACGATGGTGCTGAGCATGTAAAAAATCTTCACTAGAAATGTTGGTCTAGCATTGTGGTGGCAACATATGACGGGACTTGGGGGGAACTTAGTGGAGCAAGGTGGCAGCATATAATGACATGGAGCCAGTATGCACAAACAGTTAGAATTTAAAGCAGGACAGACCATGTCGGCATTGAGCCTAGGCTACGATTTGATTCTACCGTTAGCACAATACTGGTATGGCACTGCTTATGTACAGAGCAAGGTGCGGACCTGAGAAAGCATCACAGGGATGGGAAAAGTCGCAAAGAAAACCCTACTTGGTGACCACTTGGTAAAATGGTAAATGGCGTGTATTTGTATAGCGCTTTACTCAGGTCCTACAACCCCCAAAGCACTTCACACTTGGAGCATAGTGGTGTCAGGATTCTCTTTAGATTAAAGGAGGTTTTCCAAATTTGTTGCAATCCAGTTTTGAACGGAGATAGGGAACAGGTTTAATCCAGTGTAAAGGGGAACTTATCAGAGTTCTTTGTGATCCGGAATCTGGCTCCACTAGAGATGGGACAAAAAATCTTTATAATACATTTTGATGACATTTAGTGAACTTTTTACTTGGGAACATAATGTTGCTAAACTGAGTGAAGCAATTGCATATGTTAGCTATAATATGCAGTAAATATAATGATACCATTGCTGCACCACCTTTTATCTTACCTTAATCACTCCACAACAGGGTAAATCTGAAGTCAGACCACTTGATCTCTTCCTCCATTACTCCAGAGTCCAATTTTTTTTTCCAAATTAAAGTCATTATTTTGTAATTAGCCTCACTGATCTGATAGGTAGCTTCATTAAGGCTTCACAGCAGTTTTAGTCTCAACACTGAATTTGATTTACATACTGCCAAACATGGTTCATAGTTCCAGGCATTTATTGGCAGTCACAAACTTTCTGAGCTAAAATTAATTCCATACAGATCTTGTTTTACTGTTCCACTTTCGATTACGACATTTATTTATTGCATGAGTTGTTTGCGTGATACAGGCTTATAATTTGACCCCTCAAAAAAGATATGTTGTTTTCATGACCATAACATCTATCTTTAGACATGTATTTTTAAGGAATACTTAAAATCGGATTATTTAGGGTTGATTAAACTGTTGCCAGCTGGAGGAGATTAACACTTTATAAGTTGAGTTAATAATGATAAATCTGTTCATTCATATTGAAAGTCACACACAAAAATGTCAGTTAAGAAGGTTTTAACAACCAAGGTTAAACTTTCAATACAGTGAAACACTTTCATGGCACCTTATCACAATAGGAATAAAAGTACTGATTCAATTTAAGTATTTTCTGACTACTGCTGACTACTTAATGTTTGTACTGAAAAGATAAAATTTGACACTTTATTCAGTCTTCTTTAGGCTTTTGTGTAAAACTTGCACTGTAACAAATCATTGAATGAGCCTTCACGGTCATATAAAAGGTGTGACTCAAGATGCACTTACTTATTCAGTATATTGTATGACAGTCTTTGGATTTGACTGGAGAGGATTATGTCCAAGATCCTTCAGTCTGACTTACTGAAAGAAGATCAGCAGTTGAAAAGTTTTAAGAGTTACCAAAGTGGAAACTTCAATTCTTCATAGTCAGTGTTTACAATGTCAGCATTCAGTATATAATGATTTACGTTTCAATTGACTATCAAACAAAGAAGTAAACATTTGAAGAGTTATATCAATTATTGGTGTGGACATTTTTGGTCAAATAGTGGTGCTACATTACAAAAGAACTGGAAAAGTTGCAGTAATGCATTTGAATGGGAACTGAACATTTGGAATGTCTCAGATTTAATGATAATCTCGCTAAAAAGTTCATAATTCATGAGATTAAAAAAAAAATAAGGTGCAGTAAGATGCAGGGCTAGCCCTGAGCTGCATGGCGAAAAATGATTTTGGCACCCCCTACTGCCCAGAACAGAAACAACATAACTCAATAACTTGATTACATTGCAAGAAATATTTATTTATACTAAAATGAACAGCAGGGAATATAGATATAGATAGATATTTAATTATTAATTATTTTTCTCTTTACATGAGATGAATGGTGTGTCCAACAGTTTGTCCAAAAAAAAAAGGAGGATTTGGCGCCCCCTCCAGTAGAGGGCGCCCTAGGCAATTGCCTAGTCTGCCTATGCCCAGAACCGGCCCTGGTAAGATGACCCCTTGATGTCTCTTCACATATAACCAAGAATACAAATCTAGTATATCTTTAACACAACCTATTGTATCTAACCAATATTGCCCCTTTTCCACCGACAAATCGGCACGGCGCACTTGAGAGCGGTACAGTATAGCGCGAATCAACTCGCTTGAGGCGGTGGAAACATAAAGCGGACGTAAGTGGGGATATGGACGTGCCCATCTGGCTATGAAAAGTGGCGCGCAAAAGTCTTTGTCCGCGACGTCACAGCGCGTGAAACAGCAACAACAATGGCGGATATACGTGTGTTTTTGTACTTTGCACTCTGTCTGTGGTTCATTTTGGTTGGTTTGATTTTTGGTTCTTGTGGAGGAAGTCGCCATTGTCCAAAGTCAATTGTATTTTAAAATAAAATATTTGTATGGTTGCTGGGAGTTTTTTTTAAAGCCTTTTGCAGGAGCGCTTCTATATCACATCACGTGGACACTACACACAGCCGGGCCAATCAGGGGCTACCACTACGTAGTAGTCGTGTCACTCGTGTGTAGCAGTTTACTAGACCAATCAGTAGACAGGTGGGCGTGTGGGCCTGATTTGGGCCGCTTCGGCCCACCGAGGAGGTGGTCTGAAAAAAGAGGCCGGGTTGGCGCGGATTGACGCGGTTAAGACCCGAGAAAGGCGGTGGAAAAGGGTCCGCAGGGGGCTAAAGTGAACAGAGTCGCACCGTGTTCTTTCGGTGGAAAAGCGGCATATGTAGGTTTATAATGAATGAGGTCCTTTCCTAACTTTGTGCTAATTATATCTTGTTGGGTATTTTTTAAGAGAAAAAGACAAGTGAGATGGTAAAAAATGCGGAGAACTCTGAAGTTTAGCTGGAGTTTGAGTCAGTTTTCTCTGTAAACTGGACATGACTTGATTTCTTGGACCCATGATGGTTCAATGTGTGATGTTTTTTGTGATCAGAAAGTGACAGTGATATTCAGCTTGATTGTTTTGGATGGATCCCTCGTCTCTTTTTTTTTTTTTACAGCTTTATCCATCTGATCAACGTGGGGTTGTATTTCCTCGTGTTCACTTACTGGGAGGTCGGCTACAGTTCCATAAACCTTGTGCCTTTTAACAAAATTGTCAGCTGTGGTGAAAGGAACATGAAGCTGCTTGGAGATGATCTAGCGACCTTTACCTTGGAGCTCGATCTAAAATCTTCTCTCTGAGCTCCTCGGATCGCTCGGAACTTTGTTTTATCTGGTCCATGTTCAGTGTGGTGCACATAAAACCACTCAAGAGTCTGTTTTTTGTTTTGTTTTTTTAACAGGCTGAAAAACTTAAAGACACCAGTAATACTAGTTAAATACATAGTTTAAGACATGGCTGTAAAACAGGGTCAATAGTCTTTTTAGAAAAAACAACAGATGTTTTAAGTTATTTTAGAATAACTTTGTAAAATACACAACAAATCATTTATTTCACTTGATCACCAGAGACATTAAAAGCACAACTGCTTTTAATTTAATTACTTTTCAGGAGAAGTCAACCCACCTACCAATGTTTCAATGAACTGAAAGGTTGTCAACAAAGTCATAGGCATCTGTATTTTTTTTTTCAAAATGAGGTTAATTATTAACTATTCAAAAGATTTTTATATAAACTCATTTTTAAACGTCTTAACTATCACTTTAATTAACATAATGTTTCTATACCTTTTTTTTTTATTAATTAAATTAAGTGAAATAACACTAGTTCACGAACAACAAATAGGATTATTTTTATACTGATACCAGCTGTATTGTTTCGATTGGAGTCCACCAAGTCTTTCTGCAGATTAAAATTTCAGAAACGTAGATTCCAACCACTCATGTACCATGACATCTAAAGTCATAGCTAATCCTTTTATGTTGGATTGGTAAATAACAAAAAAATGTCACCTCATGGCATCATCAATCACGAGTCCCAATGCTATGAACTCCACTTTTTGGATGTCACTGTCTGTGTTTTTAAGAAACTGATATTTAAAATACAAGATCAATAGTTTGGTCCAGTTTGAAGTCATTCTCGCTCAGGGCCTTTTCTTTCAAAGTCAGGACTCTAATCAGTTTGTACTCTGAGGCGTTTCAATGAATCAGTCTGATGTGTCAAGGTTTCAGACACATTACGTGTTGTTGGTCATATAGCTCCATCATAACCCCAGAAAGTTGTAGTGTAACCCGTAACATCTCACCATAGGAACCCATCACATCAAGCCAAAAATTACCAGACAGAGAACAGCTCTAAGGAAAACAAACTATTAACTCATGAAGAAATGTCTAAAAAGCCTCTCTTAATGACCCACAGCAATGTCATTGTAGAGTTGGAAAAAAATCTGACAGTCAAATTGCTTTTTTGATCCAAATATGAAAAGGTTTTTGTCCTCTGTGGCATATCAGAAAGCCTGATGATTGGACTAATCGGAGAGCGGTAGCCAAGTAAGTCCATCGCTCTGTTGTTTTAATGATTAAAGAGTTTACGCTGATTATTCTGGCTGGGTGGGGGGGGTTGTAACTTTTGTCTGTATGTAACACAGTTTTGTAACCGCGGAGACAGAATGAATGAGATAAAAGGTGCTGTGGTTTATCTTTGGAGCTTTTTAATGTTTGTCTTTTCTTTTACTTTGTAGTTGAGAGAGCCTTTGTACTCTGGACAGATGATGCTCAGGTGTTCTTAGCCAAGGCCTCAGCGAGGGTGGGTGTCATAGGAAGAGTTACATGAATGCAGAAGTTTAAGGATAAAGTGGGACCCAAGATGAAAATATGTATTAAATACACCGATAAAAACCAAAATCACGAGATGTTCTTCTTTCATGTTGATTGTGAACTTTGCAGACTTTGTGTTTCCTGAAGTTTACAGTTTGGAAAAAAAAAGAGCAACTTTTGACCCGTTTTTTACTTTCCATGTTTTATGGCTTTCAAACGTTTTGCTTTTCACTTTGCTAGCAGGAGGACAGGCATCATACAGATCCTTTCAAACATCAAAGACGTGTCCTCCATACGTCGGTCACAGTTTCCTTGGCTGACTCCAATTTTTAAAGCAGTACTAAATAACTTTTCCGAAGCCGTGTCTCAGACAGCCAATGCTCAAACCGGTGTTCTGTTGAAATATGCTACCTGATGAGATTGCTTCTGCAGATGTGCTGTTCTACAGTCTTGACTTGAATAAACAGATTTATAGTTTATTTTTGTTTCTATATTTTCCATAGATACATTTTACCTATTAAAGAAATTCTCCCAGGACAGGAACACTAAATATGACGTTATTTTTACTTTCTTTGCGTTGTCAGAGCAACAGGCAAATGTTTGGACACACAGAGGAGAAGGACCCAACAATGGCTGATAAGGACCCAAAGGGGTTTTATATAGAAAATATCAGGGAAGGATTATAAAAATATGTTTAAATAACTAACAGGACACACTCACCATTAACAGGAATACTGTATAAACTTCTAATGACATCTCGTTATGAAATAAGTTTTCATCAGGGCAGCATAAATCATAAGAACACCGTCGCAGCTGCAACGCAAACCACTGAAGTTATTTAGTCTATTGTAAAGCCATCTGAGGCGTTGAGAGTGTCTAATATGAAGATGAACATGTTTTTCGGTGAGTATCCACTTAGACAAGTTTGTTTGTTTTTTAAGAAACTATCTACAACTGGTAAGATAATAATAGTTAATAATAATTGATATTTTATTGATCCATCTTGGGGAAATTCGGGCTCTGCATTTAACCCATCCTTATTTCTGTGGAGCCGAGGGCGGCCATTTGTACGGCGCCTTGTACGGGCAGTTATGGGGTTCAGGTGGCCTCTGCCATGACTCGGGATCAAATTCCAGTCTCCCAACCTGAGGACGACCTCCTTCCTGATTAGACTACAGCCGCCGCAGGGCAGTTGCAGGTTCAGTATCTTGCCCAAGGACACTTGGACTTGTAGCCTGCTAGCACTGGGGATCGAATTTGAACAAGAGGCTATCTCCCTCACCACTAGGCTACGGCCGCCTGCTCCATAGATATTAACTGTTCAGAACTTTTCCACAGAAACCCACTTCACAAATCTGAACTCTTACTTTAATTTTATAATTTTACATGGAGAAAATTGTTTCCAAGCTGCATGAAACTGAACAAACAGCTGGTCCATTTGTCTTTGAGCCAAATTGAACCACCAAGAAATGGTAGTTATGTAAAAGACATGTCTAAAATATGGGTAGAGAGACATCCTGAATGAGGAGAGAAAGCAGTGGACTCTTGCCCTGGTTTTAGAGACTATAAGGACTAACACAGCTGGACACACATGGGACAGATGTAAACAGTTACATGTAAGAAGTTTTTGCAATCCTGTTTACAGTTTTATAAAAAAAACATTTACAGAGAATATCGTCTTACGTGGTTAAGTTAACATTTTACCATGTAAAAACAAGATTTTTACATGTTGAAGTTCATGTAATGTTTCTGAAAGAGCAGCAGCTACTAGTCTAATGTTAAAAACTCAAACTAAAAATACACTATGATTTACAAAATTACTCAACAACCGATGCACTTCTGATGTTTTTCGCTCCCTGAAGTCGACTCATAAAGGCAAGAAGATTCACAAAGATTGAATCTATTGGTTTTGTTGTTGTTTGTGTAACACACACGCAAAAAAAAAACCCAAAAAACTGTTCATATGCAGTAAGTTTTTATGATTTGTTTCTGCAAGACTGAGTTGAACGACACACAACTTCGACTCCGGTGCAAGTAATTTCTTGTTCCCCCTGTTGCACGTCTCTCCGCTTTCTTTCACTCGCTAAAAATGGTTTGTGCATAATTTCCAGCCCGTTCACTCGAAAAGTTTGACTAAATAGCAACTCGTTGAGTCACAAGCTATTAGCAGTGGTGCATATTAAAGTTGTTTTTGCAATTGAGGGGTAAATTAAAAAGTATTTTTTCCAGTATGTTATTTTCCTCAGAAAGATATGAGAAAAAGAAAAACATTACAAGAGCGTGAGAGTGAGTGACGCAGACAGGGAGACAAAGAGAATGTATATATATATATATATATACATACATCTGAATCTTTGCAAAGAGACAAAGCCATCTGGAAATTCATGAGAACTATAGAGGAGAAAGGCTTTTTGTGTACTCGGGTTACTTGTAGAATATGTTTTATTGAGAAATACAACTGCACAGTCTCATTCAGTTAACCAAAGATCAGAAAAGAGAAAAACATAATATTCTAAAATAAATGTGTCTAGTTTGGATGCCCTTTTGCACCTGAAAGTTTCCCACTCTCTTTTCAAACATTTTTTTTAATGGAATGTAAAGAAACAATAAATTATTTTCTTAATTTTTTTTTGACAAATAACTTTATCCCCATGCAGTTCATGAATATTTTCAAGGTGAAAGTGCAGATAGAGACACATCATCCTTGCAAAATACTTTTGTATATCGCCTAAATCCACAGTGGGCCCAGTCTAATTAATGAGATCTGATGTTACAGCTATATATGCTGGCAGCGTACTGCTGTTTATGCCTTTACAATGTCTGGTTAAATGCGACTATACCATAACAGTAATTTAGCATTTAGCATCATTTCTCTCTCCTGCCAGCATGGAGGTGCTGATACATGATTTTATTTCTAATAGAATAGACTACTGTAATGCCCTGCTTACTGCGCTTCCCCAAAAATCTATTTTTAACCGACAACTTCTCCAGAACTCGGCAGCATGTGTTCTGATGAGGACCAGAGGGCAGGAACACATTACACTAGTTCTGAAATCGCTGCATTGGCTCTCTGTGTGTTTCAGGATTGATTTTAAGGTTCTTTGAGTGGTTAGTAAATGTCTTAACAGTCTTGGGCCTTTTTACTTATCTGACCTGCTTTTAAAATATGAGCCCTTGCGGACCCTGAGGTCCTCTGGTACCAGTCTTTTAAAGACCCACTTTGATGAAAATCCTGTTTTTCGTAGTGTTAACATGTTCTTGTGGCATTTTTCTGATGCGAGAGGACATATCTTAAGAAAATTGAGCTTAAAATTGCATTTCGGAGTATTTCTGCTTGCAAATCGCTGTGAATCATTAGCAGACACAAAAATGCTGTCTAAAAAAATGGATTTGTGATGTAGAAAATCCACTGGGCGGGGCACTAGGGGGTCTTTAATTGCTTTGAAAGTCAGGACTAAAACCTATACTGCTAGGCCTCGTCCGATTATTATGGTCTTTGTCTGTGGAACAGCCTGCCAGAGAACCTCAAGGCTGCTGTTGTTTTTTAAAAAGAGGTTCAAGATATTTTTAGCTTTTAAATTATTATAGTATTTTTATATTTTTTCTTTATTTGTTTGCCTTTAAGATTTTATTCATGTCGTATTTTATAAAATACGTGTATTCTTTGTACTCCTTTAGGTGTATCTTTGCTGCTTTTGTCTGTTTTTTATGTTGCTCAGGCTTATTTGATGTAGGTTTAGCTTTTGAGTATTAATACTAATTAATAAGTTTCTGAATACTGAAGGTATTAATGGTCTGAAAGGAAATAACTGAAAAACATTGTACAGTTCTCTTGACGATAAAGGTCTATTTTTATACATATTAACAGAAAAGAGGCAATAAAAAGAAGCAGAAGGATCAATTAATATTAAAGATGGCTGATAGATTCACAACATCGACACATGAACTGATGACAAAGCAGAAAATGTAGAAATCAACGACATGTTTGAGAGCAGCTCAGGGATTTTTTTTGTCTCCTGTTGTCGACATGCCAGATTTATATAATAACATGTAGGTGTTGCTGTTAGACAATGTAAAGTTTATACTCAGAAGGTTATAATTTGTTTTGCTTAAATACTTTCATCAACAGATGATATTATGAACCCTGGCTATGTAAATATTCAGCAAATTATTATTTAATAAAAATAATAATAATTTTACGTTTAATGTTCAAAATTTGTTTTTTTGATTCCAGAGAATGCATCAAATAATGGTTACTAAAAATAGATAAAATATGAATGTGGCACCAGTAAACTAACGTTTACACAACCTAAGATGTTACTCATAACTTGGAGACCTAGAATTTATCCGTTTTTTAAAGGAAGAGTAGAGAATGTTCTCTCAGATAAATGATCAGCCTGATGTCTCTCCTCGTGTCCTCTGGGAAACAGGAAATTATGCTCCCTCACATTACAGCTTTTGTTATTTGTGACATCAGTAAAATAAAAAGTGCTTGAAAGAGAGAAAACAAAAACTTGAAAGAAAGCTTATACGGCATCCCAAGATGAGCAATTATTAACTGAACTGAGAGCATTAAAACTGAAACTAAACAAGATGCTAGATGTTAGGATACTAAATCATATACAGAGGTTACACTTAGAAAATGAAAACATAACAATAAATTCAGCAAAACAACTGAAAAAGAAGAAAGAAAAAGTAACAAAATCATCAGTAAAGAATCAAACTGGTAAATCAACAAATGTGCCGGAACAAATAAATCACATTCTTAGAAAATCCTATAAAAACGTATATTCAACAGATAATAATCCATCTGAACTGAACATAGAGGAATTTTTGAGCACTGTTACACACCTAAATTAGGTACAACAGACCACGAATCTGGAATTACCTTTATCAATTATGAAACTCTGCAATGCTCTAAAACTCATGCTGAAGGGGAAAGCTTCTGGATGATTTCCCTGCAGAGTTTTAAAAGCAATTCTGACCAATATTCCCAAATATTTCTTAAAATGGTAATAGAAATGAAGAAAACCTCCATAATCCCTCAAAACATGAACCATGCAAACATCAGTCTCTTTCTTAAACATGATAAAGACCCTGTATTACCATCCAGTATCACTAATGAATGTAGATCATTTGTATGATTCACCCTGATCAGACTGGATTCATTAAAGGCAGATATGAAGTTAATAATGCACAAAGGTTATTGTAACATTGAAAATAGGAATGCTAGAATTATTTCACTCGATGCAGAAAAGGCTCCAAACTGAGATCTGTGTGCTCTCTACTGCAGGTAGGACACTAACAGCTGATAACTACCATTGAACTTTTCTTATATATTATGCTGTTTTAAATGCTAATATCTAAATACTGTATTTGCAAATATTTTTGTGGCTAAAATATATTGCGGTTGGGGACCAAAAGTACATTTTCGCAAATAACAATGTTCGCAGTTACAACCTGATACGACTCTTTCAAAACAACGCAATTTCAACGCACGCGTCACGTCGTGTATGATACTGGCGGAAATGTTAGGATAGCGCCTGCATTGAAAAGCGTCAGACTGGTTTAGCAGAAAAAGCAAACTTACCAACACTACGGCATCTTTATTTCTAAATGGATTACCCGTATGGTCAATGATGGATGCCATGTGGAGAATAAAGTTTTTTTACCACACAGTTATTGTCTTTTATCCACAGAAAATAAATTTCTTTCACAAAACGTCCCGTGACACTCAGCTGGCAGTCCCATTGCTATTGTATGAGTGATTGACAGATTGGTGAAGGTTAACGTTCCCTTGTGAAACAGTTCGCGAAGGATTTGACCAGTTCGTGGTTTTCGCGGCAATTTTTATTCGGGAAAATATTTGCTTATACAGTAATTCACTTCAAAACCCAAGCTAATAAGCTAGGACAAAATCTGAAACTTAAACACAAAAGTTAATAATTATATACTTAAAGAACTGTTAGTAGAGTGATAGTTAGTAGATAGCTGACCTCTGAACTGATACTCGAGTATTTTTCTTATTCGTAAAATGTGATCTGCCAACTTTGAGCTATTAGTTCATCTCTGTGCATCTTTGTCTCTTATTATCTGGCAAAATTTCAGATTTTCATCCACAATACTTTCTTCTTTGTGTGTAAGACTTTAGTGTTGATCTTTTCTTTTTCGTTAGAAAAACTGAGTAAACTGTATGACCCCTTAATAAAAGATGTTTTTGAAAAGCAACCTAATGTATATAAACTGATAAGACACTCAAATGGATGTGCTGAGATTCTAAAACTATAGATGTTGAAATATGGGCACCTTTATTTTAAGCAGATAGAAAAGACACCTTCAGAGGTACAAGGAAGTTTTTGGGTAGTGCGGTCATACATGATTCATTGCAATGCTTCAAGACTAACTTACTGTTGTGTGAAATTTGACATTAAGCATCTTTTGTGTTATTTCCTGTTTTTTTTTTTCTTACTGCAAACCCAAGGGCAAACCATGAGGATTGTGTGGTTTTGTTCACCAAGGAAACGTCGCGCTTGTTTGAATGAGTGAGAGTGTGATTTGTGGAATACAAATCAGCCACTGGTTGCGACATGCAAAGCTGAGCCTAAAGGTGTGTCTTTCTTTCTTCTTTTTTTTTTACTATTTCTCTGACTCACTTTTTCACCCCCATCATCTACATTCTACACTGATTTCTTATTAGCATTTCCCTTTTGCTTCAATGATTTATTCATAAACACACATTGTCACCTGTAAGCTGGGTCATTCTCAAAATGTACACAAACAGAATCTTTTTTAACTTCTTTGAACTGCGTGGGTGAGTGACCTATGCCCTGAAAATGGCAACATTATTGACATTTCTACTGACATTTCCAGTGTTTGATTGTTTTTCATGTGTTTATGTGGAACATTACATCCTTACAAATATGCTTTTGGCACACTTGGTCATGTTTTTGTCCTGTAATGCTGCAAATTTAGGTCTAATTCAGCTGAAATAGATCATTGTTCTTCTTCCCCTCAGCTCAGAGAAAATATCTTGGAGGCATAGAGACATTGATTAAGGATAATGCCCCGGTAAATCCGTAGCTAAGTTTACAATGTCGGTTGAAAATTGTAAAACAGAAATTCATACATAAAAATCTATAGCAATAAGGAGCTTTTGACCATAATAGTTTGTTATTTAATGCCCCTCATAACGCTTTAACTTTATTTGCACTGTTACAATTTTCACAATTGTATTGTGGATCAAATCTGGATATAGTGTTTTGTTAATTTAGTCCCATTAGTGTGTGTTTTTTGCTCATCCTTATCCACAAAACTAATATGCTACAGGAGGCACATGATAAATAAAAATCGTATTTCAAAACAATTACTGTCAGCACATTTTATATTGCTATTTTATCTACCTCCCTCACATATTAAAATGCAGTGGCACATGGTGCTGAATTTTCACAGTTTCAGCTAAAGAGAGAGTTGTGTGACATCAACATCAAGACTTAATGCTGAAAAAGCACACCGTGTGTCCTTGTCATCATCTCCAATCACAACTTCCTCAGCATCTTAAAGAAGTCCGTTACCGTCCACTCTCATTCATGCAATTTAACATGGTGTCTTCTGCGTTGGATTACCAGTTGGTGTTGTCATGACAACTTGCATACAAACCATCTCGCAGCAGCTTGTAATTGCTTCATTAAAGCCATGTTTGAAGTGGTCCTTTTTTCCTGTCTTGCTCTTTATTTGTCTTTCTGTCTTTTTTTGGTGTGAGTTGAGAACATGTCATGTCCATCAAAGCATAACATCTTCAAGTTTGGATTATTTCTTTTTAAAAAAGATTGGATGCTGATTCTGGTACACTAAAGTTAACGGGGCGGGTATAAACTTGAGACATTTCATAATGATAATTATAGTTTTGTGACACCACATAGATTTAACAGATTTCTGTTTTGGATAAACATTAGCTCTTTCATAATAAAACTTTTAATCTTCAATGACGGTGAGCGTTTGGAAAAGCTTTAATCTGTAAGTCAGTTCAGCTCTTTGACAAAATGGGTTTTTAGTCTTTCCATTTAGTTACATAAAATGTCTGTTCTCTAAGTGTAACTGCTGTGACTGTAGATCCTGAACGACGGGTGATGAGTAGTAAATTGACCCAAATGTATGGGGTGCCATTTGTAAAGTTACACAGTCAAATATTGACAGCAATATTTTTGGTTATTTTGTCTGTCATAGGAAAAAAAATGTGGTTCACATTTCAAATGCTTATTTTAACCTTGTTTTTTATTTATTTATAAATGTTACATTTACATTTTAATTTGCAAACTAAATATTTAGTTCCTAAATGAAATAGTTATCATGAAAGCTAAATATTTAGTTTGTAAAATAAACAACTTGTTTAAACATAACCAGGACAAAAACAAGTGGGGCTACACGTGGAAATACATCTGACAAAGAATGGAGGAAACCAAGGAATATTACTGGGAAAGGTGATAGGTAAGTGAAATTACAGATGAAATTACAGATGAAAGACAGGTAAGAGAGGAGCTGAAAACAGGAACAACTGAAGTGAAATGCTAAGAATAACACAAGACAGAATAATCAAACTAGATATCATATCATCAGGAGGAGAACAGCAGGAAGTATAGTGCATTTTAAAGTTTAAACGGCAACTCTGCCTCCATGTTGAAGGTACAACTACCTCCAATATCAGTAAACCACATTTTCATTATATAGTAACTTCAAAGTTTTAAAGAGGCCATTTCATAGACATTTCAGGACTTTGTGGTTATTTCATAAGTATTAACCAGTAATATGAAACATTTTATAAATAAAAAATGTCAGGAAACACTGATTAACAGACCTTTCAATCTGTCTGCGTTAAAATTCGGGTGGTTCCGGCTCCTTCCGTCTGGCTGCTTCGTCAGCAGCTCGTTCATATTTATTGTTTGGATTTGCTGGACTCTGATTGGCTAACATACTAGCCTTTGACAGCAAAGAATACTTTTTCCTGCCCCGCTGCACATGGCAACGTCAGACGTCGTGTCTTCCTGTTTGATACGTCTTATGCTACAGCTTTTAGCCAGCAGCATGCTAGGTTTTAACTGCGGGAGCTGCCGAATACTTACGAACAAAGGAGTTGTGACGTAACAGATACAGGCCATTCGGACTAGGGAGAAATCATGTGTTATCACCACCTGCATAGTTTGAGAGATTATAACTGAAAGAGAAGCTGTTGACCTGTTTTTACACCCACTATGAAGGTAAGAACACATGTGGAGCTAAAATATTCAACAGAAACCTCAGAGAAACCATTTTTAATGGAAATAGCCTCTTTAAGAAGTCTTATAAAACACATACGTTTTATAAATCAAATCTTGTGGTGTTAATAAAGTTAATGTTGATAATCTGTTGCAATAGAAGTATTGTGGATACAGTGGAACACACAATGAAAGACTGAACAGTTGCAGAGCTGACATCATATTGTGGAGCCATGATGATGGTGGAAATATAACAAAACCCTACAAGTACACCTTTGGATCAGGTCTTCGGTTGGATGTTTTGTAGTCATAAGCCAACATGACAAGCCTTTCTGGGCAGATGGTAATACTGGATACAGCAGTGTAATTTGTTGAAAGCCTAACAATATTAAAAAATTAGCAACACAAGCCAAAGTCTCATGGCATGCTCCTACAGTACACTGATAACTGGATAAACAATTGAAATGCATCAATGTTCAGTAGGGTAAAGATATTTTATACGTTTACACTCAAATAATAATTTTAGTTATTTAAACTAGAGCAAACTGCAAAAGAAAAACAGAAAAATGCCAAGCAAAAGAAGTACAGCGATTCAGATGTGTTAGATAACTGTCAGGACACAATTTTGTGTTGCTACCATCCCACCTAGCTTACAAATGTAGATTTATGTTACAAAACTTGACAGATTCCCATGTGAAAAAAGACAAGAGAAAAAGTTTCAAGTCTAAACCTGACAACGGCAAGGGCACCCCTCCCCATTGCTTGGCTCGAACAGAGTTCTGTCCTTTTTCCTGGTTTTTGCTCCAGTTATAATCCTTCCCTTAAGGTTGGCCACTGCTTTCTCGACAGGAGTCTTTTACACAAGACCCTCCAGCTGCCTTAAGGGTTTTGAGGCCAAAGCTCTAGTCCAGCTAAACCCTTTGGCTTCAGCCTAAAAAAAGTGGAAGTACAGAACTTTCACACAGGAATAGTAAACAGATAAAACCACCTGACAGCCAGGTTACATGATCAGAGGAAGTGAAGTCTACTTTGCAAACTCCCAACTGAATAAAAAGACGGGAAAGAGAAAGTCGTCAATACTTTTGGGGTTTGCCTCCGTGTTTTTTTTTGAAGATTGAAATTACTACTTTATATATATATTACTGTAAGTTTTTTATTCTGTTGATCATGTCTTGTTTTTTGTGTATTTTCTTTGTCATTTTCTTCTGGAGTCTCTAGTTGCTACCGGCTTTCTCAGTCCAGGCCACCTTAAAACTGGATAATAAATTTCTAATGATCGCCACAGCCAACAGAAACAATTACAATGTGAGTAGATGAGCTAAAATTCCAAAACCTCCTTGTCAGTGAAAGCAATCATAATACTGCTATTCTCTGAACATGTGTTGGGTTATTTGCTGTATTCCCATGAAGCTCTCCTGAAAGTTCCTATAACAGTCCTAATGTGCACCTGCACCAAGCTTGCAGCCCTGCGCTAGCAAGACTTCCTTGAACTAAAACAACCGCCATAATAGTAACAATAATAAAACAGTAATTAGATATACCTGGAAACACTGCTGGCTCCATTTTGCAACAAGTTCAGTTTGTTTTTGCACATTATTAATATCCTGACAATAAAAATAATAACTGTTAAATTCTACACAATTATTATAAAACCAATTCTAAAAGTCTTTACACCCCCCACTATCAACCCTAATCCACCCAGTTATAACCAAACTGTATGACACTGAATTGGTAAAGAGATGCTGATCTGATCAGATGAAGGACACCTATAACTTTATTGTCTTCCACAAATGGTGAACAAAGATTTGTAGCTTAGAATTGATCACTCAGGACAAAAATTACATAAAACACTACAAACCCATTTAATAACTAGAAAAGCAGTCAGAAAGACCTCCACCATGCAACACTTGGACATATTGTAGAAAGTACTATGTCCGTATCCTTAAAAAATTCCTGGATCCAAACAGTAATCCAGATCACCCCCAAAATCTGATAGATTGTTCATTGGGTCATTTCTGAACTTTCCTGAAAATTTCATCAAAATCCATCTATTAGTTTTTGAGTTATCCTGCTAACAGACAGACAAACAAACAAACCCAGATTAAAACATTACCTCCTTGGCAAAGGTAATGAGCACAGCTGGGGGAAAAAATATACATCATCCAACGTATATAGTGCCTTTAAACTAAAAATTCAAAGATTGTTGTTGAAAGCCTCTAAAATAAGTGTTAAATTCATAACCTTACAAGAATTCCACAAGGAACCCGGCGTAAATTTGGTAACTAGACCTTACTATTCTTATCCTAAAGAGGTAATAAGAAACTGAGAATTTCAAGAGGGGACAGCATGAAAGTCGGCCAAAAAAATCTGAGGAGACCAAAAGGCCAAAGCCCATAGCTGCAGGAGAATGCATATACAAGCTGTAAAAATTGCCAAAGGCCATATTAATCTTACTTGCTGTTTAGGGATCTAAATCTTGTTTCTTTTAATCTTTTGTAGGAAAATATTCAAATTAAATATTGCTCAGAAATATGAAATGTGTGATCTTAAACTTTATGCCTATTCAAGAATAAGGTCATTTGTGTGGGGGTTTGTTTTTTTTACATTAATACCCATAATTTGGAATAAATAACTGTGACCAGTGTAACAGTAATTGGATTTATTTATTTTATTTGGATTCATCCAAGATGAACAGTTAGAGGACCATGAAACGTTTCTCGCTTGTTAAACTAAAAAGAAAATGACACACAATGTGTCACAGGCTACAACAGTGGGGAAAAATAATTTTCAGCTTCATTGAAGATATACTATAATGCCAAAAATCCTAACAGTGGGGGTTTGAAGGCTGGTGATGGTTTGAGTCCCACACGCAGTTTATGGATAAAATCTACCAGTCTATAACTACTGTTTTATACTTAAACCAATTCACCATTTTTCACTTTCACAGGGGCCTTTTTTGAGATGTCAGAGGAGTTGAAAGTTTAGGGCTGTCTGGCCCTTGAAAGCAATATTTTTCAGGGTCACAAATGTGAGTAGTTTCTCTGTTTTATTATTGTCATGACAACCACTGGGATGGCTAGTGTGATGTTTTACTATACACACACACATTTACATATATACACATACATATAAAATAATTTGTTTTTACAAGAGAATACAAGGTAGAAGGGTTCCTCCCGCTTCACTATAAGGTAAATGTGCTTAGTAAAACAGATGTGCTAGCTTCACGGCTAATGCTAATTCCTCAGACATTCTGGTGTTTAATAGGAATGAGGTGAAACTTTTTTTAATAAACATTTTTATTGATCCAGAGACTGAGCAGCGAGTGACCTCTGACCAAGATTTAGGCTTGCGTTCACAGCAGGGGTAGCTGTATTACTATTTGGCCCTAATAATTATAGGACAGAGAAAGGTGTGTAAAGATTAATGCATTTATTCTTTTAGAAAGAGTCAGCATCTCTCCGATCTTAGCTAGGATTAAGACTTCCTAGGGACAAGAAACTGACAAGACTGTATAATTTAACTGCTTAGTTTTTCATTACATGCATGATTTTTTTAAACTCATTTATACTTCAAAAGGTTCCCCCTTTGGCCCTGTACCTTTCAGCATGAAGAATCCTGAAAGCATTCTAGCCTCTTCACTTTGAATAGGTAATTCTTAAAGCAGCTGTAATTAATAATTCTACATTAGGACTAGTTTCAGGTGAAATGTAGTGTTCTTTGTGTGATACACAGTTTTGAAGAAAAACTCACATTTTTTAAGGCTTCTTTATCTTTTTGGGGGTTCTCAAGAAAATAATTTTATTATGATGTTTTCTGTCTCGAACCCTGACTGTAAACATTGGTCATGTTTTTAAAGCACATCGCTTACTAACAAAAAGTTCTTAAATGCAATTTTCACTGGTTGCTAATTTTGCCAGTATTTCGCCAATGGGTATCTATTTTCTTTAAGTTATTGATTCTTGTAGGTTAATAAGATTAAAGATATGTTAAAGGAATACCTAAACTGCCATGCTTACCAGAATAATCAAGGAGAAATAATGTGAAATTCCAGCTAAAATTCTTACACACTAATCCGAGTTAGCCAGGGCTAATGTTTAAATGGCTGACAAGCTAATGGCTAGTCACCTCGGGGCCAGTTATAAAGTAGAAAGTAGATCAGTAACATCTTGAAATAATTGAGAGGCTATTTTTTTTAAACCTTTTCAACAAAAAACACTTCACATTAAACTTATTTGGCAAAGTAATTACAAAATGCCATTTGGAAATTGCATGTTGAACCAGAAGTGCTCCATGTAGCTAGCACTGCTAATAGTTTCCTAAAACATAGTATTCTATGTGAATAAACATGAAAAATGATTTTTAAAAATCATGGCAGCATAAAGTTTTACAAAGCAGCAACCACAGGTTGTTGTATTTTATTTTTTTATTTTAGTTTTTTAGAGTAGTTGCTTAAAAGAAGATGGCAATCCACTGAGGGGCTGTAAGTTCTGTTACTCCAAACTAAAGTCATTCAAAGTGCTATGTACTACAGGTTAGATATTAATAGTTCAGTACCTTTCCACAGAAAACCCACTTCAGAAGATCTGAACTGTTGTTATGTTTGCCAAGTAAAAAAAACGTGATAAAATTTTAAATCCATACCCTGAACACAATGAAACAGAAAGTCTTATATGTCTTCTTATTGTGGAGAAATATTCTCTAACCAAAATCAGTGGGAAATTCCACAAACAACTAAATGAGTTAGTACTTGCCACAATAGAAAAGAAAACTCTTTGAGCTCCCTTCCGTCTGCCACATTTTCTTTAAAATGCATTGCACGGTCATGCTCCAACCACCACATTTTTAACAAGTGTTTTTGATCAACCCAGTAATAGATTTTCACAACTGTACTAGCATCAAAAATGTCAATTTATGAAGTGGCACTGTAAGAAGAGAGATTGTCACTGACAGCTGGAAAGTCGCGGTCTTACGTACGTCTGGATGCATGACAGAAGAGACGGAGATGCATGACTCGAGACTTGTATAGAGGAACAAACTCTCTGAGACAGCTTGCAAATAATTTACTGCTGTCAGTACCTGTTGGAGATGTGTTAGCTGTCTCTCTTTTCTTTCAGGGAAGACAAATATTCTAGTTTATAGAAACGGATCTGCATGCTCAATTAACCGTTTTGTCGTACAACCCTGAGGTTGAGGTATGAATATGACAGTCGCTTTTTCCTCTCTCCCAGAGGTTCATATTGTATGAATGACCATCTGTTGTGTGTACATTTAGGATTTCAAACTCTTCAATCCAGTATGTAGAAGATTTCAAAGTGTGAAACAGATTGAGGCTGAGTCTCTTTTAATGCTGTCAAGTGCCTGAGGAAAAAGACAGGTATCAGCCACCTTTAACCTCACTCGTGTAGTCTTGGACTTTACAAGGCCCCCAGACAAGGAGACATCTGTCCAATTTGACATGGAAGCACCTACACAAGATTTGATAGATTTCAGCTGGCACCAGGAGATCCTCCTCCTTTTTCCCCTTATTCCCTTTCCATCTCACAGAAATATTTACTGGTTATTCACCCATTCTTGTGCGGCGTTAACAGGGTTTCTTTGTTGGGTTTCCTTGGCAGTTTGCTGAGGACGCACAAAGCTCGAGTCAAAGCAGGAAACAATTATCGAGGCTTGTGTGTAGGTGAATGGCATCAGTGAAAAAGCTCATTGTCAGCTTTGTATGCCAGCTGTGGAACAGACAGAAGCTTTAAAGGCGGAGGAGGACGAAGAGGTGGATACAGTTGTGTAGGACACAAAAGAGGGCATCTGCTCTCATCCTGTCCTCCGTGGATAACGCTAACCTTTCCCCGGGCCTGACACCTGTATTTTGTAGCATCATTCTGCCATGGTGGGAATTTGCTTGGCCTATACTCTGGATACAGTCATAGGCAGATGCTACAGCAGTGACTGAATGACTGGCGGCTTTTCTATCAATGTCTTTGAGGTCAGCTTCTTGGTGAAGGGAAAAAAAGGAGGTCATATCTTCAAAGTGTTCCCACTGCTTTGCATCTTCCTCTTCATCTATCCCCATCTCTACTCCCACGTCTCTGTTTATTCACTGCTATCACCATAATACCAGTCATTTGTGTGAAGCAGGGCTTGAAACCTGTAATTTTCAAGAAGTCTGCCCAGTTGGGGAGTGGCTAGAAAATGGTTTCTCTCCGGGCATGATTTTGATGAGGCCAGCAGACAACAATCTATAGGACTGACTAAAACTAGACTGTCTTACATAAAATTGAAGTTAAGCTTCCCATTCCTAATGATTTAGCTTGAATTGTCATTGTGGTGGGATGAAGAAAAAGGTTGTTTTAGTACAAATAGGTGATCAAGGTGCTTATCAGCTGAACTCTGGTAACATTTGAAAAAAATTAGCATTTTTGCTAATAGAAGGTCAGCCGAAGCTTCCAGGGAGAGAGTGGAACCATCGTTACTGACAAAATATGCTGAAATAATAACGTACTTTGCCAGAGCATCTTTTGTTGTGAGAGAATTCATTGACATCTTATAATAGATTGTTGTTTTGGTAAAAATATTGTCAAAAAGAAGTGCTACGTGTTAACTAGGGAAAGCAACTACTAAGCTAGCTGTGTTGCTAATCTCCACTGTAAAGAAAATTATAGATTAAAATAGGACTGTAATCTGAAATTTGAAGCAATGAATTGTTTTAAAAACAAACCAAACTGTTTTAAAAATGTACGTTAAAATTATTTTAAGGTGGCAGGAACCCACTTTGGTCTTAGCATAACTTAGCCGTTAGCTCATCAGTTCGATCCGAATTAATTTTTGTTACTCAAAATGGTTGATTGACAGAGTGAGCTACAACAGGTAAACATACTAATTAGTCATAAACTTTCCATTTAACTCTATATCAAAACCAAGTTAGCCACTGTTCAAGAGATATTTTGAACAAAGCTGCCTAGGAGATGGATAATTTATTTTCTAAGGTTCAAGTTAACAAAAAAGTCTCTCGTTTATTTGTTTGACAAAGAGAAATTAACTTTTCCCAGTTTTGTGAGCAGTTGATGCACTGAGAAAGCTTGTTCTCAGATATTCTGAAACACACACACACACACTTTTTTAGCATCTCAGCTGGAGACAGACTTCAGCACGCATGCAAAGTGGGCCTAAAAATGAGGAAACACAAGGAGGCCTGTGGAGAGCTGTCAAGACGAATAATTGGAACATCTTGAAAAGTGACATATAGTTTTCCTTAATACTCCAGTTGTCTTGATGTGTGGCACTGCGTCACCATTTCCAGAGTCAGCACTCTCATTTTAATCATGTTCAGTCCTCGTCTCGGTTACCGTACCATGACCAATTCCGGTGTTTGGCTGGTGTTTGTGATAAGTGCTACAATCATCAAATGACACACATACACACAAACACAACTGTTTGACTTGTACAACATTGTTAGAGTTGATGAGTATGGCTAATTTCACGGCTAGAAGCCCTTCAGGGGTTTAGACGATGTTCCACTTCGATCCACAGCTGGACAAAAAAAAACAAACTCCGACACATTGTCAAAAGGATGTCCGTGTCAATCGTCTATAATTTTCACACACACACGTAAATACATATGCACAAAGATGAATGGAGATTACCAGATGCTATGATTGTAATTTATGTATAATGAAGCTCTTCAGAGGAGCCTCTCGTCAGTGATGCTGATCATGTTTCTTAAAAAATTAATTCTAGTTTTTTTTATGTTTGTCTCTCCACGGAGTGATTAATCAAGGTTTGTTCTTTCTTTTCCTGACTTCACAGTATCACTGCTGCATTTGTTCCCTTTGTGATGGAGCACATGTTCATGAATGGAGTTTATGTATTTTTTAATCAACCTAAAGTTTTCTTCCACGGCAGAGAATTTATGTTACTGAAAGAGAACACATAAGTATGGAAACGTAGTACTGCCAGAGCTGAGAAATAAATTTCGAAGCATCATCTCGTTATAACGAGAAACTTTCTCGTTTTAATATATCAGTTCTATACAGTCAATTCAGCCCAACTGTAATATGATCAGATTCAGTTGATTATAATTGAGACAATTTTATATCTGAGGATATCAGTGGTGAATCTTTACTTTAACACAATCCCTCATACTGAACAGAACAATTTATTTGTGGCTAAACCTGTGCTACAACAGACCAACATGCTTCAGGGATGAGTTGTCCCCCTTACCAAGATGGCAGCTTCATAATGTATCACTTTGACAAGCAGCAGTTGTCAAGGTGACATCTGCGAGTTTTACCCACAATGCACTTGGAGCCAAAGTCGGTGATTCAGTTGTAAATTTGCGCACCATAACGCTACATGTGAGAGTGAAAATAAAGACAGTCATGCAGCACAACATTTTATTGAATATTTTACACCTACTACATCACTAAAGTCAGTCGTTCTTCTAAAGTTTTTGGCAACCATGACTCAAACCTGACTGATATAAACTCTGCTGCAATTTGTTTGATAAACTGATGTCAACCTCCATGTTCTTCTGATATTCAGTTGTTAAACAGCCAGCTTGCTTGCATATAGCTTTTCTCTAATGCATATGAATGTGGATGAGGTACGACTCTCACATCACACTTATGAGCTGGGCCCATCATGGACGGGCCTGATAGTGGGTGTGAAAACAGGTCAACAACTTCTCTTTCAGTTTTAATCTCTCAAACTACGCAGGTGGTGTTAAAACCCGAGTTCGAACAACCGGTACTTGTTTCGTCACAACTCCTTTGTTTTTTAGTATTCAGCAGCTCCTGCAGTTGAAACCACGCCTAGCATGCTGTTGGCTAAAAGCTGTTAGCTTAAGACGTAACAAACAGAAAGAAAGTACGTCTGACATTGCCATGCGCAGTGGGGCAGGAAACAGTATACCTTGCTCTCATAGGCTAGGTTTTTAGCCAATCTGAGTCCAGCAAATCCGAATAATGAATATGAACGAGCTGCTGCTCGAAGCCTGACGGAACGAGCCGGAACCACCCCGATTTTAATGCAGACAGAATGAAAGGTCTGTTAATAAGTGTTTCCTAACATTATTCAGATATAAAATGTTTCATATTACAGGTTAATACTGAAATTTGTATGAAATGGCCCTCTTTAATAAAGTTTGACTGAATTCAAATGAACTGGAATTTAATTGGAAGTTAATTGATTTGGATTCAGGCACTTACACACCTGAATTCTCCTATGTTTTTGGGAACCTCTTGATACACAACCTGCCTTTCCTTCTTACTTACTAAACTACACTATGACTTAAACATAGAAACCTAAGGCTCCTACTTTACCAGTTAAACTAATGGTGTATGTCCCTACATACACATATGTTCTAGCAGTGAGGCTTAAGAGGACGATACAGTTTAGAAAAACTTTAGAACACTATCTGATCCTAACATTGAATGTGTGGGTCAAAGTTTTGTCAGAAGTTGCTATGTTTAAATTAAACCAGAATATTAATAAGAGAACCTTGTTGCATTGAAGAGATTGTGATTGTAACAGCTCTTAATAGGCTGCTTTTTCAACTTTTTATTTTACTTTCTGCAAACAAACACCAAAGGGAGCAGCTTTATTGGGAATTTGACAACATTAAGAAACTGTGTAAGTCAGTGCAGAGAATATGAGCGACACACATGAGTGAAACTCTTTCCTTGTCCTTCGTATCTGAGGAGCTTTCTCTTTTCAAACTGGGAAATGCAAAGCTCCATGTATAAAAACTGTGGTGAGCTGCCCCTGTTTTGCAGACTGCAACAGCTTCATAAATAAAAAAGAAGTTCAAGCGGCCTTCATATGAACTTACAAGGACTCCATAAATAAATCTGCAGGAAAGCAGCATCCGTAAGCTTCTCAGCAATTATATTATTATACCTCCATAAGATCACCTTGTAAAACACTGAGACACACACGCTGTAAGGAGTCGTGGTCACGCTTTATAAAGGTGCAGTGAATCGTCACGTATGATCCATTCCTCCCTTACTTGGTGCAAATTTATTATAAGTATATCAATTTGGACAGATATGAATCTTAAAATATGACAGACAATACAGTTTACCAAAAACTTTGCCATTTTATTCTTCAGTTATCCTCCCCGTACAGCCAAGTAAAACATTTATAACTGGAGGGTTTTATTTAAACCATATTCCCACGTCTACCATTTATCTTCTTTCTTTACCATAAATGTCTCTCCATTGAAATACGTACATCTATAAAAACAGTTAAACATGGATTAAAATGGAAGTTTTGCTGGTAATTTTTTTTTTTTCTCTCTCATCTTTGAGCTCCACTGTTGATGGTGTTTTGTCATTACCTGCAGAGGAATATTTTCGTAATTGATGAGACTAATTCTAATAAGTAGCTCTGAACCAACAACCATTTCTGATTAAACAGTGGAATTAGGATTTGGATGTGGCTTGGTCTCCTTTTAATGGAAAATGTACCCCCCCTCCCCGGATACAGTCTGAGATTTAAAAAATAACATGAAAAATGGGAGTGACTGGCGGACTAAGGGGGTGTGGCATTCTGGGCTGTGACTGACATGTCATTCTGACTGACACACGCACCAGAGAGGGAATATGTAGACGAGACCAGCAGCTCTGATCCGTATCGTTTCGAGTTGGTAGTTCGCCCTGCAGCGGCTTGGTGGGCTAGAATGGAGCTTATCTCTACTGGTACATTGTTGTTAGCTACGCTATTAGCTCATGTTGTGTAAGTCTGCAAACAGGTGCAGCTGCGTACGCGCGCGTGACCGCACTACGATTTTAAACCGATGGTTCATACTGCAGCAGCTTCAGTGTCTTAGAATGGGACCTGTCCCTTCGTAGTATATTGTTGTTGATCAGAGCAAAAGCTAAATTTTGATTAGCTTGTGTAATATCTGTGACTCAGCTTCATCAGGCTGCGCATGAGAGCTGCACATTATTGTCAGCACAAAAGCATGTTTGAGAGAGGTGTCCAAGGTATAAATCAAAGTATCTCAACATGAAGAGAAAACCCTTCAGTAATGTGCTAAAAACATGTTTTCACACAATCACAAACACTAAAATGAACTCTGATAACGGCCGTATACACTTCTTGTTCAAACTCAACTACTGAGCAGAGGTGTGGCCGAGACCGAGCTCTTTTATATCCTATAACGGCAGAATCTTGACGTCACATTTAGAGAAAAGAAGGTCTCAGCCAATAGCAATGCCTGATTCAAATTTAACGGACGAACGGATTATAGGTCCTTCGAGGCACATTGATAACACAGTGCTCATCATCTTTAAGCACATTGCTCCACCTGAAAGTGTTGTGTCAGTGCAGGGCACTGGGCATGGTGGGATCACTCAGATCAATAATAATTTAATAATTACCCCTTTCTAAGTTTCCTAACAGAGTTGTTATGGTCATAGAGCCAGATGGGTGTATGTGATAAGATTGTCATGGAAACAAGTGTAATGAGGGTGCAGGCAAGTATTTAGAGCTCTGTCATGGCTGCCTTCTTACTAAAGAGAAACGTTCCAAGTTGCTAGCCATCAAGTACAAAGGAGGCCAAAAAAAGTGCCTGAGGTGATACCATGATGTTGGAGAAATGCGAAGTCCCAGCTGTGTATGTATGGACACTAACAATGCCATCAGAGCACAGAAAGTTAGCGATGAGAAACTGTTTGCGCAGCAGTGAATGTACAGTGTGGGCTGGGAGCCACGGCAGTAAACACCGCTCGACTCCTCGGGTCACACGCTGAGGCCTGTTTCTGCGTTCCCTCTACTGTGTAAAGGGGTTTAACTTCAAAGTCAATTGCAGCTTTGGCCCCGGAGCACACATCCACCTTCTGCCTCTCAGCCGCTGGACATCTGGAGGCAAAAGCAGAGTAGGCTAACACTTGGCTGAAGCTACAAGTTAGCGGTTTGCAACTTTATATGTGTGCATATTTCAAAACTTATCTTGTTATAAATTGAACTGGAAACATAAATAGAACATCAAAACGTAGTAAACACTGTAAAATGTCATGTTTTTGCAGCCTCAAAACAATTCACAGTGCTCGAACTTCAGAAAATTAAATCGCAAAAGCGTTTTTTATCTCTAACTTTAGAAAAGAAAACAATCATTTCATTTATGTGTGGACAGATTCATACGGTTGTGCATGAGCAGTAGCTATCCTTTAGTGGTTTCCTGTTTCCTACTTCACCTTTTCCTTTCACCGGCTCATCCATTATTCACTGACAGTGGACAACACTCTCATATCGACTACATAGACTTTTTAAAGAAGCGCGTTGCTTCGCTATGCAGATAATACTTTCTTGACTGGGGATAACAGAGTTGCATTAAAATATGTCAATATCCCAACAGCGTGCAATCTTTCATTTTGAAACTTTTTTTTTTTTCCTTCCTTTCAGCCAGTCCTGAAAGGTAAGAGGAGGGCGGTGGAATAGAGATGTTTCAGTTTGCCTCGAGGGAATATTTTCTGGCTCTATCACTTCTTGTTGACAACACTGTGTGCACTCTTTTCTTTTCATTTTCCCCACCAGGCAAGGTCACCTGCATCATTTGCATTTTATGGAATTGTTTCTGAGGCGAACATTCTGATTTGTATTAATGTGCATGTACATGCCACCTTTTTTTCTTTTTCTTTTTTCTTGACACATTCTGAATATTCAATATCATTCAGGGGTAAAGTCAATAAATGAATTCAGATTTCATGAAAATGGATATGGAATGGGATGTTCTATGGAAATGACGGTCTTTCTGTGAATATGTTGACTCGGGTATTACAAATCCATGTTTCGTTGTCCTTGAGATGAGTTTCGGTTGACTTTCCCAAGCATGTGTCTGCACATACAACGCATACTACATGTACAGAGATTTATCTATCCATCATTTTTCCACTCTGTCCTGTTCAGGGTCATGAAGATGCAGGTGTCTGTGTCTAACGGTCACTGGGTGAGAGGTGGGGGTACAACCTGAACAGGTCACCAGTCCATCACAAGGTCACACAAAGACAAACGAGCATTCACACTTACTCCTCGAGCCAATTAAGGTGTGAGTTTGAGAATTCACTGCTACTTAACTCAACCAGCATGTATTTGGTCTTGTATTGAGGAACCGGAGTCCACGGAAAAAACCTGTGCATGCACAGGGAGAACATACAAACTCTTATCAGGAAGTCGAACCAATACCAACAACTGGAAACCAGCTTCTATGCATCCCGTGCACAGGATTTGACTATGCACGCCAGCTGTTCTTTACCATCACAGTCCTCGAGCCCCACTTTAGACACTTCTTTGATTTAAATTGATGGCTAATTAACAAGCTGCAACTGAATTTGACTGTGTGCTGAGAAGGTGATGCAATAAGGTCCGTTCAAGCAGGAAAACATGGAGGACAGAGGGTCCTGAGATCCAAGATTGTGAAACACTGCGGTACAAGATGGATAGAAAACAAACGCTTTTAAAACCCCGATGGTCCATGTTTTAAACATTGACTCTAACCTTAATCTCACTGGAGACTAACACAAAAGCCTGTATGTCACTGCGCCATGATTGATAGCACGGCATTGCAAACAACATTCACCAGGGAGTTTCCAAAATGCCACGAAACACTTGCAAGGGTTGTCAACCTCTTGATGTGTCACATGATCTCAGTCTTATGTTGCTAGAAAATTCTGAAAATGTTCAGAAAGTTTGTGGGATAAATTTTCTTTCCCAAAATGTTGTTGCAGGTGCCTGAAAAGCATTCTTAGGTTTTTACTAAGGTTTCATGAGTCAGTCTTAGAAATGTAAAACAACTTTGGGAGAGGCTGGCAATCAAACACCATAAAATACATCAAACTAAACATAACAGTAAATGTAATGGGAATTACTTTTTTCTTTACTTTTTTAATTGTGGATGAGGATGATTGCTGTTGACACCAAATGCACTACATAAAACTAGATGTTACATTGATTTTTGTTTTATTGTAGTAAAAATATTTTTAATGAACACAATGGAGTTGAGCAAAAAACATCACATTTGGCCTAATTAATTATTTGCAAAGGAAACGAGCACCTTTATTAATCTCAAATTAGTATTCCCTCAATTTCTGATGATTTATCTTTTCATTTCTATGGCAATAAAGCCTAAAATCAGGAATTGGTTGTGGAAAAGGAAGCCCAATCACTGCCGTTTGGCCTTGAAGAGAACGGCATTATTAAAAAAACAGGTACAAAAGCTCCGTATACTGTTTTTGTTTTGTCTCACACAGACTAAACCATGAAATCTGCTTGTTTTGACTGTCAAAATGCCATAAAAATGGAGTAAATAACTGCCAAGATTTCTAGGTGACTAAAAAGTAATTAAATTTAATTAAATAAATAAACTTGGCACCAGCACCATTCTTCTTTGCTTCTGAACAGTACTTTTTTTCCTCTGTGCCTTTTATGACAACTTACCTTCTTTTCTTAGTTTATCCCAAGCAAAGAAAAGCATAATATTTCATTTAGATACGTTATTTAAGTTAACCAATATTTTTTAATTCATCTTTATTATTGTAACATGTCACCTTTGAATCCCTCAAAGCTAAAAGTTCTTGTGTTGTACATTATTAACTAAAATATTTTATTCCATTTTAAATTTCATAAGCTCTGCTTGTACAAACTCTTGTCACTCTCAACACTACACTCCGCTCTAAGTTTCTTGCATCATCCCAGAGTGAGCCAAAGGCAAACTGTGGCTTGTTCATCGTGCCAGTGCAAATGGATCCCCTGGCGCTATTCACTAAGTGCAGTCCTGTTTGCCATGATGTGCAAGAATTGGTCATAGCTCAATAATCATCAGAATGGTGGGTGAGATGGCAGAGAATGGAGCCAGCAGTCACTCATCACCCTCAGTGAGCTTGAATCAAATTTGACATGGAAGGAATGTAATAAAAAAAAACAAATAAAATATTCATATGTGTGTCTTTGTCATTAATAAGAAAGAGTGAGCTTGTCCTGTTAAATAAAGTTCTGCTGCCTTATTTCTTTTAAAGATCTAAGGTTTCAAATCTCAGCTGTGGTCTTCTCATGTGAGGTTTTCACATTTACACCATATGTGGGTTTTCTCCAGGCACTCAGGTTTTCTTCAAGAGTCCAAAACAAGCAAGTCTGGCCAACCTCAATGTTTAATGAACAAGAGGCATATAAATGAAGACGTCTCTGCCTGGAAGCTGCAAGGAATAACAAGACCTGCATGATATGTTGGAGAACCAGAAGATTCTGAAGGGAAATGGGCTACTGAAACATGTACATAAGCAGTGGACTTTAGATTGTTGATTGCTACTTTACAAGCAAACCAAAGAAAGAAACTACAGTATATGCAGAATACATGTAAACTTTGAAACACAACATGAAGATTTCTTTAAAACAACTTCCAACCCAGTGTTCACAAGGGAAATCTATCACAGCTACAAACTGATGAGGTACAACGCATCCTTCAGTGGATCAAGAGGCATCATTGCCCCATCCAAGAATGGGTACCAAGCCCTATTGACCAACCCAGATGACCTAGACTTAAGGACAGTGGACCTGAGACTGAAGATAATGACCAATACCTTTTGCCATGGTCAAGTGATAAAGTACCTTCTGACTTTCTTCTAGAAGATGCAAATGCATTACCATTTTTTAACCTAGCAAGACCATTGCAAAGTTCAACAAGGTCAGCAACAGTAAAATGTGAGATACTTGGCTGGAAAAAGAAGATTACAAGGCATATGGCTGTTTCAGACAGGAAAAAAAATCCCACTATGCTCTCCAAGACCAAATAACCTGTTACAATATGGCTGGATTATGGCAACTTTTTGGAAACCTCCTTCATTGTGAAGGATATAACATGTCTCCCCACTCTATATGTCCACAGCTCTTTCTGAAAACAACCCTACCATGTACCCCATGATTGCATCACTCTTAGAGCTCAACACTTACATGACTCCTGCTGATCATGTTACCATGCAGCTACAAGCTACTACAACTTCCTGTAATGCTAGCACTGCCAGCACACTCCACCCAGGACCCAGATACATGGCTACAATGATGATTAACCACCATGACCATGAGTAGTTTTGGGCATGCTAAAAATAAAATGAAGAGCACTTCTTATTCCAATCCGAAGACTTGACCAAGAGAAAAAACTACCTGGTATCCTGACTGAGTTTTACATCACTGTATGATTATCATCCACCGTGAAGGGGGCCAAAGGGACATTTTCTCCAATTGAGGGGAAGGCTACAAAGTTAAGGTCAAGGCTTCATGGAGAGAAATCAACACAAAGAAAGGTGCAACTTGTCCATACACAAGACTCAAGAGACTGGCAAACAATGGCCTACACAGCAGCTCCCTTTAGGAGGTGCACCAGAGAAGGATGTAGTCATCCGGTTACATAAAGTTTTTTTTTTTTTGCAATTGGACAGTCTTACTGTCCCCCACTTTCATGAATGCTAAAGCTCAGCTTGTTTTCCCACTCTGGTTATTTCAGTTATTCATGCCGAGCCATCACTTCATCAACCACTGAATATCCTCTGCCAATATTTGTTTAGTATTTGCAAACAAAATCATTTTACATTCATGATAATTAATTAGAATTAAATTCTTCTGTTGTATTCTCAAAATTTTCAAGGAGGACAGCCTCAGTGTCAAAGCACATTTTTCTAAAACATTCTTTCATCAAGGTAGTAACAAAAAAGGTCTGTGATTATTTTTATTTATTTATTCATTTTCATTTTCTGTTTGCTTGTTGCCGTCTTCTGTCATTGATTTAAGATCTATTGGATGTGAACTTAGATTTTCCATGTGGAGTTTAAAGGTACAAACAAAAGGGCCAAAGATACGTACGTAGCTGTTATCCTATAAAATATTCATTGTAGTAAACTTTCTAGAAAGTCTGACGTTAATGGTTAAACTGACAAAAGTGTTCTAAAAAACAGACATAAAGAAAAGTGTTTTTCTTTGTAGTTTTTTAGAAAATCTGCTTTTAATCTATTGCACCCATAGGCGTTGGAGGGATATGCAAATCTGAATTCATCTAAAAATATCAAAAAGTCTTTGTTTAAATGATCTCTTGCTTTCACAGCTATTTCAATGTGTGCAGAGTTAATCATGATATACAGTTAGAATCATTGTCTTGCATTAATGTGGCATCTACATGCTTTTGAGGCTGTCAAGTCCGTTTTTTCCCACAGAGTCTGTGTTTGTGAAAGCAGGAGACAAGCATTATTAGCTTTAAACTCTAATCCCTCCTGTAGACATGAGCAAAAATACATCTTAAAAACATCTGAGCTCATTATCTTTCGAGTGTCAATGAAAATGGGTGGTAAAAAAAAAATCACCTGGATGAAATGCAGCTTCACACCTGACAGAGTAAAGCTTGACACTGATGTGCTATAGATTTTTGTTTTCGGGTCATGCAAAATCCTTTTAAGACGTCTTTTCTTTATTTCTCATGTTTAAAACGCTAATCGCTTTGAGCCAGTATAACTGCTGATGGATGACTTGCATTTTTTAACCAGGCAAAAATGATCATCAGAAATAAACAGTGTAAATATAAACAAACCTGCCTTAAGCATGCTATATGACTGAAGATAGTGGGATCAACTTGCTATTTTTGTCTGAAGTTTTCATTTACACCACAAGTATAGCAGACTTTTGAGGGTCACTTGGTCACCCAAATCACACAACACTCAGAGTAACACAAGCCATTAACTTTTTTGCCCAGTGACCCCAGTCAAGGGTCAAAGTACAATGAATACTCATTTAATTTATACCTCGCTGAATACACTAATGCATGTTCATTTGTCTCGTAAGACATTATTCTGCAAAGGCATGGCTCTTGAGACCAAAGTTTTTATTGCTTTTTCTAATAGTTGATCTTCAGTTTGGAAAACAAATAGGTTTTAACTAGATTGACTAGCTAATGTGAGGGGCAAGCCCAAAATTAATTTTTGACATCTTAAAACACCTCTACAGTCTCTAAAATGTTATGCAAATTGTATGCAGTTTATGCAAATGCTATTTTATGAACCTTTACATAGCTCTCATTTCATTTTACATGATTGTTCCAGCAGAAAGATCATGAAATTGCAACTGTGAGTGTAACAAACTAAAAAAAGGATACAGATAGCTAGCATCAGCATTCATTTCTGCTGTAAATAAACAACAAAAACAAAATATGATATGAATTATGCAATACTACTTTTACAACTATGAAAAGATTTATAGAAATAGCATCCTCATGAGCTACAATGGAACCTTTAAAATGGAGATGTCTCAAAACAGCAATCATCTCAGATTGATGGCTAATGGCTACTATAGACGACTAGCTAACAGCTCTGGTAGCTGTTAGCTAGTCGTCTATAGTAGCCATTAGCCATCAATCTGGTTGGAAATAATCTTTTTCTCCAAACTGAGGTGATAAAAAGTGCTTTCTACAAGAAGTAAAAAACTGTTCAAACCACATTTAGATCCCTCCAAATACTTGAAATTAGTTTGTCAACATCAGTTTCTATTAAGGATCAAGCTGCTTTCACTTCATTTATCTCACAAAGAGCACAAAGAGCTAACTTCACAGTTAAAACAAAAGAACAAATCAGAGAAATTCTACTTTTACTCTTATTAGTTCTGTCTAGCTGACAGCTCATTAGTACCAGATATTAAAGTGACAGTTCCAATCGTTTGAAGAGAGTTTTAGTGGAAAATCTATGAACACTTATTCATACCTGTAGTTGATAACTCTTCGAATGACCTCAGTTAGCTGCTCAATTAGAACTAATTTGTTTCTCCTAAGTGTATCGCTGCCGTATTAAAACTTTAATCTCAAAAATGTCAAAATATTTCATGTGAATGTTTTTTTAAAAGCCTTTACGCTGTGGTATATGTGGAATTGCACATGAGGGTGCACATGAACCAGTATGCAATTCTATATGCTTCAAGATGGCAGATATTTTACTGTTGATCTTAGCCCAACAAAGAAAAGCTGCTAGCTTGTCAGGGGGGTCAGTGGGGTCTCTATTTCTCCACACTGAGGCTCTTCAAAAAGCAATCTCTGACAGGTAGGATATTATTTATTTAAAAGCTGTCCACAGAAATTCAATTCAGAGACGCTGAACCGTTGCTTCAAGCTAATATATTTAGCATGAAAAACATTATGTAGGTAGGTCTCCTTAGAACCCTGCAGTGTCAGTGTAAAGCATGCCAATAATATCTTTAAATCATTCAGGTGAACGTCAGCCACGAATGATTTAGAATGTCAGACAAAAGGTGTTAGAAAAGCTTTTGTGCTCCATCATTTCGCAGAACCATGTGCTGTGAATGGAGGATGTTGCATGTTAATTACAGCCTTTGCCTAATGTTTATAAAATACAAGCCAGTGTTCTATTTGTCTGACAGTTATTAGATAACACTGCGAGTTGCACATATACACAAGACCCCAGCATACTGTTTGGAATACCTAATGCGTGAAGCATCACAGCAAACATCAGGCACACACACAAAAAAGAACTGCACTGCTGCAATTACTAATCCATGGATCTCTAAGGGTGGAATATGATTATTTGCTGTGAAACCACTTTGTTTGGTTGTGACAAAACAAAAGCAAGGCACATGCTTGCAAAATTTGAAACAAGGTGCTACATTTAGGGCGGCTTTAGTTTGAGAGCCACTAAAATGTGACAGCAGACGTTTTCGAAAAGCACCAGCTACAGAATATTAATCATCAAGCTTTTCATGGGGCGAGCCACAGACAATGTTGCCACAGAAACACAGGCAAAGAGGCAGGAACTCGGTTGCTGTCAGTTTAAATGATTGGGCCTAATTTGTTGGAGTTGAAAATTGGACAATCTCCCCCCCCCCCCTTCCCTTCTTTTCACAAACTGCTACACAGTTTTATCTGAATTGTGAATTGTGGTGCGAGTCATGCTGTCCAGGAAAAACAAAACAAAACAGTGCATTAAGTCTCCAACATGGCTTATGATCACGAGCTGACACGAAAGCTGAAAACAAACTGGGAGCGCTGCGGCACATTCATTCAAATCCATTAACACATAAAAATCCTTTAACCTAATATAGAGATGTATTTTAAACACTAAATACATATTCTTTAAATCACTCAGATGAACAAAACACAGTAAGAGCTGCTTTTAAAGCAGAGCTTTTGGTCCAGCCAATGTTGGAGGGCAAAAATACATCTGAAACTATGAACAAAACTTGTACCAGAATACCAGAAAGCCTATACATACAGAAAACGTGAAGCACACAACAAAACACAGGGAACGGGAATCAAGAAGGGTCTACATAATGAAACAGGAAACTAAACTCTTCCAAATTAAAAATCATGGGCAAACCAAAGCCTAACAACCCAGACACCCCCCTTACCCTCTTGCAAAGACAGATTGTCTCATGTGCTTAACACATTCAAATTTTCTTTAAGTTGGGGGGGTGAGTGTGGGTACCTAAGTAAAAAAATTAATTAAATTCCAGATGTCGTAGTCTTAAAGATTATTTTGGAAGGGGATTCATCCTTTAACAATGAGACTCTTACATGCAACGCTGTTTGTTTGCCACCTATTTTCTAACCGCAGCTTGTCCCCCTCCTTTTACCCAACTTCCTTCATTTACAACTACCTTGCAGTTAAGCAGCGTGTCTTCCATTGTTACTGCCTGAAACATCTTTCCCCTGGTCACATTGACTCACACACACATCCACCCACACACACATACAGACCTGTAGAGTCATGAACAAAAGGTAAGAAGACAAACCTGAGCAGACAAGGCAACTAATTCAAATGAAACAGCACAACTAAACCATTCAGCACAGATACACACATCCATACACACAGACACAGAGGCTTTTGACACTTGTCTCTGCGGTGATCCGCTGAAAAATACAAAGTGCTTTACGATTGAGCAAAGCTAATTATAATGCAAATATATGACAAGGCTGCTTCAACGTTTGCCCATAGGTTGACAAGAACAAACGCAATATGGAGATTCTCCCTCATTCTGCTTCACCTAAAAAGCCAAGGGCAAATGGAAATGGTTTAGTGGGGCGGATCGGCCCCAACATAACCCTGGAAGGGAACTTTGGTCTCCTTTTTAATTAATGTGTGCCAGTGTTTTGGAATGTAAATATGCAGCTAAGCAGACAGACTGTGCAGCGATGTGAAAAAGTCTGACCGCAGGAATATGCATATGTTTAACTTTGTCTTAAATCAGAATCTTTCCAGACGTCCTGCGGATGATGCCGCAGATTCTTGATCAAGTCACACAGTTTATTAGGCAGATGATGAGTTCAGCCTTGATTTTTTTTCTCCACAAACCTACATAATTACAGTCGCTGCTGGCCATGTTTTCTGTGCACAGACAGGACAGATTTACCCTTCTAAAAAAAGAATTAGGACTTTGATATCACAATGTGTAAATGTTATTGTGTTGCCTTTTCATTAGCTATTTAGTGAGAAAACTAACCTAATACTAGCTGCGTAAGCAATATTTTTAGAGGTTTTAAAAGGAGACGCAACTAGTCACTAAACACACTAAGTCGCTAACGCACTAGAAAACAGTCAAAATAATGACTAACCTTTACATCCAGTTATATTGTTTGAACATTTACCTGTTCCCTTGCAAAACCAGAAAGGGATTTGTATACCTCCATGGATTCCTGCAGCTAAGTGACATCACCAGTGGCCAATCCTCCTCTTTACTCCCCTGAAAACCATAAAAAGGTCATTCTAAATATCTACGTTACTGTTTTTTTTTCTGCAACGGAAGCCAATATGGCCTAGCCTCCTCACCCATTATAACACAAGGCTTTTTCTAAAAAAAAAAATTCTGCAATATGGCCTCAAAACCTCTTTGAAGTTCGTCTGATCAGTGTTTTATCAGCCGATTTTGTGTCATGACTCAAAATTATATGTGAATCGGTCCAGTTGAATGACCTTAGCTAGTTGCGGGTTAACATGCAGCAGCCTCATCACGCATAATTCAGAGCCGTAACACAGATGATGTTTGGTAAAAGTGCAACAAGCTTAACTGTGTCCAGTGAGAATGCAGACATCTGCAGCTTGATAATTTAGCAGATATAAAAATGGGCTTTTTGGGGTAGCTTGGAAATGCCAAAAACTAGCTCAAACAAAGGAGGACAGTTGTCAGGTTTCTCAATCTCTGAGGCTTTCTTCCCTTCTCTACAGTCAGGTTGAATTTTTCCACTAGTAGAGTAACAGCACCAACTTTTTAAGCAAACATTGTGGAACTAGCACTGGAAAGCAGTATCAGTGGCTCAAATAGAGTGCTTCTAGCACCATCCCACCTTTCCCACTTACTCACCAACTCAGATCTGTGACTACCTCCTTGCACCCCAACCACCTGTGCACCTTAGGTCATTATTCAAATCTCAGCTTGACTGACAGAAGGTATTTCATGCCCAGCTGGTAAAGTGTTACGAAACAAGCTGCAGGCTTAATAAGAGCGCATCACCACTTCTTACCATATTGTTTTGCTTGATTTGTGCAATAAAGATCAAATATCCCTCACTGTCAGTTAAATAACCTGAAATAATAAATAAAACCCAACTCCTCATGGCGTCTGAGAAATAAAATGGTACTGTACTATAAACAAAAAAAAAGTTAGGGTAATCATGCTTAGATGGGAAAGAAAAAAGAGCCGATTAGTTGTGAAAAATGACCCTACAGAGTAAAAGTGACTATATCAATCGCCCAAGAGTATTCTAAAGCAATAAATAAGCTCTGGGGGAAAAAAACACTGACAAAAGGTGTTTTTAAAAGTCAGCAAATCCCCACGCCTCAGCACAGGACTTTGAGCCTATATCACCAAGTAGCTCACTAATGAGGCCAAAATGGCTATTCTATACAAGCCCCACAAAACATAAAAATAAAAACCTGCAAGCCAGCAGGCTTCAACCTATCCATTAATCTGCCTTTTTTAAAAACATACTCCTCAGGTGCATGAATCCCTCTTACCAATGTCCTTGTTTCGTCTATCAAACAAGGCACTTTAATGATACTTTGTATGGCAAACCGCTGTTTTTATCCTCAGTAGATTCTTCCATTGTATATGCACCATTTTTCGAATTAGCTTTAAAACAATTACAGATACATATCCAGTTGGAGTGACCTCAGTTTCTTTAAAAACATAGAAAAGAAACAAAACACCAACACAAAATAGACTAAACCTGCACATAATCATGCACATTCTCTTGCTGGGAGAATGTGCATGATTATGCCCAATGACATTAACCTGGCTCTTCCAGATCTATGTGTAGCCCCGTGTCAAGTCGTTGCTACGCGATAATCTGGGATTGCGCCGTCTGAAAAAGGAGGGGCATCTGGTATAATATGCTGGTATAAATAGCTTTCTGGTATAATAGCTGATTGGAGGAGGCACCAGTAAGTGCCCGCCTAATATGATTTGTTTTTAGCCTTTAAGAGTAAATAAAGCACTTGCAAATACAGTCGGGAGTAACGCACACACATCATTACCAGGTTTTTTTTTTTTTTCAACCAAGAAATCGTCTCTAGTTCTCCTAAAAAAGATTCAATTGCTGCTTCCACATGTTTTATTTTTCTTTGCCTGTCTGGGCACTTGCTGCCAATCATACCTGAACCCCTGACCCAAAGCACAGTGCAAACACATGATTGACCAGGGAAGTTGAGTCACACGGTTTAGTTGGAGCAGTACAAGATGGATTTTTGTGGGTTTGGAAAATCCCAAATCTCGGGAGAATCCATCTTGCAGCGCAAGGTTACAATGACCGTAAAATCTCAAAAACCCTCACAATTCAATGTTACAAAATCAGTAATAGAGACATAAGAACCAAAACATCATCAATGGTTTCTCCAAATTAGTTATAACTTATTAGCATAAAAAAAGCACAAAATTTGTTTCTGGCAATCTAAAACCGAAAGAGGTAAGAAAATACGCTCAATCGTGGAATAAAAATTAGGGGAGTTCCACCCTTTTAATACTGTTCCACAACCAACAGAGATGGAATTGAGCTCATAAAGAATAACATTTATTTCTATAAATTTAAGAAAGTGTCACTCAACCCCAATATGAAGAGCTTCTCTATCTCTGGGGCTGTAAAGATACAAAAATGAAAGAGTTTAAGCTGGTGTCAATAAGATTGTTTGTTTGTTTGACCACTTGAGTAGATTTAATCTGATTTCATGGCACATAAAAATACAAATACAGGTTTAGTTTGGAAATCTCAGTTTCATTTAAAAAATGGAGAATGTTCACAATTAAGACCAAGAAAAGAAAACATTCCTCTGTAAACCTCATTGTCTTTCTTCAAATACCAACAGTGTCTTTTGCTAAAAATGTACAATTAAAGAAAACAAATCCAGTACTCGGATAAACAGAACTGACACTGTTGATTGAGTTGTTTCTAAAACCCTGAATGTAGAAGTGGGGGGACAATTGTATACAATAAAGCTTTTCTCATATTGGCTTTAAACAAGGCTGAACTGTAGCAGCAGCAGCAAGAGTGCATCTAATAATAACAGAGCCTAAAAATACACAGGTAAATCTCTCCTCGCTAACCACAGGGACCTGGTTTCAGCGTCCACCGAGGGAGCCGGCTGACTAATGAAGTTGGGAAGCTTAGAGCAATTAGACACATCAAAGCTCGAATCTGAGAATTAATTAGGCTCTCCTCTCTTTTGGAAGGAGCATCCGCTCATGCAGCAGCTAATTAGCATACTGCCATCAAAACACGCAGGTGCTTGTGTTGTTGCTGCTAAGATCACTTTGGGAAATGTGTGCGTGTCAATTTTTCTGTATGTTATTCTTTTTCGTTTACGCTGGTCAAGGTGGAGGTAAGAGGACTTCGAAACTGTTAATATTTTGTTTCTTTAACATATGCGCTAACGATTTCAAAGAACCGCAGAAGTATCCGTTTTTCCTGAAGTACTAAGACGTGCCGGTGGGAGTCTGATTAGCTAAACTGTGTTTATCAAACGCTTCCTTAAATTCAGGTACATCTCATCAAAGGGAAATTCAGGGGTCTCTTGCTGACTATAAAAGTCAAAAAAGAGCTGACATTCTCTGAACTCTCCGGTTGTTTTCAGAACTTCATTAGCCACCCCAAACAGCTTCTTTTTTTTGCCTTGTGAAGTCACATCAAAGCCCGGGCAATCACATGCTCATTCACACTAATGAAGAGCTCCTTCAAACACAAACGCTCATTATTAATGACACCTGATTTTAAATGCGATGCGTATTATTCAAATCACCCCCTCCCCCTTTTGGAAAGGGGACTTTTTGAAGGCTATGCAAATGTGTTGGATGAATTGTTAGAAAATGATTTATTCCAACTACTGAGAGTGAATTACATTAAGCGCATAAAGAATAATTTGTATATTTCTTTTATACAGCCTCTTTAGGATGACTAAAGTGGTAAAATAATTTCATCGATCTGTTATGTGACAGTAATCTGGGCTTTTTAACCTGTTTCCTCATGATAATATATTAATCATTTCCCTCAGCCACTCTGCTGTGAAAATTAATGTAGCCCAGTATGTTTTCCCTTTAGGCTGCACTTTGATTAATGAGCCTGGTTCATTCTGCGCTATTCGACTTTAACGAGGAAAAAAAGGGGGGAAAAATGCATCGTAGTAAGGTTGCTAAAGATCTCAAAGAACACACGTCCATCAAGCTGCAGCAAGTTTTTATGGGTAACTTTGTCAAACAGGATTATGTTGGAGATGGAGAGAGAGTATTTAAAAAGTAAAGACAATCTCTTTGAGGTTATAATGATTCAAAGTCAGTAAGCATCAGGAACTGAGACGTAACTCAGGTTTCACAAGTCAACAAAGAGGAGGTCCTCAAGGAAAACAAAGTTCATACTCAGGGTGTGAGATAAATCCCAGCTGTAGACAAAGCCTATATTTCTGCATCCCAGCAGTTTTACTCTAATCTGTCTCTCTCTGCCCTGTAAGCTATTAAAGGCCAGACAAAGGCAGTCCTGAGTTAAGCACCCTGTAGGGAGATCTTATTTACAGTGTAACTGCCACTTTGACTGTCTGCCACCTCAGTCTTGCTCCTGTGCTTCCTCATTTTTTTGCCTCCATTTATGACTTGCTTTTTTTTTTTTTTGCTTTCTTCTCTCATTCTTTCAAGCTTCCATCTGCTGCTGCAGGCTTTTAATCTTGAGCAGCTGAAATTCCATCTTTCAGCTTGGCTTGCCACTTTGAAAGGCTTTGTGTTCGACTTCTTGTTACCAACTTGGTGTTTAATGGAACTATTGTTCAGTTTGAGGCACATCCTATTAGCCGAGGTTGAAAGTGGAGTGAAACATAAGTAATAGAAGATCGCACTCACCATTTCTTTCAGTTTTCGCCAACATTAATATGGCATTTATCTCAAAACTATATATCTTCAACAGACAGCAACAAGTTGAAATGTGATAAACCTTGACTGAAGACTGAGGCTGAATTTAAATTCACCCCTTTTCTCTACCCCTTAGCATTGTCCCCTTCATTCTGGGTGTTCACGTTGGAGAATACAGGACGTAAGAAGAGGCTGTACGGGGTGCAGCAACACAGCCCATCAAACTAAAAACTTTCAAGGGAAGGCTTTAAACCCAAGTGTAGGAGCTAGCAAAAATCTAAATGCTTTACCTGTTGCTACTACAAGTGATGTAATAATCCATTGACCAGGTTAAAAAAGACAAATGTTTACTACTTTTGTCGATTAAAAATCTTTCCCTGCTATGATAATGTATAGTTTAAGGTATTCCGATTTGGTTATTATGTAAATCTTCATTAACAACGTTAAGGCTATCATCTTGTGAAGACCTTCAGTATAAGGGTAATTATGATTCAACTACTCTCCAAGTGTTCAATAAATACATTTCCCCTGCTTCTTTCCAGATCATCAAGATGCTCTTCTGCACCCTTACCATAGTCTATATATCTGTAGCTCATATCTACAAAGACCCTACCATGTCTATGACTGTGCTTACCCTATGGCACAACTATTTTGGATTGACTGAACATGCAGCTACATGCAAGATCATCACCCATAATAGCACAATTCTATCATTTTAGCCTAGACAATTTAACTCAACATGACCAGTCCAACTTTAGGTCATTAACAGCCAAGTCACAACCAAAGTCAACGTTTATTCCTTAGTTAAAAGCCACTCAATAAAAAGTGAGTTTTTAAAAAGGTAGTAAAATGATGAACCCTCAATAGTGAGTTGTTCCACAAGTTAGGTGCTACCACTGAAAAAGCCCTGTCACCTCTACTTTTAAGTCTGAATCTAGGAGTGTTTAGCAACATATTATTTGTGGACCTTAATGCTCTGACTGGAGTATAATAATGCAACTTTCAAACAGATATTGTGGCGACATTGTTGATACACAAATAGTGCTGCCACAGCTCCACCTTGGATCATGGTGCATTGCCACCAGGAAAAAGATCTTTTATGGAGGGGACCAAAGAACTGGAGGACCCAGTTGCAGAGCAAATTTATTGCTCCAATGAATTTACTGTATTTAGAATAAAGAAAAAACAATGACTAGAAACCAAACTAAACTGCAAGAGACTGATTATAAAGAAATAACCAGCAGGGATAGAGCCAACAGTTGGAAATGTGATTCTGTCCAAGTCTGGTCTATGCTATTGTTTCAGTCCTCTTCACTTCATCAATAACATCTAGATGACGTTACACTTTCTACTTTCAGAAAATTTCCCAAGCCCAAACTCGCAGATATAGAACTTACATGCAGAAGAAATAGTTCAAACTAGGGCCAGAAGGGAAATAATCAATGTTGTGACACTCAGCTTTTCTCCAAACTGTCAGCATGAAAATATACCTGGGGAAGAATTCATCATTTGCATAGTGCAGTAGTACTTTAAAACAGCCTGACACAAGTAATAAAAATGTATTAGCTCAGGACGTGGGGGGGCTACGTTGTGCTGAGTGTGTTTGCTTATGGTGCTGAATAAGCTAAGGCTACAAAACTTCCTCCTGGGTTCGTGACATGATTCTAGGAAATGATCCTATAATTGTGAGACGAACACTTGTGTATGGTGTTACTGCCAACACAACTAAACACCCTGATATCTTGTATTTCCCTAGTGTTGGATTGTTTTGTTCCTGTAATGCCTGAGGCTGTAGAGTCTCTACTGGTAAACCTTCCTACTAGAAAAATAACATTGTCATTGCAAAATGTTTTCATAGTAGCAATAGTCACTGGAAAGACCATTTTAAGCAACTGGAAGGCTAGAGTGTTTACCTATTTAGCAGCAATCTGACCTATTCCCACAGGCAATATTGTAGCTAAATGAATTTTAAAGAATTCCCAATTTTATGTTTGTCCTCCAACACTTATTATCAATGCGTGTTGAAAAATTTCACATTAAAAATTCAACTCTCACATAAAAGAGCTTGTTTAAAATGTTTCATTTGGATATTTCTTCCAAGAAAAACTAAGATGTTCTCACAGCTAACAGAAGAGAACATTGATGTATATGTATCGCGTATACATTTACTTTGATTTTTTTTTTTTTTTTTTTGTCATAGAGATAGATAGGTCATAATGACTTTAACAGTTAAGGTTTCCTCTTTTCCTATTTGTTCCAAAACAAAAATTATTGCTATGAAACCTTGTCTTTACAAAGTAGATTATTTAAAGTCCAAATATTAGAACATTTTTGGGCATCTTGTTCCATTCAGCATAAGACTGATAAAAAGGTGAAAATGTACTTTAAGACTAACATTTATGAATTATACTTGGGCTCCTGTATAAAAAAAAGCCACCTCACTATTTTCCTCCTTATCCGTCCGCGGTGAGTAAGGTCAGTCATTGTTCAAACATCTATTTCTCAGAGATTGACAGCTCAGCACTCCATCTCACCTTTACTCATCTTTCTGGTCTGAGTGACTCGAGTTTACAAAGGATTCTAAAAAGGTGCAAGATTAAATGCAAAGCCATCAAGATTTGTCCGTCTTCAAGATGTTTAAGAAAGCTGTTATATTCCATGAATGAGAACTGACTCGGGTTCATCCAAGCCATGTTTCAAAAATGTAAATTTATAGTCAAGCTAAGTACAACTTTGTATCTTTGATTATTTCAAACCAAGTCAGGTTTGCAGTTTTAAATGTTGTTTGTTTTTGATTAAATCCTTTTGGATTTTTATCCTTTTATCTGCTGCTGCATCCTTGCATTTTAGGCCCTACACCACAGCTATGCTCCTGCTCTCCAGTACTCATTACATGCCACGGTATTTGCAAGTCCCCTTAATACTGAAGTTTCAAAAAATTTATAATAAAAAGAGATGTATTTTGATACATAAAATCAAATTCAACTTTTAAAGCTGAAATCCAGAGTTTCTTCTCAGAGAGCACCACTGAGGTGAAAAAAATGTGTTGCACCTTAAAGTCCCGCCCCTCTGTGTCCGTGATACGATAGCCAGCGTTTGCTTACTTGCACGCACACCACCTTTGTTACGATGGACACTTCATCAGTAAGTTACACTTATACAATGTATGTTTATTTAAGGCAGTTGCTGCTTCATGATCCACATGTCTTTTCAGCATGTAAACAACTAGTAAATGGTAGTCCTTCAGGATACGTGCACACACACGCTTGGTTGATTGAGAGTTGTACTATGCCAATAGCTAATGCTATCGGCTAATGCTGGGCGGCACTCGGTGAAAATTAAATGCACCCCTACAGGACAGCAAGGGGGTTTGAAAAAGAAAAAAATGATATTTTTCCTACATTATATTACAGAACCAGATCAGACTATCACTTTTGTGGAATTTCAAAAAATCGTACATAACTCCTGAAAAGGGGAAACATTTGGATTGCAGCTATAAAGAGGCCATTTCACACAAATTTCATGACTTTGTGGTTATTTCTGAAATATTAACCAGTATTATGAAACATTTTATATCTAAAAAAAACATTAGGAAACACTGATTAACAGAACTTTCAATCTATCTGCGTCAACATTTGGCTAGCTTCGGGCTGCAACTCATTAATATTCATTATACTAATTTGCTGGCCTCACATGAGAGCAAGGTAAACTGTTTCCAGCCCTGCTGCACATGGCAACAGAACACGTAGTCTCTTCCTGTTTTATGTCTTATGCTACAGCTTTTAGCCAGCAGCATGCTAGGCGTGGGTTCAACTGCGGGAGCTGCCGAATGCTAACTAGCAAAAGTGCTGTAACCAAACAAATACAGGCCGTTCGAACTCGGGAGAACTCGGGTGTTATCACCACCTGCGTAGTTTGAGAGATTAAAACAGAAAGAGAAGTTGTTGACCTGTTTTCACACCCACTATGAAGGTAAGAACACCTGTGGAGCTAAAATATTCAACAGAAACCTCAGAAAAAACGTTTTTAATGTCAACACTGAAATGGAAATTTTTTTTAAACTAAGCTTCTTTAGATGTGTTTCTCATCAAAAGCGCAAATCCGCTTTTTAGATGGGGAAAAAGCAAACTTTAAAAAAAAAAAAGCTTTACTAACCCCAAGATTGGACATTTGTTAAAGCCAGCTTTTTGTTAACCCGAGCAAGAAACACATTTTTCCGATCTTTTCTGGTCACTGTTTATCTTGGTCATGTACTGAAAAGGTTAGTTACTGAACATCAGTGATGAAGGACAGCTTAGCTTTGGGCTCAGAATGTTTTTCCTTTGTAATTTAAAGTTGTTAATTTTGTCATTGTTGCTATCTATTGGCACGGGATGTGTATTTAAGAGCTTAATATCTACTGGGACCTTATGGAGTTTGCATGTCTCCTTTGTTTTTTCCTTCTCTGACTTCTGTTTCTCTGTCAGAACATTCACAGTTAATTATGTCTCATGCTGCTCACCTGCTTCCTCTAATCACACTCATGCCACTCACCTGTTAGCATCTTTTGTTTAGTCTTGTCCATCTCCCTTTTTAGGACCATACTTTTTGTTTAGCTTTATGCAATATTAGTCCAGCTCCATTTGCATATTTTTGTCTCAATCTTATTTTTACAGAGTGCTTTTCAACCTGCTTCTGCCTGATTGACCAATGCCTTCGCCTAACCCTTTTTTGGATTTTTAACTCTGGATTTTAGTAGCCTGACCAATCAGATTCTCCTGCATTATGTTCAAATGCAAAAGGGTCTGACACCGGAGCCGCACCCAATCATTTCCACGTCAAATTTTAGGACGGACCAATTACATATCACCTTTGTTGTGTGTCATCCTGAAAACACGAAACTAGCGTTTTTCACCCAGAGCACAACATTCAACATGGCGGACTTGGCTGTGGATGAAGTGTTTACTTCTGCGCTGCGAGTGTGCAATGACACCTCGTATTCACAAGTTTTTGACACAAAAGCTACAACTGTCATTAATATTCGTCTTTTCTCCTCCATTAACCATGGCTCTGTAGCCACCATTACGACTCCGCTCGCTAAACCTCTTGTTTTCATTCCGCCTCGTGTGTATCCGCTTTAGCGTCACATATGTTGCATCACTTCCGGGTTTCTGTGATTGGTTCTCTCTCAGCTGGCTAAGTCCGCCTTCGAAATTGAGAGACAGTGGTTCAGCTCCAGGCCCTCACGTCTTTGTAAAGTATTCTGTCAAAGACTTGGGCCTGGTTGATCAGGTAAGGATTTTAGATGTATACCTATCCTCCTGCTCCGTTCTGCCAACCGTGCCTTCAACCTGCTTCTAAACTCATCTGCAGAGCTGAATCTTGGCATAGGCAGGTTAGGCAGCCACCTAGGACCCTTGTAGATACAATGATATATAAACAGTTTGCCGGTCAACCTAGTGCCCTTATATTGTGCTGACTAGTAAAAAGAAATAATTATTGTAGAAAACAAACAACACCAACACCTGTATTTCCCTATTTAATTAGCTGACCCTAAACCTGTCCTGCAGCACTGTGCTCTATGGAAGGGGGAGGGGCATGGATTAGCGGTACACAGACTGCAAACTGATGTAAACAACATATTTTCATCATGAAAACAACCCCCAGCCCTTGATGAAGCTGTCAGAAAATGGAGAGAAAGGAAGGAAGAAAAAACTCCCAATGTTAAAATTATGTTGTATGCTAACATTAAATTAAATGTGTTTTGCCTTTTCACCTTAAGTAGCTTAAAGTTTTCTGTATCCTGCTATTTAACAGCTTTCAAAGTCTGGGATAGGCACATATATAATAAAATCTTACCTTTGGCGTTATATAATCTTCATTTGTCCTGAAATATAACTTATATTCCCGAGTTATTCTCCGACCAGGAAGTAAAATGCTCAGTTTACCTAAAATCCCATCTCTCCTCCAGGCCCCCTCCTCATGAGTGCTGCCCGACAAGCTGCATTTTCACCAATACTACAAAACAGTAGTGCTTAGTGTCTTGTTTTGGACACTCGCAGCTATCTGTTTTGGATTGTGGATTTTGAATTTATGTTTACATTAGGTGGATTTCACATTCATCAGTTCAGGACTATGTCACGAGTAACTGCCTTCTGCTCTGCCTTCAGAGAAATATCTCACCAATACCTGTCACGCCTACATTGTTACACCTACATTGTTTTTCCATGAATAAACATTTTTATATATCACCATTAGAGTCTTCCTGTATATTTGAGTATAGCCTTCTAACCCACACACTACATTACATATTTTCTACTTGTTTCAGTTTTAAAAACCACATTAAACTTTTTGGCACAAGGATTTCAGAAACCTGGGCAACTTGGGTTTGGTATTGCTTGGAGAAGAGTACTGCCAATCAGATGGTTGGATGTCCACCTCGATGAGAACATACTTGTAAAACAAAAAGAGTGATATTGTCTACCAGCTCTCTGTTAAGTCTCCTACTACAACAGGTCTTTGTTTTCCCCAAGGCCTCTTTCCTATTGGACTTTGCTACACTCCTTATGACCAACACAACCTTTTCAAAAAATTGATAGATTATGGTACATTTCAAAAAACTTTATTAATGTGAAGATTATTATGATGCTGTGTTGGTTTTAGTACTGACGTTGTTGTTTTTCCTTTATATTTTATGTGTCAACATGGCACAAATACTAACTATATCCTACCCAACCTTACTTGCATTGCAACCATACACATACACACCACATTCCACGACTCAAGGGAAAGCTCATTAGGCCAGAGTGACAACTCCCCGCTGTCACCCTCAGACATTATCGACCTCCTGTATCTCATTGTAAAAACCTCTGTGCTGGGTATTGACAGGGGTCAGTGACAGGAGAGAGCGTAAATGTGAAAAAGTGATGGGGGTAGATTGAAAGATAGGAAGGATGACTCAATTGGTGACCAGCTGTCAAGATGCAATGATGCAGTCAGCTCTGTGGGATCACGTCACATTCTTACCACACACGCTAACATGTATCTCATTGATGTTCAGACATGTTTATGATACAAAATAAAGACTAAAGATAAGTTGTGACCATGCTTCCCTTCATTCGCAGCTGTGCTCCACAAGAGTAATTACCGTTTTCAGAGCAACATCGTTTCTAAGATGATAAAATAATCAGTCTCTCTCATCCCAACCCTGTGCTTGACTTAGGACAGATCGAAAAACATAAATCAAAGTGTATTACTGATGGAAGGGGTTTGACAAACTTCACATCCAGACTTTTTGTTGGTTAATAGGTTGCATTAAGCCCATCAAGTGGTGTGGTGTGTGATAAGGAGTCTCGCGGGCCCAGTAGGGGCCTGCAGAAGCTCTTGTAATGAATGGTTGGAGCACTGCTGATGCACGGCAATCATTAACAGCCTGATAATTACTCTGGATACCTTAGTGAATTGTGTCTATGTGTGTGTGGGTGTGTGATGCAGATAGAGACATTACGATGTGTGAGGCCTCCAAGAGAAACAGATAAGCGTTGTTTGTGTGTGTTCAGCTTTGCTGATTTAACGTTCCATGTATGTGTGTGGCAGAAATGTCCTACTCGAGCTTTGTGTTCATATTCATGCTTACAAGTGCAAATAAGAGCATTTGTCTCTGCACCTGACACTGTTAAACATGAACAGCACAGGCCTGATTAAGGTACCACAGTGTTTGGTGGCTTTCCCCCCCATTCTAACAGATCATGTTTTAAAACAGTAAAGTATCTTACTTTTTGTAAAAAAAAAATGGTTCAAAGTCTTATTACAGTTATTTTTTTAACTCCTGCACAATGAAGACAAATGTTTAAATTTCCTCAGGCGCTGTTACTTTGATTCTCAGTTGTTTACTCAGTACATTCATTTTTTACATATTTACTGGTTTTGTTACTAGCAAAGTAAGATGCTTGGTAATTTAAACCCATCACATGTCAATCCATCTGTTTCATTAACTGTTATATGAGGAAAATAACTAAATTGTGCAATTAAAATACATACCTAACCTTCAGAAATGCCAGAGGAGGATGAGAGAAGTATATTTTACACATTACATTCATATTTTTAAAAAGAAATAACTTAACGTTTAAGTATTTTCGTAACTTAAGATTACATTTCTGCTCAGTTTTGTATGAAGTGTATATTTCCACACTTTTTCACCTTGATTGTTACTTATAATCAAGTAAAGAGGATATTAATTCCTGTTTTTTTTTTTTTTCAGTTAAGGTTGTAACGATAATTTTCCTGTTGGAAAAAAGGTTTTTTGTTTTTTATTGTTGCTTTTATTACTAGTTTAGTTCTGCTGTTGGAATCTGACTTTTTTAAAACAACAATGCATTGGTTTTTTTCCAAAATACAGACTTAAAAATAGGTTAAAAAATAGACAGTGCATATTTATTTTACTTACACTGAGATTTAATAATAGACTGTCTTTTACATTTTTTTTCTGAAAATGGGTATTTTAAAGACTTTGAGGGCTGGATGAATAAGGTTCAAAGTCCATGAGTTTAGCCCTTGGGCCACATTTTATGGCAAAGAAACCAAAGAAAATAGAAAAAAATTAAATTGTCATGAGGCACAACATTGTTTCTTTAATCAAAAGTCCAAATTAAAAATCCTATTGTGCTTTGTTTTATCATTTCAGGCACCAGTGTTTGGCTGCTGTCCAGAGTGGTGTTTCCGTGATTGAGAGGCTGCATGGTTCTGCCCCGCCCTGCTTAGTTTAGTCTACAGAGGGGTAATTGAATAGCAAAAGGCTGTTATAATGTAGGACTGGAGGAATGCTGAGCTGCTGGGAATATGGAGAAGGTTTCAGCCAGCAGCAATTAAACAGAGAAATGATGCATGAAATAGAAGGGAGGAGGGAGTGTTAACGAAGAGAGAATAAAAGTGCAGCGATTGTAAAGAGGAAATATCTGAAATTTAGGAAAAATATCAGAGGTGCAGAAAGAGAGCGATTACAGCAAACTGAATTTCAAAAAGGCCTGTGAAATATAAAAAGTCATTGAGAAAAAGAGACAGAGGTTTTTTTTTATGACTCAGTCTTGCTGTTAAATGCAGAGTCAGCTTGCTGTATATCACGTGACATTATTTTTGAACTAAACTTCTTTATGACGAAATGAAAAACAAATCTTCTTCAGTATTTTTCATAAACCAAAAACTGCAAATTTTCACATGAACAGATTATTTAGGCTTTTAACAAACCTATAACTTCCAAACACAGTTCTTTTCCCAAGTACCATACCCTTTACTTATTTTTGATCTACGTATATCTCATTCGCTATGGCATTCCTTCTGACTGAAATACAAAATTATTGACAGTGTCAAGATCTATAATGTAATGTTCTGATGAACTGCGGGGGAAATTAGCTGGATGACTGACAGGTGTGAGTGAACTGAGGTAATGATGAAACCAACACAACGAGGGATGACTGAACACTAAACACAAGGAAATACCAGAAAAAATAAACACATCAGAACATGAACTCAAGGAGTGAATAAAAACATACTCACAAAATATGAGAGGAACCCATAAGAAGAAAAGTAAAAGAAAAAACAGGAAAAAGGTTGAATTATATTAAATTAACAAAACCCAGAACTCAAGGAATAAACTATGAACAACAACAAAGAAAGTAGAAAAGAAACTCAAGCTAAGTGACAATGTACAAAACCAAACTTTGGCAAGGTTTAAATAAACAAGCAGTAAAAAAATACAAATAATTGGGAAAACTGCATCCAAAAACCATCAAAACCCCTAACAATCTTAAGATGGCAGTAATCTACTTAGGCATCAACCTTCCTGTGATCAGAAGTAATCTCATTCCCCTGGTCCTTCAAACTACAACAAGAAAACACACTTCTAAAGTTATGATCTATTCTTTTAAATTGAAAATCTCAGGGGGGAAAAAAACACATGAAGTCTCCACAACACCCTTCATGACCATGAGAATGTGGTTGGTTTGGTTGTAAAACCAACTTCCATGTGAAAGCAATGATTATGATGTTCTCGAGTAGTCAGCTTATAGGTCTATTTCCCACATCTGCTTCAAACATCCTCAGCTCTATCCTAACATGTATACCCCAACAAGTAATAACCTGCTTCACCAGCATGGAGCAACCACATGATGCAGACATTGCCTTGGCATAAAGCCAGAGGGACAAGTCCTGCTTCAAACTGGCCAAGTCCAACTGGTGTGCACGGGCCCTGTGTCATGCAATGCTCCACCTGCTGCTTTCTTATTATGCATCTACAGACTTCACCAAGACCCTTTAAAGACTCTCCGGGTTCCATCAGGTTTTTTGTGTAACATTGTTGGGTCGTCCTGTGTGGAAAAGTAAGACGAGGTAAGTTAACTCTTTATACACAAGCTTGTTCAGAGTTCATCCAAGTTCCCTGGGAACTTCCAACCGACACACACTCACAATAACGAGCAGGGATTCAGGAAATCTGATTGGCTAACAAACTAGCCTAAGAGAGCAAGGTATACTGTTTTCTGCCCCGCTGCACATGGCAACAGTAGATGTTCTCTCTTCCTGTTTGCTACATCTTATACTACAGCTTTTTAGTGAGCCGCATGCTAGGCGTGGTTTCAACTGCGGGAGCTGCCGAATACTAAAGAACAAAGGAGTTGTGATGAAACAGATAAAGGCCGTTCGGACTCGGGAGAACTCGGGTGTTATCACCACCTGCGTAGTTTGAAAGATTAAAACTGAAAAAGAAGTTGCTAACCTGTTTTACACCCACTATGAAGGTAAGAACACCTGTGGAGCTAAAATATTCAACAGAAACCTCCAGAAAAACTGTTTTTAATGGAACTCAGTGACCCAAAGTTAAGGTCCTGGTTGATTTCTTTACGGACCATCTGAACTGACACTGTACGTGTGACTCAATGAGACGAGCTCGGTGTGGAGAATCCTCCCAAAATGGGTGTTCAGCTTTTCAACATGTTACATATGTGAGAGGCAGATTAAATTTCTCAGAAATCCAAACCCAACTCTCCCCTTGATATGAAGTGGATGCAGGTTTTACCTACATACTACACGTATATAACATACGCGCTCACAGAAATTCTCACCTTAATGTAAATCATGGTTATTTTAGCCGTGGCTATTCATGCTTACATTCTACACCACAGGTCGCCTTCAGATGATCGTCTCAGCCAAATAAAACAAAAAACATGCAATTAAATAGACTGAAAGCTGAAATGGAGAAGTGTGGAATTACAATGTATCCGTGACCCCTCCAACACACACCCATACACACAGCTCTTCTCTTTTTCCTCCATTCTCCCTCTATCTAATCCTCCCAGTAGAGTTTAATTTACTGCCCAGAGTTCTCTCGCACAGTTTCTTCAAAAGTACATTTTATGAGACTGCAGTTTCATTTCATAGGAGGCCCCTGTACAGTAAATCCTATTTGCCGAGCGTTATGCGCGGTCACATTAACATGACAAAAGTGTCGGTCTGCAGTCATGTGCTCTGCTCTCACTCCACATTATCACCTCCTAAAGCATTTTATAGGATACAAGAGCACCAACTCGTGTGTCAGGCTGGTTTGTTGTGGCTACTGCCAAGGCGTAAGTGTCGGCGGAATAGGAAATAAAAGTGGCTCAGCTACACAAATAGTAGCAGATACATAATATGAATCAATAATATTACACTTCTATCTCCGGGAATGTATATGCAGCAGAAATGTTGTTACAGCAAAGTTCAGCTGGATCAAAGGCGTCAGAGAACAGACTCAACTGAGGAGTGCACTTTCATACAGAAATCTTTGAGGTAAGCAAAAAGATAATAATATTATGCTCCGGTTTCTTGCCACTTTCGGTCGATATCAGTCGGTATTAGAGTTTCTCATTCTTTCTTTGTCAATTACATAGAAATGTTCCAAACTTAAATCAACATCTTACACCTGGAAGTCAGCTTTTTTTTTTTTCCTTTCAGCCATTTGGTCACTCCATTCATGTCTCAGCACAGGCTGCCGTACAGCCGCTGTCAAAGTTGTTGCTGTCCTACTTTTTGAAAGTCTTTTGATGAAGAGTTTTAACCATATGGCTATCAAACAGAATCCAGGTGTGGCAAGTTTATGACTTGACTTACAAAACAGTCACACACACACACTCGTTGCAAACTCGCTGCAATAGATAAAAAAAATAAAAACACAATTGGTTGTTTTTAATAAGGAAATAAAAGAAAATACACAATGTTTTTATATAATGATTGTTATGTATTCTTTGTTAATGAAAGGAAAAATCAAAGCACTCGTTTTTTGTTTTGTTGTTTTTTTTCATCTGCAGGTCAAAGAGACTTCTCATCAGAGCCATATGGTCTCATTTCAGAAGCCTGTTTCAGTCATTAATGAGTTCTGATTGATCAGACCTCGAGCTCTGTTATGTGATCACAACAAAAGTTATCAAAGTTCAGGGACTTCTCACCATTTAACTAGAACTTTATCATCTTGGCTATGCTATGATTCACGGGTGTTTGTTGTTTATTTGTTTCAATGATTATTATTATTGCACGTTTACCCATGTCTTTGTTATCAATTATAGTTTTACATATCATATGTTTGCTGATGCCCTCCGGTTACATTAGTATTCACATACATCAGCCTTGTAGTTTGACGCCGGGCTCACACTGCATCCGGATCCGGTCCGGTGCGGACCCCGCAGGTATTCCGTTAGATTAAAATCCCTTTTGAAGGCTCACATTAGCTCCGTGCGGTGCGGGTCCGGTTACGGAGGCTGTACGGCACTACGGAAAGAATCCGCAAGGATCAATTTTTTCCGGACGCCGGAGTCAAGTTTGATGAAATCTGACGAACTATACAGGAAGTGTGGCTTGAATATCCGGTGTTTTTTCAAAATAAACGAGTGTACAAACAATTGTAACTTGACTCTTCTTTTTAGACAGCACACGCGCTAATAGGAAATGTAAACATTACATCACACCCAGTGACACAGGGTCCCGAAAGCCTGCAGCACAACACATTTTCACACATTTGCTAAATAATGGACGTGTTCTCGTGTGAAGTCCCGACAAAACGATAACCCACGTGAACTTCTGTTCTCGCGGGTGACGTTTTACGCACCCAGCACCGGAGCTGACCGCACTCCCTATCCGGAGCAGATGTGAGTGGTAGCTTGCGGAAAAACCGCACCGAAGCCGTTCCGTAGGCAGTGTGAGCCCGGCGTGAGTTTCAGGTTTCATGTCCTGGCTTGGTGTCCTTGTCCTCGGGTTCTTATGTCAGCAATCTACCTCCACGGTATATCGTGTCTTGCTTCTCTATTTGCTATTCCTTTTTCATGCTCTTGTCATACCCCATATTTGAATGTATTTTGTTGCCAAGCTTTTTTTTTTTTATTTTAAAAATGCTGTATTAGTATTATACCTACGTTTTAGGTACATCATGCCTATGTTCATTTGGTTTCGTTGTGCACGTCAGTGAATTGCGTTTTTTCTTGCTTTTTTTTTAACTGGACTTTTTTAGCTGATTAACATCACGCCAGCACTGCACAGCTTGGTTTTACTGATTTCCTAAATTAACAAAGCATGACTGTAATTGAGTTACTTGTCATCTAGATGAAAACCAATGGCTTTTTGTCTCCCATGTTTTGTTTTTTTAATGACATCATCCTGATTTTTTTTTTCAGCCACAGCGTTTTCTGTAGATTGTACCTCACTGCAGGTTGCCTTCTTTTTAGTTGTGCAAATGACTAAATTTTAGAACAGCTGTTTTACTCATGTAAATGATCACAAATGCAAAAAAGTAAAATGTTTAGATGTTTATGACTTTAATGTGTTCAAGACATAAAATTGAAAATTAAAAGAAAAAAACTTGTTTGACGCAAAAGAAACGATCAATTCAGACCCATTTTTTTCTCAAATGGAGAATATCAAGTAATTGAGTATTTACTCCATATAACATCTACTCAGGCCTACAATGCCTTTGAGTTCCGTTCCTTGTCCTTGTGCTTCACTTCCTCGCAGGTTAGTTAAGAAGACTGCAGAGACAAACATGGCACCCTAAGCCAGCAATCTAAAGTTCACAAACTGCTGCCTAGGCAAGTTTACAATGGTAACCTTCCGACGTGTGACAGTATTTACATAAAGGATTCAGGCTTGGTTGGAATATTAATTATTGATGTGAGGTGTAATGAATGATTTATAACCGCAGCCAATCAGAAGCTGCTGTCTTCCACTTCCACCTGACGGATATTATAAATTTATAACTCAAGGACATTCTGTCATTGTTTAGGTCTACCTACTTACTCTTGGGCTACAGAAGAGCAAAGCTTTTGTTTCCCCCCTCCATTGTACTTCGCCTTCAAAGACAACTGCTATTGGCTGTTCAGCAGAAACCGCACTCAAGAGGAAACGCGTGGCCTTCCATTTAAGTGTGCTCTTGTGAGACACACATACAAACTAATGTCAACTCTCTTTTCCTCAGCTGCTTTATACAGTAAAGAAATGATCCAAAGTTTAGAGACTGCTGACCTTTACCTGTTTACCTATTCTTTTTGAAAAATTCACTTATTTCAATGTGATTTCCTGATTTATTGCAAAAACATTCATTCTTACAGAACAAGCTGTCAGGATCATTTAATTAGGAGTTAATCTATGAAGGATGAGGATTTATTTCAGATGAAAACTCACATTGGGGAGTCCATTTGTACGGACCCAATGTTTTGGTTGCAGATTGGATTTGGGAAAGTATTATCACCATTGGTATTTAGAAGCATAGCAATATGCAAAGTGGTTATGATGAATGTTTTCTATTAACAGAGGTTGTAAAAAAAAAAAAAGGAAGGTAATACGTTGATTGAAATACATTTACTCACTCCGAAGTGACTTGATCGCCATGGGAGGGAAGGCAAAAAGGACTGGGCCAAATTTATCGTCGGCTGGAATTAACCCGACTCTGATTGGTGCTGCTCTAATTAGAGGTCAGGGAGGTTACTGTAAAACATGACATACAATTGATAATTAGGAGCCGTTCGCTATGCAGAGTAAATTAATTCCCATGAATGAGAATCCACAATCTGTAGGTTCATAGTGTGTTAATCAGACTCGACTATGTGAGGTAAATTGTTGAAGCACTCTGTCTGAAAAAAAAAAAAAAAATCGAAACATGATTGTACTAACATTTATATTAAACTCCACGGTACCAAACTGTGCTTCTATATGGAAAGGTTCTCCACTTATCCTGTTAAAGGCTTAAGAAGAAATGTACATACTCTATAGATTTACATTCTCCATCCATGGTAGGTCACAGAAAAACAGAAAATAATAAATGAGAAATGCAGCTACCTGCAAGGTGCAGCCAAAGATAAAATATTCAGACTTTTGTCTCTTGCTACATTCTCATAAATATCATTACTGCAAATACCCTTGAAGTTTATTTCAATAGCACTTTTAAAAACAACCATTGTTGACCAAAGTGCTTCACGGGGTATGATCAATAACTCAACAATGAAAATGAACTTCAATGGAACACTAAAACATCATCAAAGAAAAGCCTTTTTGATGAAAGGTGGAACCGAAAAATAAGTGCAGTTGCTCTTTTAAAAACTCTTGGGATTGACATGTGTTGGACACTGAGAATCTGCACAAAAAACAGACAAACGTCAAATTTGTTCTTGCAACTGCTTCTGAGAGGAGCATTACTCCATCCATTCCAATGAGTTTGATTTTTACCTTCTCTGTGCACTGAATTTCTGCGCTTTGCATCTGTTGACAGTACTGTATTTTCAAGACATTTGCAACATCCACATAGTGTAGTTGTGCATATTAATTTGACACACCAGATGGCCTTAGTAGCAATCGACAGCGAAGCATAAGTGCTGGGATGAAACGCTAAGACATTAAACCATCAATCTCTTTCACAAGCCTTCCCTCTTATTCATAAATCAATGATTCCCCATCATTTGTTGTCACGCTGTAAATTTGCAACATGATTTTCAGCATAAACTGGAGTTCAGGGACTTTGAATATTTGTGAGAATTACACAAGCTAGTCCTTGGACCAGCTTAGCCTCAATCTCATGGTGGTGCTCAAACCTGTTCTAAAGGATCCTGTCTGAAGTGTGTCGGGTGTGGGGGGGTTATTTGAAGTGGTTTTGGCAGCTGCTGCAAGAACTAGGTAGCCACTGCAAGAGATATGCAGATCCATTGTTGAAGAGTTGGCCAACAGTTCTTGCTCCGTTTGTCTGGACATGCTGCAGACATGATTTGGCCCTTGCGCTAAGCTTCTCATTTCAGTCAGCTAGCAGCATTTGTCTACAGCAAAATGAAAGGCTAATGTGAAAATGACAAGAAGCTCTGTAAAGTGCAGAGAAGTAAAAGGGCTGGAGGGCTGTTTTCATGAGGCAATGGGAAATTTTGCTTAATTCATTTTCAAAGAGAGATAGTAAAAAATAAAAATTTTGTTAGCTAGCTAATGAGGTTTAAGAGTAGCACATGTTTTGAAAGCTTGTCTCTCTGTAAAACTTGCAGCTTTTCAGCACTTTTTGCTGCGACATGCGTCTCTTGAGTTGGATTTTAACAGAATTTCACTATCAAGTTAAACTTAGTGCATTAAAGAGGCCATAATTAAAAATGGTTTTTCTGATGTTTCTGTTGAATATTTTAGCTCCACAGGTGTTCTTACCTTCATAGTGGGTGCGAAAACAGGTCAACAACTTCTCTTTCAGTTTTTATCTCTCAAACTACGCAGGTGGGGATAAAACCCGAGTCCGAACGGCCTGCATCTGTTTCGTCACAACTCCTTTGTTCGTTAGTATTCATCAGCTCCCGCAGTTGAAACCACGCCTAGCATGCTGCTGGCTAAAAGCTGTTAGCATAAGACATAGCAAACAGAAAGACACGATGTCAGACGTTGCCATGCACAGCGAAGCAGGAAACAGTATACCTTGCTCTCATAGGCTAGTTTGCCAATCAGAGTCCAGCAAATTCAACCACCAATTTTCATGCAGACAGATTGAAAGGTCTGTTAATCAGTGTTTCCTGATGTTTTTTAGATATAAAATGTTTCATATTACTGGTTAATACTTAAGAAATAACCACAAAGTCATGAAATTTGTATGAAATGGCCTCTTTAAGACAACATGTTTGCTAACAGCAAACCTTCACGTTAAAATTTACTTCAAAAACTAAGTCATATTTATACCAACTGTATCTTTTGTAATATATTTCCTATAACATCCTAAGCTTAACATAAAGCACTGCTGTTGCACCAGGCAAAGTTGGACTGCTGACTGGAATAATTCTTACAGCACATCATACTGAATATCCAACTCCATATTTTTTAAGACTAGCCCTTCACAACAGTCAAAATCTTCAGTTTTGTCAAGCAGGAGCTTTTAAATTATTTTAAGCAGTGTTATAATCTAAGAAGCCAAATTATGTTGATTTTTTTAACCCTAAAAAGCTACATAGCCTAGCTTCTACCTGTTTCCTATACCAGCTGCAAACAGAATTTTGAGAAATGCATGCAATAAATAATCTGTTTAATAATCAATTACATGATGGAGTGATGTGTTAAAATATGCACCTGCCAACCTGTAAGAAGTTAATTACCAGCGTCACTCACAGACTAGACACGTAGAAGAAGTTCAAATTCTCAAAATACTTTAGATTCGTAATAAATTCAATACCTTAAATCAGGTATATTTTTTTGTCTCTCTATAAATAATAATGATTTTACTGTATGTTGTAGTCTAAAACAAATTGTTTACAAGGCAAAGTAGAAGTAGTAGCACTGTTTTTCTGTCCTGACCTGTGATCTCAATGCTACATTAACTATGTTTTATTCAAAACAATGCAAATTCTTTGCAAACTGAGATAAATGCTTAAACTGTCTTTTAAAAAACTTTAATTTTCATGCCTTAGTTACTTAGATGTTGGAATGCTAATAAAGGTGGAAAACTTATAAATCATTATGTTTGCTTTTTTATGTTTATATAACTTATTATGCTACGTGAACAGCTAATGTTTTAATCTAAATTCACTCTTTGAATTATTTCATTCTTTTAATATCAGGAATTATAATTTTCATTGCATTATTGTCACCTCTGTCTCTCTCAAAAATGTAATCATCTGGTAGTATTCAGAAGTAATAACAGAAATATTATTTTCTTTGTTTTTGGCACATTTTTATTTAATTTGAAAAGTCAGTATTTCCGTCTTATAAAAACGTATTTATGGATGGTTCTGACAGCAGTATTATTATTTTAAAAACTGATGGTATCATAAAAATGGATTTTGACAGCTGCGTCAATATTGCGACATGTCAATGCCACAATAAAACCATTTGCTTTGTAATGTGTCCAATATCTTTGATCATTTTCAGCTCGAGTACCATTAGGCGCAGCACTGGCCCTCATTTTAGAAAACATTGTTTGGATTATCGTGTTTTACAGAGCCTCCATCTGTGCCCTTTTCTCCTGGCATGTAATCTGCAGGCACAGCTGCATGGCACCAAGTTCAGAACACTCCCCACCACCGCTACCCCCCATCTGCAGATCCAGTCATGTGCACCTTTATTCCCATCTTGCCCATTCTTTGAATCTTGAGAGGTGCTAACATGCGACATGGTAAAAGGCAAACCTTCCATTCCAGGAAGAACTGCACTGCCCTGATGTGCCACGCAGTCTGATGGTTACACTTAGTATCGCTCATCATTGGCAACATGAACAGCTCCTTCTAAGACTCCTTTAGCTGTGTGCCAGCGCCCACACCATGGTTTCAATAGGCGTTAGGGTCCGTTGCCAAAAGTGCTGGTGCCACTTTGGAAGTTGGCCATTGTTGATGCTGATGTCCACTCCAACTGGATAAGACTTCCAACTGTATGATGCATATTATATGGTACAAATAGAAACAGCACAGCACCATTAATCAAATTGAATCAAAGACTAAAACATGTTATTTTTGTAGTTAAATTCATTATTATTTGGAAATTCTTTGAAAACGAAACTAAAAAAGGAATTAGTTGCTTAGGTTTGACACCGTTAGGCTTTAGTGTCATAAAACCTGTAACTAGACACCCATGTACGACATAATCCGCTGAATGTTAAAAGGTTGGAGATACGTGTAAACAACACCTAAACATTTAGGCTTTGGTCAAAATTTGGTCTACAAGTAAAAGTTTAAAAGATATCTAAAGATTTATATATCTATATTTAGGAGTTTGTAGAAATCATGATTTCTGTCTGGGATTGTTCGTGGTTTAATTGTCCATGTATTGGTGTTTCTTTAAGCCAGATTAACTCATTTGAACGTGGTTAGTGCAAAAATTGATCCCCAGCTGAGAAAAGTATTTTTATTCTTGACAATATCTGCCAAATCTAGGCTCCTGTTAGACGTTTACTAAATCTGGTTTCAGACATCTGTTAAACTTTCACTTTTTGACGAAATTTAGGAAGGTTATAGCATTTACATACAGAATTTTTTTTTGTCTTTTCATCCTAGAAATGTTAAGAGAGTAATGCTGAACTATTTCTTTTTTTTTTTTTTTTACATAAACAACTTCAATTTCATCATTTACAGTGTTGCAGAAGGATCTTGTTGCCAATGTACAGCTCACGCTTCAATAACATGCCAAACAAAACTAGCTCTTGTTTTATATTTACCTCTGTCAGTGTATATAAATACATCTCCATATTAACCACCATTGTCTCCTTTTTATAGGCTCTCAACTCAACAAAAAAAAATAATCTTTTTTTAATATGTTATAACAATGATATGTGGGAGAAATGTTCAGACCACAAATAAGTCATTTTCAATTAAGAGTTAAATTATAAGTTAGTGTTCATTGGTATTTTTGCATGATTTACTGATTTTGACCTGTCCAGGGTGAAGCTCGTCTCCTGTCTGATAACCTATTGAGATAAAGACTAACCTGCCACCACCCTGCACAGGAACGATTAAATATAGAAAATGGATGTAAGTGTCAGTTGTTTGTGAGATTTAAAAATTAAGACATAAAAGCTAAATTGACAGGTACAAGGTTAAGGCTAAAGTAGAAATAACCGTGTCAAGTCTACACAATGATCTGTAACTGCTGGAAATCGTCCGAGAAGCACAAAGTTCTTACCTTCGTCTGTAGTTCTCCTAAAACAGATTCAATACCTGCTTTTATGCGTACATCCACCAGCGCAGCCATGTTTGTTTTTCTTTGCCTGCCTGGGCGCTTGCTGCCAATCATACCTGAACACCCGCCCCAAAGCACAATGCTAACACATGATTGGTTCGAACATTTTTTGACCGAGGTAGACGGTTTTAGCTGGAGCAGTACAAGATGGATTTTCGTGGGTTTGGAAAACTCCAAATCTTGCGAGAATCCATCTTGCAGCGCAAAGTTAAAGTAGAAACGCAACTAGACTCAATGTTGAATACTGTTGCTCAGTGTGGACAAAAACTGTTTGAGAGAGTTGAATTTTAAGAGCTACTGTTCTTGATTAACTAACTCATCCCAAAAATAAATGTAGTGCATAGACAAAAAAGTTCCTAAACATTAAACTAAAAGAAACACAAGGGACCTTCGGGGTAGAGGAACTCATTGTGTTTTGAGTTGATTAATCAAGCATGTAGTCAGAGTGTAACCAGCACAATACTGTGTTAATAACTTTGTTCAACAGAAAGTAATACACTTAGGGAAGCAAGACAAACATGGGTCAGTAGGGGAGAAGACAGAATAGAGTGAGAGACAGTGAGCGAGTGAAGTAGATGAGTAAAAGAGAACTTACAGGAGGAAGATTCTTAGTGTCTACAGAGAAGCCAGAGCCTTTAGGGACTCAGTGTGTACAAGGCAGCAATTATACTTGATAAAGTGCCTCCCTCCACAGCCCCCTTCAGCAGTCATTTCCCACTAGTGCGCTCCCCACCACAGCCACATACATCTTCCTGTTGCAAAAGATCTCATTAACAACCGATAGATGGAACGTCACTTATCTTTATCAAACATATGCGCAAGTGCCCCCTCATGATTCTCCTCTCCCACTTTCCTCCATCTCTTAAGACTCATTGTCTTAAAGGCAAATCGGTTTCATTTAGCAGCATAAAGGCAGATGGCTAGTTAGTCTACCGAAATGGAACAACTTTCTTCATTACCAAGCAAATGGTGAGATTTTCTATTTCACCAGCTGAGACAGGGGGTGTGCTGTAGTGGAAGGGGACGGAGATACTGGCAATAATTAGCAATATAAAGTTGAAGCAGCATCTTTGAGAAAATTAGAATAAAGACTTATTTAATGAAGGACTTCTTTGGGTATTGAGCCACAGCCGCCCTACAACTTATCATCAGACTGGTTTCTGAGGAGTTTGAAAGTCATGGAAAAACTTCAGATCCCTTGCTTTGCACTTTTAGCCATAGCTAAGAATTTTTGCCATAATAGGCAAAATAGGCTTATGTCATCCTGATCCATCCCTTTAGTTATGCTGCTATAGACTCAGACTGGAGGACATTCAGACCACATTTCTTCACTCTGGTGTTTTTTCTCTTCATGTTTGTATTTATTATTGTTGCTGCTTTTAATTCTAACTTTATTTATCTTTCCATATAAATGACAACAGATTCTGTGGAAATGATGATTAAACCCAATTGGCATTTAACAACTTACTGAATCAGATTACATTTGCTTGAAATGTTTTCAAAAAGCTAACTATGACTCTAGAGTATTGAAACAAATTAAACTTGATGTCACTGTAAAGAGCCTTGAAATGACTTCTGTCATGAACCAGTGCTTTATAAATACAACTCAAATTGACAACTTTTTTGTTGGTGTTTATTTAACTTCAACTTTATTTTTTGAAAGTGTTTGCAATTAATTATGCCCACCAGCCAAAATTCTGATTATTTAGAAGCAAAATTCATAATTATCGTTTTGCTTCAGTCCATTTCTGTTTTAATAAAAACTGCAGCTAGTCATTATGTTCCATCATTTTATGCTTAACAATTCTGACAAATGTTTTAGTAGGTGAAAGTCTGAACTGTTAACAAATCAGTTTACATCTTCTGCTCTCTCAGTACAGACTTAAGCATCGTTCAAACAGACTGCAGCATGCCCAGAGTTCACCTCTCTACCCTGAGGTGAGCCATATATTCCACAACAGATTACCAGGCAGTTCAGCACAAAATGGGAGGGGCTTGCAAAACCATGAGTGGACAGCAGAAAAAGACAGTTCTAAATTTGGTTTGAGTGTGTGTGTACTGTATGTCTGTATACGTGTACTGAAGGCACAAGATTGCGTGATCCAAAGAGCACCTTGGTTTGGAGCGTTCAAGTTCTGCTTTGCTCAGTGTAGGGCACAACCAAGTGTTTATGGAGCATGTAATGCTAATAAATGTGTCTCAGAATGGAGCGCTGCTTTATGCTTATGTAGTATTTTCATGTGGTTTAACACAGTCTTTGTAAATTAAGTGTCCTTAAAACACATTAGCTAAGTAGCAAATAGTTTCTTTTGAATTTATCTATAATGTTTGTGTACATATTCTAAAATTTAACAAATGTAATGTTCAGCTAACCCATTGTTATGGGGAAAAAATGGAAACAAATAATAATTTAAACAAATTTTCCCATATGATCACCAATTAGAAGTTTTAAAGTGGATACAAAATATTTAACTACAAGTAAATCCTTCCATTAGATCTACTCACTAATATAAAAGCTATGTTCCGTTTCAAAGCATTAGCTAGATGTTTAATTGTTTATGTTCAGGTGATTTTAAAAAGAGCTTCTATTTCCTGAGAAAACTTATCATACTGTCGTCATCTCCTATTCCTACACTCTCTTCTTCTCCAACCATCCATCTTCTCTTCCCTTTACTTTCAATGATGTCCACCTCTCCTCTCCTCTCTTGTCACTCACATGTTCCAACTACAAAGGTGCCCAGACGCCTCAAATCTTCAGCGCTGATCTCCTCCAGCAAAAGGGGCGACCCACGTGGGATCTGCCTCACTAATCACTGCCTGAAAGCACTCTGGGCTCACAGGCCGAGAGATAAAGACAGCCGCGAGCTTTACTCAGCTTTAGCAGGCCTCAGCAGCCAACTCTGCCGGGAATGACAAGCGAGACTGTTGCCGAGGTGAAAAATCGCCAATGGCCAACCCACTGAAAACTACCTTTCCATCTTTCCATCTTAGTGTTGGAAAAGTTTCACCACAGCCTGTGGAACACGCTTATAGGAATGTCACCTCTGAGCAGACACGCCTTGCAGCAGGTTAACACGGCTCTTGGTCTGCATGCATAATAATTGTTGTTTCACAGTTTTTTTTAAATGTTTATTGTCATCATTATTTTTTTTTTTTCTGTCCTGAAACTCTCAAGAGTGCTAAACAATGAACAACGAAGACTAGAGTGAGCTTCACATGGCTGCACCGAATCAGTAATTAGCAATTTCATTAGCATTCATTAACATTTTATCTTGTGTATATGGGAGCAGCAGTACAGGAGGTAGGGGCAGATGTTCAATGCTGGAGGTTCTTTGTACTTTAAAACTAGTATAACTTGTCAAACTGGCTGACTATCTCTTTGGTTAGTTGAAATCAAAGAGCAACGTGTCTATGAAGCCCATAACTTTGCATCAGTATGGTCAATAGCAATTAAATGGTTGCATCTTTTTGCTTGTGTAAGGGCTCAATTTCAATTAAAATGTTCCCACCACCCCTTTGGACATGACATAGGTGGTGTGTAGCAATAAAAGCCCCCAATTTTTTGTGCCGTAGACTAAAAAAACAAATAGGTTTGGCCCTATCTGGCCCTTTAATCAGAAGGGGTATGATCCACACTTGCAAATAAATTTCTCCAGTAAAAATATGTTAATGTCACAACGGCCATTGCAATGTCTAGTTTAAGGTATTCTGGTATTTTTTAATTTGTATTATTGTCAAAATTATCTAAAAACCTTAAAGAGGCCCTTCCATTAAAAACGTTTTTCTGAGGTTTCCGTTGAATATTTTAGCTCCACAGGTGTTCTTACCTTCCTAGTGGGTGTGAAATGAAGTGTTAGCCAATCTGAGTCCAGCAAATTTTAGAATGAATATTAATGAGTTGCTGCCCGAAGCCTGACGAATCTTGACGCAGACAGATTGAAAGGTCTGTTAATCAGTGTTTCCTGATGTTTTTTAGATATATAATGTTTCATATTACAGGTTAATACTTAAGAAATAACCACAAAGTCATGAAATCTTTGTGAAATGGCCTCTTTAAAAAAGGATATTTAGGACTTGTTAGAAGAACAGGTTGATAAAAAAAATTCTATAAACCAGTAAAAATTGTAAAGTTTTCATTTACACAACTCAGAATGAAAATACCATTGCAAGGAGAGAGTACTTTGTAAGAATACTTGGCTACACACATACATTTTTAAAGAGGTATAAGTGTGGGCGCAGTTGTGGGATCTCTACCTTTCATAGAACACAGTCAAAGAGCTTAGCCGAGGATCTATTAATTTCTTTGGAAGCTTGGTCATTACGAAGGTAAACGCTGACATTTCAGGCAGCGTGTTATTTTGACTGACTGCCTATTAGAGGGTGTAATGCGGCGCTCAAATGTATACTTCAAGCCTCAGTGCCCCGCCAATGGACAGGGAGAGCGGACGACTCAGGCTACTGGTTTTTATTTAGCAAGGACAGTCAGGACATTAGTAGGCTTGAATAAAGCCAGTGCAGCCATCCCCACCAAACACACATACACCAACTCTCACACCGACACTATCAATGACACTGTTGTCAGCAGAACTCCGAAGAGCCTATACTATTAAGGGTTTGTCTCGATTTACAGTATATTGGACCTGTTTATAGAAGATAGTGGTTGTAAATCCATTGTTATGGCTTCTCGTCTGCCTATAAAGCAAAAGCAGTCACACATTCTGATCAGTGGAGCTCCACTGCCTTGTGACAGCTTCGCCAGACAGTTTACTTGGATAGTAAAACCATCAAATGTTGAGGTCATAACTGGGAATTTTAAACTGTTGCTCCAACAGCTCAACAATATCAGCTATCACAGTTCAAAAACACATACTGAATTGACTTTTCTGACCCGTAGAAAACCTAATCACTGTGCTTAAAAGATACCTTGCACCAGTTCAGGATGGTTCTCTTGGGATGCACCTGAGTTAGTTCTGCATACCTCTGTGGTCATCAATGACTCCAAAGCAAGAGGTTTAAAGGACTGGGAGCTTGAATCAACCCAACTCACTAAGCAACAGTTACTACTTTGTTGACTACTTGATGGAAAGAGTTTTGTTTGAGCCATGTGATTATTGACCCTCTGGGGTGTCAATTGCCTTGATCTTGTCTTACTTTTGCACTGTTGTATTGAGTAGATGGTGGGCTATGGAGGACTGGACTCATCCCTCATAAAAGGTTTCTGTTCAGAAATACTGGAGGACTTTTTTATGGGTCTAATTGGAACTTGGCAACACAGGCTTGTGTGGTTTCTGGTAGGGATTAGACTGGTGGCTCAGTTGGCTGACTTCTGATGGACCCAATGCAGACGCTTCCCTCGTTACCCTGCAGTGGAGAGACGGCATGTGTGTACTTGTGTTTATCTGTGTGTGTGTGTGCCGTGCAAAGGGAATGGGGTGGTGGCAGGAGGCTGCAGCCCTGTTCCAAAGCGATTTGTCTCAGCCAAAAGGTTCCCTTGTCCTTCACAGATGGCTGGGCATGCATCCCCATTAGTGGAGTAGAGAGAAAGAGAACACAGAGGAAGAAGAGGCACCTGTTCATGCTTAACAGACCTACTCTTACCGTAATCTATGTTTCTACTTTATTTCCCTTATATGGCATGTAATTTACACTCTATCAAAGACAGAAAATACAAAAAGGGACATAGCAAAAGGTTGATCTTGAGCAAAAAGTTACTCAGGCAGACAAAATCCTTGGATTCTTGTAAAAGAATCAGCATTCTTCAGCCCACAGCGAACAATGATAGAGTAAGAAAAGCTGAAGTGAAAGAAACAAAGAGATCTACTGCAATGGGCTCTTACCAGACTGAAATAAGCCCTAACCACTGAGCTATATGTGCACCTTAACTTCATGATACCCTCTGAAAATCACCTTTTTTGTCACCGAAAGAAAAGCTAGTAGTATTTTGATTGAAATCAAAGTGTTTTGTTTGTACACTTTTAGATAATGTGGAGTTTGTGGAAATCTGAAGCATCTTCAACCCTTCACTTTCAACATTGTTGAATTTATTGAGGAGGTTGTATTAAAACACTGAGGTAAAAGTGGCTGTGAACAATTCCACAGTAATCTCGCCTGCATTTATTCCAGCACTTGCTTCAGTCCTTGTTGTTAAAGTCCTCTATATAGATTTTTTTCCAGTGTACTCGGGTGAAGTAAGCATGCAGTTGAGGGAAAAGGGAAAGATATTTTTCTTTTGTACGCAAAAGATTTTAAAATATCTATAGAATGAGTAAAGTTTTGTCTCATAACAAAAGAGGTGAACGGCTTGAGGACTCATACGTAGACGAATGTCCAGACACATGCAGACATAAATATAAACCACCTGTTAAAGCAGCAATCCAGAGTTTTTTCTCAGAGGGCGCCACTGAGGACAAACAAACTGTTTTGCTTAATGTTTTGTGTCATATTAAGATGCTGATTAGACAGCATGATTATTGCACATGAGTGCCTTAGACTGGCCACAAAAGACCACTCTGAAATGTTAAAGAGGCCATTTCATAGACATTTCAGGACTTTGTGGTTATTTCTTAAATATTAACCAGTAATATGAAACATTTTATATCTAAAAAAGTCAGGAAACACTGATTAACAGACCTTTCAATCTGTCTGCGTTAAAATTCGGGTGGTTCCGTCTCCTTCCGTCAGGCTGCTTCAGCTGCTTCGTCAGCAGCTCGTTCATATTCATTGTTCGAATTTGCTGGACTCTGATTGGCTAACAAACTAGCCTATGAGAGCAAAGAATACTGTTTCTTGCCCCGCTGCGCTTGGCAACATCAGACGTTCTCTCTTCCTGTTTGCTACGTCTTATGCTACAGTTTTTTAGCCAGCAGCATGCTAGGTGTGGTTTCAACTGCGGGAGCTGATGAATACTAACGAACAAAGGAGTTGTGACGAAACAGATACAGGCCGTTCGGACTCGGGAGAACTCAGGTGCCACCTGCGTAGTTTGAGAGATTAAAACTGAAAGAGAAGTTGTTGACCTGTTTTCAAACCTCAGAAAAAACGTTTTTTAATGGAAGGGCCTCTTTCAGTTTTGTTTTATTCGGGGGGTCTGGGGACTCAGTAAACCAGTCAGTATCTGGTGTGACCACCACTTGCCTCATGCAGACCCCCCAATAAAAAAAAAAAAAAAAGAACATTTCAGAGTAGCCTTTTATTGTGGCCAGTCTAAGGCACACCTGTACAGTAATCATGCTGTCTAATCAGTATGTTGATATGACACACCTGTGAGATGGGATGGATTATCTCTGCTCACTATTACAAATTTAGGCAGATTTTTGAACAATATTTGAACTAGATGGTTATTTGTGTATGTGTCAAGTGTTTTATATCTTTGAATTCATCTCATAAAAAATGGGAGCAAAAACAAAAGTGTTGCATTTATATTTATGTTCAGTGTATTTATGCTATCAACAAATTCAGAAAATTCAATTTGGTATATATAATTGTTCAACCAGAAACTTTATTTTTCATCACTTTTTCCTGGTAGGTGTGTGTGTGTTTGTCATTCTCTACCAAGTTAGAAAACATTGTAAACTTAGAATTAAAACTCTGATGTCACGCTTGACCTTATATCTCGAGAACTAATGCAGGTGAATTGAATGACGGTGAGCCATGAACAATGATGGTCCTTAAGTAGGTGATAATTGAGAGCTCCCTGGTGAAGCTTTTAAAGACAATCAGCACCGAACCATAAAGAGACCAGAGATGTACAATAGCAAATCATAGTTGACACCTCTTAACTGCACAGGTCAGAGCAGCTAATGGCCTTCCCAGAGAGCAAAACAACCACAAACAACCCATACAGCTAAGTTCACATTCTATCTTTGGAACACTTGAACATTTGAGCATAGTGTGCTTTTTAGAATTGAGTGGGCCATTCCACTATTTACCAGTCGAGTCAAACTAATTTAATTGTGTTCTCTGAGCAAAGTGTTGTGACAGAGAGAGAACAGAAAAATGCAATGCTGTGGAAAAAGGAACTTTTTCTTTTTTTTTTTTTTGAATGAAACTAGAGAGAGTTAGGGAGGGAGTACATAGACTGCAAACATGGCAACCCCTGAAAGCCAATTGTATAGCCATTAGGCAGTGACATGGGAGGAAAGAAGGGTGTGCAGTAAAAGTTGGATTGGACAAGATGAAAGGTGCACCTTTTTTTTGTTCACAGAGAATGCTGCTTATCATGAAAGAGGAACAGTCGCCGATCATGGCCGCTGCTCCATCTGAGGAATGAAGGAGTAAACAAGTGTGTCATTTGAGACGCCGCCGCTGAAATTCCATTTCAGACTCAATTTTCTCAGAAAACAATGAGAATAATTAGCTTCATAACTCAAACACTGAACGGAAAAATAATGGCCACGATGAATCATAATGTCATAGAGTATCATTACAGCAATGCTGAATGCTTATTAGAAGCCTGGCATCACAATCACACATCCCCCACAACCGTCTGTCAGGTTTAAGAAGGCCAAGTTGGTCACAGAAAATCATAGAAAAAACATACACATTTATACTGTTTCACCTAATCATATACATATTATACAAATGATATGCTTGTGTACATGTGCTGGTACAAAAATGTTTTTAGGAGAATGAATGTTTTTTTGGTAAATTCTTGCTAATATAAAGTGAAAATCCATAGAAAATGAATAATTTCTTGAAAATCTTAAAGAGGCCCTTCCATTAAAAACGGTTTTTCTGAGGTTTCTGTTGAATGTTTTAGCTCCACAGGTGTTCTTACCTTCATAGTGGGTGTGAAAACAGGTCAACAACTTCTCTTTCAGTTTTTATCTCTCAAACTACGCAGGTGGTGATAAAACCCAAGTTCTCCCGAGTCGAACAGCCTGTATCAGTTTCATTACAACTCCTTTGTTCGTTAGTATTCGGCAGCTCCCGCAGTTGAAACCACGCCTAGCATGCTGCTGGCTAAAAGCTGTTAGCATAAGATGTAGCAAACAGGAAGACACGACATTGTGCTCTCATAGGCTAGTTTGTTAGCCAATCAGAGTCCAGCAAATTCGAACGATGCTGACGAAGCAGTCAAAGCAGCCTGACGGAAGGAGCCGGAACCACAGAATTTTAACGCAGACAGATTGAAAGGTCTGTTAATCAGTGTTTCCTAATGTTTTTTAGATATAAAATGTTTCATATTACTGGTTAATACTTAAGAAATAACCACAAAGTCCTGAAATGTGTATGAAAGTGCCTCTTTAAATAAAGAGGCCCTAACGCTTTATAAAAGTGACTTCAGTGATGTCTACAAAATAAAGGGCCATTTAAAAAAAAAAGTGCAAAATGTTTCCTCGTAAGTAGCTTATTTAGCGTGGCAATGTAAAATAGAAATCTTTAAAAAATCTTTAATTGCAATGGACGATGAGATTTGGCGTTCTCTGTGGTGGTGATCAGTTCTACAGTGTTGCGATGCCTGTTTTCATTTTTGTTTATATGTGAGAAAATCAAAGTGTGTTTGTTACATATATAATCCTCCTACAAGTTACCATTTTTGATAAGAATTCAACTCTTTCTTTTTTTTTTTCTCCAGTTGGATCGAGTGTTTTTGCCAACAGCAAGTCCAGTTTCCTGAAAGAGAGTGAATTTAAAGGAAGCCAGATGTTCAAAGCCCTTTCGGAGAACGCTGGAGGATGTTGTGTCTGGTAAAAACAAGCCAAAATAAAAAAAACTGCATGTTCTGCGGGGGTCATCACAGCCTGGTTAATAATTCAAAATATGTTTTTGAAGTAGTTTTAGTTCGTGTGTAAGTAAGGTTATTTAAAGATCTGATTCCACTTACATCTTTAATATATATTGAATGGATATTAAAACCTCCTGTTTGTTTTACAATGTCTGATCTTCTGCCCTTATTTACTGGGAGTTGAAGTGAGTTGAAAAAGAAAGAAGTTTATTGTAATTCCATGCATGGAATAAGATCAGTCATACAAATCTTGATACACTGGTATGAGGCTCTGTCTGTCACATTGTTTAGCTGTGTTTTATAGTCAGACCACTGGCCTTCATCAGACTCCGAGAATCTCTTGGAAACAACAATCTGTAACCTCCAGTCTAGTCTAAACGATCTGAAATTAAGTTCCAATCATTTTGTCACTGTGACATGCTTGTGCGTATGAACCTGAAGTAACCTAGAATCTCTTCTTGTTTAAGTCATTTGAAATGGTCTTTCCTTTGCAGTTTCAATGGAGAGCCCTTCTAATGTTTTTTAGATATAAAACGTTTCATATTACAGGTTAATACTTTAGAAAAAAAACACAAAGTCATTCAATTTGTGTAAAATGGCCTCTTTAACTGGTTTCAGCGTTTGGGTCTGGCCTTCTGTAGTCATGACACCTGCTGCTTAGTTAAGACTTATACACAATTTCTCTGTTTGCATATATTAAATCTGGCTGTGACATCACTAAAGCACAGTGTATAAAAAGGTCAGTTAGGTGTGAGTTTATGTTAAATTATCTTTTTTTTTTGTTTGTTTTAGTATAAATGTTTGCCGTGTTCTCTCTGTTCTTGTTTTTGTGTCTCTGCAGGTGTTGAAGCAGATACTTTGTGTTTTCTCTCTATATTTAATCATATTTTTTCTCTTTTCTTTCCCCTTTCTCTCTCTCTTCTTCTTTCTATCTCCTGTTAAAAGATATGTTCTTTCTTTCAACATGGCAATGGGTTTTCTTTCTCTTTGGTGTTTAAATTCATATTTAATTATAATATAAAAAAGCAAGGCTGCAGCCATGATGCAAGTTTTAATGCATGAGTACAATGAGAATCCAAAGGCATATCAGATACAACATGATATACCAATAGGAATCTCCTCTGGTTCTCTTTAGCTGAGCTGTAGCCAAAACAAACAAAAAAAAAGACTTATACACAATTTGAATTGAGTCGAATTTAGCAAATTTCTACCAAAAACTTCACTACAGGAACATCTCTGATCCTTTGAAAGTCCATAACACATACTGGGAAATATTATTCTTTTATTTACCCAGTAAAACAAAAAATTACATCTTAATCTAAACCTGTAAAAAAATCTAGATTTTGGTGTGAAAAAAAAATCAAAATAATGGTCTTGTATTAAGATGCATCCTATTGTATTTCTATTTCTGAGACAAACCGAAGCTTGAATACGTGATCAGTAATGATGGTTAATTAATTTCCTTCATGAATTTAATTACTCACATGTATATTAGTTTGATCTGCATAGCTTTCAATTATCTTTGGATGTTTGCTTCATTAAGTCAACGTTACAGAGGAATTTCATCACTAGTCTATAATAGACCTAATGAAGTGTCTCCATTTCATTTGGGGTGAAACGGTTTAACATGTTTATTTGTTTCACATACACCCAGGTCACTCCTTTCAGGACCCCGTCATATTCTAATCTGATGGATAAAAAAAAAAAAACACTGCACATTTCCTAGCTAGCACAAAATTGCCAATAAATGAAAAGCTCCCTTAAGCTCTAATCTCTAATTTCCTTGGTATTTCATATTTACCCCCCCTTTCAGTCAAGCCCTAATTAACAATCACATAAAATAATTGCCTTTTTTGTTGTTAATTAGGCAGATCCTTGGGGCAATGCATAGCAGCTCTATTCCATTTAAACCACTGCTAGTTGGAAATGTTTTCCCAAGCATGACTTTATGTATTTTATGTGCAAATATAAAAGTATTTCACAGGTGAAACATGCACATAATGTTCAGTTTTTTCATGTTGATGGTATCTAATTCTCCTTGGAGGAGTATGTTAAGTGTTTATTCATAAGTAGTTAACATGATTGTTGTGGAGATAATTATAGTAATTGTTGTTGGGTTTTTTTTTAGGCTTCTAATCTTGATTTTGTTTCCGAGTAAATCTTCTTAGTAACAATAAATCTTCATATTTGAATTTTACTGCTTTGAAACTGGCACAGAAACCGAACCAGTACATGAAAATTATGTGTTTAATTAGCATAATGTTTGCATAAAAAAGCAAAACGTCTGGAAAGTTTCGCGCACACAAAATACACACGAGTTTGTGTGACATCTCACGAGCTGAGAAAATTCCCCAAAACAAAGACACGCAATGCTTTTCAAGATGTCTTCAACGCCTTCTAGGGATTTTCCAAGCCTGGATTTGATTTCGGAGGTGTGTTGCGTGGAAAAAGCTGGAGGGTAGACTTCTGATCAATGTCTCTTTTTTTTTTTTTTTTTTTTCTGCCGACGTTACGAAGGACATGCAAGAGATTTTAGAATGACGTTTTCAGTATCAGAAAATCTTCAGGCAATGAGAAGTCGTGACATAATGCAACAAGGATAATACCTCGAGAGACATGCGACTGACACCTTCTTCCTGATTTATTAATATTATTATACTTTGACTTTCACCTGACCTTTTAATAGTGATGTTGGCCAGAAGGAGAAAGTATAGAGTTATAACTTGAAAGACTGCACTCCCTGCTGAGTTTATCATAAAGGAAAGGCCAGACCTCCACCCCTCCACCCCAAAAAACTCTATAAACGACCTTGAATTAAACTGAGTAGCAACATTTCCCCACCTGCTCACTGACCTGCTGAAACATCCATGTTAACATCAGGACCAACCCAGCTGACTCAAGTGTGATGGCAATTTTAACAGGATTAACTCCTGTATCAACAAAGCCTGTCCCTCTTTGACCCAAAAGCTTTGTGCTGATAAAACTACTGGACAACAGCAGGTGTGGAAGACTCGGGCTAGAAGGAAAAGTTAGTCTCTGTCAATAGTATAAAATATTAGTAGGATGTGTTTCAGAATTGGTAAATTAGGAGTTTGATTACAATTTGTTTAAGGATTTATTCAGTTTATTGTGTATTTTGTTAAAGAGGCCCTTCCATTAAAAACTGTTATTCTGAGGTTTCTGTTGAATATTTTAGCTCCACAGGTGTTCTTACCTTCATAGTGGGTGTGAAAACAGGTCAACAACTTCTTTTTCAGTTTTTATCTCTCAAACTACGCAGGTGGCGATAAAACCCGAGTTCTCCCGAATTCAAACGGCCTGTATTTGTTTTGTATTTGTTTTGTTCGTTAGTATTCATCAGCTCCCGCGGTTGAAACCACAACTAGCATGCTGCTGGCTAAAAGGTGTTAGCATAAGACGTAACAAACCAGAAGAGACTACGTATGCTGTTGCCATGCGCAGTGGGGCAGGAAAAAGTATTTCTCTTATAGGCTACTTTGTTAGCCAATCTGAGTCCAGCAAATTCGAATAAAGAATATGAATGAGTTGCTGCCCGACGCCTGACAAAGCCAGCTGAATCTTGACGCAGACAGATTGAAAAGTCTGTTAATAAGTGTTTCCTAACGTTTTTCAGATATAAAATGTTTAATATTACTGGTTAATACTTAAGAAATAACCACAAAGTTCTGAAATTTGTGTGAAATGGCCTCTTTAAATGCTGGATTTTATCTTGTCATTACAGATAAGAGTACTTAATGGCTGACATATTTGCACCCATCCTCCTTTGTCTCTGATTGGCTCAGACCCTGATATCCTGCTCGGTAGCTCCACTTAAAACGTGAACAGAATGATGTTGCGTTCAATATAACTCAGAAACACGGAATAAAATCTGTCCTGTATTTATTCAAAACAAGATGTACAATTTAATTCTACTAATCAAATGCGGGATGACTCTGTATTACATGGAAAGTGTGAAAATTCTACCAATAAACCACTGAGAAAAAAAATGCCCACGTTGGTAGGTTTCATAGTCAAGTGATAACAGAATGCTTCCTGCTGCTCAGCTTCACCTGCTGTATATGAAGTTTTTAAAGGTTTTGACCGTGCTGTGATGCAATTTCCTGAGGATCAGGTTCAAGGCTAGGTTCTGGAAAACTGAAACCCGAGGCCTTCTCCTGCATTCGGATATGGTCTCACGTTTTGGTTTTTTTTTTTGACAAAGATGGCTTCCTTTCCAAATATCTAGAACTCTTTTGTCCAACAGTTCAACAAAGGCCCTAACGACCCTCAGGAGGATAAAAAGAGGAGGTAATCTGAAATCCAGCTCAGTCACTACAGCTTAAAAGCTGGAAACTCGACACGTTTCCCTTTGAACTGAGAAAGCTCCTTGAATGAGAAGTGAAACGGGTCCTGTTGTCTTTTTTTTAAAGACTCGAAATGTTTACGTTCAAGAATAAAGTAGCAGGTTAAACTACTTGTTTTGCTACTTTCATCTATTAAAAACAGAAGCAGATACATGAACCCAAATACAAGTAAATAGGACAAACATTTGTATAGACGCATTCACGTAAACTCAATGAGCTGTATGTCACCGATCTTCCTATACATCACCAGAAAATTGCCTGTTTCTTTCCACGTTTCCAATAGATTTCCTTGAACTCCAGCATCTTGGATTCAACACGCAGGGTGATGACGGCCTGCTCGATATTTCAATATCAATTCCGAATCATTTCCTGCACTGCTATCTTCAGCTTTTATAACTGAGAATTGATTGAGGAAATCGAGTTCCAGGTCACCTCATGTTGGTAGTAAAATACTATAAGAATATTCACCATTATAAATAGTGGTCTCACTTCAAAGAAATGCAGGTGTTTAATAAGAGAAGTATAACATTTGCATTCAAGGCATAAATCCAAAGATCATTTTAGTGCATTATGTTTTGGCATTTTGTTACATTTTGCATGAAATCATCCAAATGAACTGCAAATCGGGAGCTAGGCTGCTTTTTATGTTCGGTAAACTAGAAAACGACAGGATACCTGAGTGTTTGTTGTACACTTAAGGCAGACAAATAAAATAAAACAGCCTGCTGGCACTGCCAAAATTCAAAGAAACACTCAAACATCACACAGGCCTAGTTATGCCACTCATTCCTTTTCTCCTTGCATTTGTGCTGCCAGAGCTTTTTAAATAATATATTTGAAATGCATACAATTTCGGCAGAGGTTGAGCTGTAATCGACTTGATTTCTTACACGAGATATAGTATATACCCCGAGCAACTGAGGCAAACTTTGTCGACATGTTTGTCGTGACTCTGCTGCAGTAAAACAGATTTTTTAAGCTTCGCTTCCCTTTAAAAGTAAGTCAGCAGTGGCTCAGCGGTACAACGTGTCTTGAAAAATGTAAACATGACCGAGAAGACGCAGAGTAATCTGGGGTTAACGCGCGTGGTCAGATGGAAATCCTGCTCAGATTGCAAAGCAGCATGGGTGTCCATCCGCCTCCTACGCCGCCTGTCTGTAACATTAGAAAAGCTGCCAGGCTCTGTAAATGCACCGGTGTATCAAGTCCATTATAACAGCTCGCTGGAGTCTGATTATAGCTGACAGCTGGGTGCAGGTAAAGCACTGGCACAGCTGTGGTGTCAGCGCTGTCCTTCCTCTTTTTTTTTTTGTTTTTTTTTTGTTGTTGTCATTGTTCGGAACCTTCACTTGTAAGATGGTGGTAACCTCAGGCACGCAGCGGCTACACCAGGCAGGAGGTACGAAGGACCCACAAGTGTTTTAAGCTCCGATTATTTTCTCAAGTGCAAAAAACACAAAGTGACAGTAAATTATAATGAAGGCAATGACTTTCCTTAATCTCGGGCTACACCTGTCCTTAGCCTTGGGACAATTCAGCTGTCAGAGAAAAGACACACACACACACACACACGAGAGGACAAAACCGACAAAACATCTCAGATCAGGCAGCTTGGCTTCTCAACATCTTGCAGTTTGTAATCCATCACTGCCGTGAAATACCTACAATCATCCAGTGTGAAGGCTCCCCAGCTACACTCCAACATGGCTGGATCTCAAGACATTTGGAAGCGTGTGTGCTAATGCTAAAGTGTGCTAACTCTGGATACTCCCTACACGTTCACCATGATCTACTCATCAACACTACTTTCAACGAAGATTCTGTCACATACGCCCTTAAACACGCCACGCCCTAGGCTACATCCTGACTCAACTCTCTTGGATTTCAGACGTGGTTTCAACTGTTGGAGCTGCCGAATACTAATAAACAAAGGAGTTATGACGAAATAAATACAGGCCATTCGAACTCGGGTGTTATCGCCACCTGCGTAGTTTGAGAGATAAAAACTGAAAGAGAAGTTGTTGACCTGTTTTCACACCCACTATGAAGGTAAGAACACCTGTGGAGCTAAAATATTCAACAGAAACATCAGAAAAACAGTTTTTAATGGAAGGACCTCTTTAAAAGAACTAAGTAACAAATATAAGGAAATGTGGTGCTAAAGAATAATGAATTAATGAATCAAATCCCCGCAGCCCAACACAACATGTAAAGTGACGGTATGGCTGGTTGATGCATCACATAACACCCCGATCTCGAACTACGGGTCAGTACGGCTTTTATGTATGAAAACCGCATTTCCCATTTATAAAACATGTTTCACATGTATTCCACGTTTCACAACATTTACTTTTACATGTTTTTGTACAAACCTTAAAAAAAAACACATGCAAACATGGGTTGTGTAATGTTTTAGTGAAAACCCATGTGCAAAACATACTGTATTTTACATGTTTCACATGTTTTACAAATGAAACAGGATTTTCCACCTGTAGCGATTGTGCAGTTCCACACGTGGGAAACATTTCCACATGAGCAGTTTGAGCAGTATTTCCTGTAAAGAAACTAGAACAGTTATGTTTTTTTTTTTATAAGCAGCAAAGCCAGAGAGAAGACGACCCTAAAGGAAATCAGAGTTTCCTCAGCCTGATTCCTCAGTTGGGAATTTCTTAGGGGGCCATAACTCGTCACCTTCTTTTACTGGCACAAAGTCACAGGGAACACCTGCGAGCACTTGATGTTCCGAATGACTGGAAAGAACAGGAGCTACACAGAGTTGGCTTTGGTAATATATTCATCATTCTCTGCTGGCCCCCCTATGGAACCGGTTCACTGTTTACAACCTCCCACAGAAGCTGTGGAGTTCATCGATGTGAATTTGATGCAGACGTGCAGCCATTGTAGCATAGTGAGCATATTAACCTAAATCCCTCATGCTGTTGCTGGTGTCACTATTTTTGGCTGTCTTACTGCTACACAGAGCTTTATTTTGAGAAGAAATGTAAAAGAGGGGGATTTAATTAATTAACCATGCCTCATATTTCACAATGTTGTATTATCACACAGCTGCTCACCGGTTTATCCTCCCTTTGTGTATATCCCAACAGTGATACTACTAGTTAATGGATATCTATTTTAGTCCTGCATACTTCCATGGTCCTCATTAGAGTGGTTATTGTTTCAAACTGCTCCAGTTGCCTGTATGAGGTGTAAAAAGAACGTCTAAGCCAATTTACCGTGCAAGAGGCACCTCCAGAGCTCGTCTCCGTTAGATAAGTTAATTACCTCATGTCCTACGGCTACACAACAGCTTCCTCGGCCCCCGCCCCGCGCAAGAAGGGTAAAAACAAGCCTCCTACATGATTAAGATGTATTCATGCTAATGCTACTTTATCTCACCACTATGATCTACATCATGTAGCAGAAATCTAGTATCAGATCAAATGCGATTAAAAGAAAAGTGTAGTTTATTTAAACTCCAACATTTCAAAGATTTTTGCTTTTGTGCTCATCTTGTCATCTTTGCCTTCTTCTCATCTTCTATGGATGGTTGCCAAATAATTAAATATTGTATTATATGCAAGGGCTAGCAGCGCAATCCTGTTCAAGACTGACAAATAAAACAGGATTGCTCTTTGCTAAATATAAACATCTTGAACTATGTTTGAAGCATTTATTTAAAGATGCCCTTCCATTAAAAACGTTTTTTCTGAAGTTTCTGTTGAATATTTTAGCTCCACAGGTGTTCTTACCTTCATAGTGGGTGTCAAACTACTCAGGTGGCGATAAAACCTGAATTTAAACGGCCTGTGTCTGTTTCGTCACAACTCCTTTGTTTGTTAGTATTCGGCAGCTTCCGCAGTTGAAACCACGCCTAGCATGCTGCTGGCTAAAAGCTGTTAGCATAAGACGTATCAAACAGGAAGAGACTACGTGAGCTGTTACCATGCGCAGCGGGGCAGGAAACAGTATACCTTGCTCTCATTGGCTAGTTTGTTAACCAATCAGAGTCCAGCAAATTCGAATAATGAATATTAATGAGCTGCTGCTGGAGGCCTGACGAGCCGGAACCACCTGAATTTTAACGCAGACAGATTGAAAGATCTGTTAATCAGTGTTTCCTGGCGTTTTTTAGATATAAAATGTTTCATGTTACTGGTTAATACTTAAGAAATAACCACAAAGTCCTGAAATTTATGAGAAATGGCCTCTTTAACAGCTGAATTTTAGCCTGTGCATCTATGGACATGTTGATGTAGCTTGAAGAATATTTTTGACTAAAAGTAAACAGAATTTAGTTGTTCAAATTTAGATTAGCTTTGGTCTAATACTGACAGGTGACAGATTCTTTAACTGATGCTGGTCCAGCCTACACAGCTTTCTTCGGACATTTAAAAAGCTGAATGCTACGACAGACACCCAGTGAACTGAGTACAAGAAGCTGTTATTTCATTGTGACCACTTTACTGAACCGAAGTAAGCGAACGAGAAGCCAAATCAGGTGGAAGAGGGGACACAAGGGATGAAGGCTGAAAGACAAAACAACACAAAGAGGGAAAAATAAAAATAAACCTTGTTCCTCTCCAAAGTGGAACCGTTTCTGCGGTCACTGCCTTCCAGCACTAGTTTAGAAGGGCAGCTTTAATATTTCTCTTCCCATGTTTGAGCCGTAGATCAATACCACTCTCACATCTGTAACAGAAGCTGAAAAGTGCACATCACAGAAGCATCATTGCTATTATTATTGTTTACTGTTTTAGTTTGTTTGATGTAAGACAGAATTAACGCTGTTTGTGTTTGATAATTATGTTTAATTAGTTGTACTTTTTCTATTTTTTTTTTTATATAAGCACCAGGCAACATACACTGCTTGACCAAAAAATAAGTCGCCACCTGGATTTAACTAAGTAAATAGGTACAAGCCTCCTATTGGATAATTACTGCACGGGTGATTATCTTTTAGCTGGTAACAAGTTATTTAACCCCAACTGGTGCAAAGAGTTGCTTCATATTTCTTAAACAACTATTTGGAAAGACATATTATTAGTCTGTTTGAGAAGAGCCAAATCATTGGCATGTACCAAGCAGAGAAAACATCTAGAAACTACTAAAACTGGGTTAAGAACTGGATAGGACAGTAGGAAGGATAGTGGGGACCCATTGTCTTAGAGGAAGAAATGTGACCGGAAAAAAAATCTTGAATGATGGTGATCGGCGATCACTTAAAGGTTTGGTGAAATTAAATGGAAAAAAACATCAGTAAAAGTGTTTAAAGCTGTTATCCTTAATTTGCATAACAAATTAGCCTAACATTTTTTTTTCATGCCCATTAAAAACATTTTAACACAGCATGGAGAAAAATATGTTGTGAAGATTAAAAAAAAAACGAAAAAAAATAATTAAGTGGTTCTCCCGTATTTGTCTAAAAACATCAACCAGTCAAATGGTTCGGCCCGAAAGGAATGATTGGACAGTCTCTCAAGTCATACGGACTTCCGCATTTATTTGGCTTCTGTGCTCCTAAAAACCGCAGAACACCACTGCTGGGAGTGTTCGCCGCTCTACCACGTCACAGCAGGAGAAACAGCCGCCGGCTGGTTCCGCGTCAGGTTCAGGACAAAGTAACAATTAATGTCAGTTGTTCGTTATATTGTTTTCACTTACCGGTGATTCCACCATGTTACGGTACTTGAATGAACTGTAGACCAGTGTCTTGCACTCGGTCGTCTTCTGGGGCTACGCATGTTTCCAGACCTGGGGGGGCGTGGCTTAGGAATTCTACCCGATGGGAGGGGCTGAGGGTTCTGTGACTTTGTTTACGTTTGTTGACATTCTAAGCTAGGCAATTTGAAATTGGGTATATCACCTTTAATAGTGAATGTAAGAGCATTTCCACACGCACAATCTTGGAGCAATGGAAGAAGGTCATGTGGTCTGATGAGTCCAGACTGACCCTGTTCTAGAGTGATGTGTGTATCAGGGTAAGAAGAGAGGCAAATGAAGTGATGCAACCATCATGCCTAGTGCTACTGTACAAGCCTGTGGGGGCGGGGCTAGGATCTGGGGTTGCTGCCAGGTTATTCCATCACTACTAACTAAATAAATGAAAACCAACATTTTACTAATGCATCGTGAAAAGACTCAAAGCAGGATCAATTTCACATTTAAAGTTCTTGGACTTAAGTTTCATTTGTCAGGTTAGTGTTTGTGTTGTATGTGGAGTCAAACCGCTCAACCCCAGGCTGAGAACTAGTAGGAACAAAAAGGTTTACTTTTTGTTTATTAGTAAACAAACGGTTGGTAGGAAAAATAAAACGTACACAGGTTGGAGCACGAGGAGAAACAAAGAGTGAGTACTGGAGCCAATGATTACTGCTGAGAAACAAGGGCATGATGAGATAATGAAACACAGGTGTGCTGGGTTAATATCATTCCTAAACTCAGGCGGCAAAATCAGGAACAGGGGTGTTGATACCACCGATATCTAAAGTGACAAAATCCAACATAAAAACTCAACAATGTGACTGCGTGAATCAGACTTCTGGAAAAAAAAAAACAACATTTAAAACATCCTCCTCAGCAGGTATTATACTGGAAATGCTAACAAGTTATCTGTGTTTAAAGAGACTATAAGCTAGCTAAGCTAAAATCACTAAAAATAAGCATTCAATAAACATTCCTAAATCAATATTATTTATTATGTAGCTCTACAATTCCTTTAAATCAGTATAACCATCTGGAATGAAAAGAAAACCCTGAATGGTTTTGGTGAAACGTGTACGCTACATCTTTTTAACAGTCCTTCTCCATCATTGGGAAAGAAGTAAACAGAAGAGGCTCAGACAGCCGAAATCCAGAGGAAGACTATCAGCCGTTCACTCTATTGTGCAGATGTTGCAGCTGAGACGTCCCAGACTCAGTGTTGATTTGTTTATGGATGCAGCGTTAGCTTGAGCAGCACATAATCCTGCGTGTCAGCACCAATTTGCTTGAAGCCGTCTTATATTTAGTTGGCGTTATGCTCTCCCATCGCTAAGCAAATACACCAAGAAGCCCTCAATCCACATTCAAAGCCCACCAAGGGGGGAAAAAAATCAGTGCTTGGCAGAGCCTGTGTATGAGGCATGTTTCTTACAGGATTATTTGCACTCCACCTTGCTTATGAAAAGCTTGGAGTTGGGAAGACGCTCCTCCTTTTCATATCTTTCTGCCTTAATCACTACTAAACCCTCTTGCTGGGGCTCAAAGTCAAAAGAGCAGCAGAAACAAGCGAGCTTAATAAACACCACTAAACGCAACCTTATGAGTGCAGAGGTTTGAAGATCACAAAGGGCACGTGTTTGTTTTTCACTTAAATCCAAATAATGCTTTTCCTATGAGAACGCCCGGGAATGAGAGAGACTTGTGTCAAGCAGCTTCATCTCCTTCAGTGTGTCTTCACCCCCCTCTGCTGGCAACTCCAGGAAACATACCATGAGCTCCACCAGGAAGTAAACTGAAAACATCTTTACCACCTCATTGTTATGACCCAACACATTCTGCCTTGGTGTTAAACAAGAAGAAACAGTGGAACACATGCTGCAGATTTTTATTAGTCGAGCACTGTGCGCTGTGACTCATTTCCAAGTCAGCGGCTGGAGGAGTTGTTTCAGTATGCAATATGCTCTGCTCGCAGGGTGACTCGCTCTATCTCCCTTCTCATTCCTCGCCACCTCTCACTCTTTCATTTGCGGCTGAATTCATTAGCTTTGCTGCCATGTTGGCGATATGGTGTGGAATGAAAATTAAGGCGACAGGACAGACGTCTTGTAATAAAATCAAGTGATGATATCAGGGAGAGAACAACACAAACTCTCCCCTGCTGGTTTTTTTCCCCCAACATACCCTCAGCGTCTCCAGAGTTACAGCTTTTCCCTGCATGCACCACCTCCCCTTCTCCACACACTATCACACATGAAATCCTCCGGCTCATTATGTTTTGTTTTGTGTCGTACCCACAAAGGATCTGCAGAGCAACATGCAGATATTCAATTCATATACAACAGGCCTCGCTCTCCTATCACCTTTCTAACACTCTTTGCTTTGACCTGTTCTAAAAATAAAAATAAATCATGACAATACTTCATTCAAACATAATTTGTCACCCAATCACTTATATACTGTATTTGAGTAATCTTGCTAGCTGCATGATCTTCACAAGATGGACCACTCAAGGTTTTCATTGGCCAATTGGGCTTCTGTTTCTTAGAAAATCTGAACAGTCGGTGGCCAATCTATGAGGCTGATTTGTTTCTTTCTTTTTTTGTTGTTTTTGACCAATAAATGAAAAGATATTATGTATTAAATTCTGAAAAATAAAAATTAACTTTTCATTAAATAAAATTGTTTGGGCACAGGGCTTCGAATCTTTTAAGGACCCTCCAGAGTCTGTGACACTTTTCTTTGTTACAAACCAAATAGCTATAATTTATAAGATACTCAGTCAGTTAGATTTTGGACACAATGGCATACTTTAGATTGTAACATACTGTTCTGTCCTCATTTGTGCCTAACGTGTTCAGGCATGACAAGCACTGGTATTTTTAAAACAGTAAAAATCGGCCTTAATAAGCATCAATTGTTCGACCTGTACTGGCCATTACGTCTCCATGTTTAATAGTTACAGTTCATGGAACATTTCTTACATGCCCGGATGGGATCAAGTGTTGGGGTTTTTTCCTGTCTTTACAGAAGTTGAAGGAAGACTTCACAGTCTGTACCAGTAAAAAACGCCTCAGGTAAGTATTGAAATTTGTAGACATCTTGTACAGCCGCTAAGAAACTTCCAGTTCTTGTTTCTGTGATTTTAAACAATTCTTCCTTTCAAAGGCTCCCAGCATACTAAAATACAGTGTTTGACGGTTATATGGACGACCTCGGTGCCCAGCAGTTTTGTGCATATAAGCGTTGTGTGCATTTTCCGTCGGTGGTCATTTGGACTATAAACACGGGTAGCAGTGTTCGGTATTGATAACAAATAATCAGAAATGATGTAATAACGCATTTAGAATATATTAGGAGAATAAAACTCTCAAACAGACTGAGTTATATACTTGTAGAGTAGATCCACTATGACACTATAAGTAAGCAGATGTGCCAGATATGCGCGCGCATGGATGCGACGGTAACTGCACAGATTAAGTTACAGTTAGTAACAGAACAGAACAGAACTACATCGGATATTAAAAACTCATGATCAGGCAATAAAAACTAGAAGAAATTTTACATTTGTGACACTATTTCACACTGAAGAAGTCAGTGATTATTTTTTGGCAACCCTCTGACAACATCAGGCAGACACGCGTGCGTGAGCGCCAGAGCAGTCTAGTTCCACACACCAAACAGTGAAGAGTATGTGTGAGAACACCAGCGGAGGTGTACAGTCAAGTAACTAGTGAGAAACAGCAAGATTTAGTGAGATGCATATATGATACCTCCAAATGTTTTGTGCATATAAGCGTTGGAGCTGTGCATATAAGCGTATGAATTCTCTATGACACAGGAACATGCCCAACAGTTTTGTGCATATAAGCGTCGACTACCGTATAAAAAAAGACGACATGTTTGAGGTCTAACCAGAGTCTATTTCATGGTTTGCTCACCACAACTTGGGACAAAGAGATAATGAGCTGTTACGAAGGATATTGGGGAAGTTTTGATGAAAACAGGCGGTGTCCTAAAATCAGTGAAAAAGAGTTAAAAACATAAATGACTGTTTTCTATACCAACTTGACCTGTTTAAAGTCTAATCTAGTGAATTTACAGGGTCTATTTACATTTGCCAATAACATCACATGCATGTTTTTGCTCCTTTGGAGGAAAACCCATATGTACTTCTAATGAGCATGAAAACTCAATGCAGACAGGTCGCAGTCTAGATCCAAATTAAACCTTTTTCCATTTGGGCCCGTGCAGAATGTGAAGGATCAGCACGGTCCAGAATGGGGTAGTTGTATGGGTGTTGCACCCGTACGGGATGTGGGTGTTTTTTTACACCCACACTTTTCCCTGTGAGAGGGTTCAACACTCACACTTTTTCTGCAGTTTTGCACAAATGCCTTTAATATCTTGTATGTTATACCTTCTTTTATTGTATTCATTGTTTTTATTGTTGACAAGCAAACCACATCCATCCCCCACACTTTTGAAAAGCTTGCTATCCCATTGGGTAGTTGTGTTTCCATTACCGTCTTGGGAATGTAGACGTGGGTAAGGGCATGGGCGTGCTCAGCTTAGCAAGTGGCACGAAAGTTCTGTGATGTCATTCATAATCGACACAAGATTAGTAAACAAATGTGGACGTGCGTGTTGAGAGCAAGAAACAATAATAGGACATTAAGGTATTTTTGTGTTTTGTACACGGACTGTGGATCTTTCTGGAAAAAAAAGTAGTGCACGACATGCGAGAAGACATCACATTTGAGGTTGATCAGGTGCGATTCTGTAGCATCACTTTATGTGCACACCGCCAGGCCAATTGATGGCTCTTATTACTGGACCAATCAGTCCATAAGGGGACGTGTTGGGTTGCTTCGGTACGCTTCAGGCTGAGACAGAGGTGGTCCAAAAAAACGAGGTTGGGTCAGCCCTAAAAAAAAGATAATGCAAATGTTCAAGAAGGGGTCTGAATCTACCCGTACTGTACCAACCCTAGTGGAAAAGGGAAATTACCAGCTTGTTCACTTGGAGTTAAACATTTTCCTCAGATGAGCCACTTTCACTTGCATGGTTGTATCTCAACTTGTTGTACCTCTGCTTAGACATATATATAAATGGGTTAGAACCCTGATTCTTATTCATATAACTTTGTTCACATGGCACTTTTCACAACTGCAACAAAATTAATAAAAATAAATCCAACCAGTTGTCTGAGACGTTTATAAGTTAGTTGTTGTAAAAGGCCTCATCTCTGTTTTGGATGTATGTGTATGTATGTCCATCAGACCATCCAAAGCTCCATTATTAATGCACAGCTGTGCTGAATAATTTGGACCATTTATCTTTTCAGACATTACTGCACTTCATTATCCAAAGACATCACAGTGAAACACAATAAAACACACTTCCTGAATTTGAAGATCCATTGGATTTGTTTTTAAAAGCATCAACGCATGTCAGTCTTCTGTTGACATCTGTTGCTGAATGCTGGGTAACGATGCAGAAGAGATATTTTCCTCTACTTCTTCCACAACAGTTGTATTTGTGAGTATATATGGCTGCACAGTAAAACATATTTGCCTTCTTAGCCATGAGATGACTAATGAGTTTGGAAAGTACTTTTCATCCTCCAGACCTTAATTTTAACCATTTCTCCTAACTTCATCACGACATGAAAAATAGAGTCACGAAACATTTTGATTTCTTTTGAACACATTTATCTGGTTTCTGATTATCAGTTTTTCCTCTTTACAGAGTTTTTGGTGGGTGTTTCTCTTCCTATCTGGTGATTATTAGAGGCTTTACAAAGGTTCAAACCATGAGTCATATGTTCGAGCTTTGGTTCAGAGAAGACGCCAGTGTTTCTGGATCATGTTTACATGTGGATTTATCTGGTGTTTGTGGATCACATGGTGAACTGTGTTAATACCTGGAGGTGTTCATGAGTCCACGCAGTGGTGTCCAGCAGAGCAGTGTTTCCCAACCCTGGTCCTCAAGGCACATTGTCCTGCATGTTTTGGACGTGTCCCTGCTCCAACAGCTGAGTTAAATGAGTAAATTACCAAACAACTTGGCTTTAACGTTAGCAGAAACCTGCTAATTATTTATTCATTTAAATCACATGTTCCAAAGCAACATCTAAAACCTGCAGGACTGAAACACAAAGTTTAAATCTGAGTATTCTTTGGACTGATGAGACAAAACTGTGACTGTTTGGCCAAGGATCTTTTTTTTGTGTTTGTTTCCTGTAAAATGGTACCATCATATTTAGGCACATTGATTTTAACTCACATCACGTCACTAAATCTGGATCCTTTATCTAGATCTTGTCAGACATTTCAACATAACTTGCTTTCATTATTCACATCAGTAAGGCTGTGTCAAACACAGTGCTCCCCATTCTCAGGAAGTGATGACACGCACATGATTCATTCACTTTTAAAACCATTTATTGCAGGAGAGACTTGCTAGCGATGGCTACTATTTCCAGCCTTTCCCAGGTTTGCTTGAGTTTCCTGTGAGTGCTGAAATTAGATGACCTTTCAATTTGCTGGGGGAGATTTATCTCCGAAGAAGGCAGGAACAGTGCTGGAATTAAATTTGTCCTTCTGAAATCTGACCAAAATGTGGGCTGATGTGGTCACAGTCTGTTTCTGCAAATTATTATGTTCGGCATTACCTTGTTTTACCTTATAAAGTTAGTCATGAATATCAATGCCAGATTCTTGGGATTGTAATTTTTAAAACCTGCAAATATTTCTTTAGTAAATACTTTTATTTTTCTAAGATATGGATATTTGTTGGAAGGTTTTTCCAAATCCTCATTTTACTACAACTTAGTTGTTCTTGTTGCTCCTGTATTAAGCATCGGACAGTAACATATTTAACTGCCGTCTGTGTTGAATGGTTGTAAATAATTAACGCCACTGTGACTAATTAGTGACTCGTGAATCTTAACTTTGGAGGAACCAGCCAGCCCGCACACACGTGCACGCCCATGCCTTTTCTCCATATCCTTCTCCTCCTTTTGTCATCTCACACTGCTGCTTTCAAATCCGTGGTTTTTATTTATTTATTTTTTTTATTTCCATTTCCCGAGGGCTTTAACTTTACTCCACTCCTCGTCTCTCAGCACCCCACCTCCTTCTCTTTTCTGCCTCTCCTGCAGACTCAGGAATCAGACACAGGTTCGCCACTGCTGAGAAAGCAGCGTGGTAATCCTTGGGCTCAACTTCAAAAAGAGCCCCTAAAGACTACACTCTCTCTGGTTTGTGGAAACTCAGCCAGCGACTTGTGTTTGCGGATGGGGGATGAAAGCGCACACCTCCCTTCTCACCTGTCGGGTTCAACTCTTCTTTTTACAACTCAGCTTGCTTTTTTCCTTTTATCAGCACTAAATGTTCATCAGTAAGACAATTAAAAAATGGAGGGGGAAAAAAATTCACAGTTCCCTGCCTATAAAAACACCAACATATTGCATGTGAATGGAAAAGAAACAAAAACTAAAAGCAGAAATTAATTAATGAGGTGAAAGTTTCTGAGATGATGATTCCACGTATAAAACTTCCGTGACAACTAGGAGACTTGACAGTTTGGTTGAAAAAATGTTAACTTGATCACATGCACTGAGCAAGACATGCAAGTCCATTCTGCCATCGCCCTTGACTTACACCAGTTTCCCTTTTATACCCGACTAACCTTTGCTATGTGTGATTAAGTCTATTCCTGAAAGATGTTTGCTAACCCCACCCTGCGTAGTATTTGTGCTCAGTTCTACGTTGAGCAATTTCTCATATCCCTGTATTTGGAAATAAAATACTGCTAAACTGAAAACAATCATATGTTGTGATAACATAACTATACTTCACATTGAAACAAATCTTAGGTAGAGAATGGTATTTATTCAACTACTTATTTTGACTATTTATTTAAACTATTTCAACTCTACCACTCCAGGGGGTAGGGACTGGGTTGTGATTGACATGTTACAGTGGAATGGAGGAGAGGGAGGAAGATTCTATGGACGAATCAAGCAGCCCTGATCCGTATCGTTTCAAGCAGATCGTTCGCCCTGCAGCGGCATCGTGGCATAGAACGCGACCCGTCTCTTAATGGTACATTGTTGTTAGCCAGAGCTAAAGCTACATTTAGAATAATAACAGAGCGGATAAGTGAAACAATATTTCAGTTTGGTATTAAAGCATGAAAATTGGTACAAGTGCTCATTATAATATTCTTTTTTTAATTTGTCCAATTAGCCACACAAAATTTCAATATGGTCACCAGTTTTCAAGATGGCCACCAGTGTTACTGATTTCTTACAGTTTTCTAAGGCAACAGCTGTTATATTACAAATAATTCAATCTAAAAGCTGTAGCATAAGACGTAGCAAACAGGAAGAGAGAACGTCTGATGTTACCATGCGCAGCGGGGCAGGAAACAGTATTCTTTGCTCTCATAGGCTAGTTTGTTAGCCAATCAGAGTCCAGCAAATTCGAATAATGAATATGAACGAGCTGCTGACGAAGCCTGATGGAAAGAGTCGGGAACCAGCTGAATTTTGATGCAGACAGATTGAAAGGTCTGTTAATAAGTGTTTCCTGATGTTTTTTAGATATAAAATGTTTCATATTACTGGTTAATACTTAAGAAATAAGCACAAAGTCCTGAAATTTGTATGAAATGGCTCTTTAAGGATACACCTAAGTGTCAGTAAACCTTTAATGCATATATATATGTTCCAGAGAACAGCTTAGAATACTACCCCAAGTGTTAATGGGATTTTCAAAAACTAGAAATGATCAAATCCTACCAACAAAAAAAAAACTTGGACATGTTACAAACATTTAAACAATAATTTTAATCATACTTATATGTTAAAAAGATTTAAGGATATAATTTCAGAGAAATAACACGCTAAAATAATAAAAAAGACCTGCCCATAAAATTCACTGAACTATTATTTCATGATAATATTGAATATTGATTTGAATGCTAAAATTAAAGGTGTTAAAGGCTCATTAAAGGCTCATATGGGAAACTGATCGGATCCCTCGTTGCTCTTTATACACCAAATCTTGATCATGTTTGTTCCTTTTACTCTTTTTATTGCTGTTATTTTCTTTTCTTTATTAACTCTAATTCTGTTAATTGTACCCAAAGCTGCTGTACAGCTTTGCCTTTCTCCACTCGCTCTCTCTTTACCTCCCAATCGCCCGCAGGTGACTCATCATTACTTTAATCTATCCCTATAGATGACACGCTCCAACAATAGAAGGAATGATTTCGTTTGGAACCATTTTCTTACCTGCCACTTTGAATAAAAAAAGCAGAGAACGACTCTCTTTCTCACTTTTCCCTCCGTGTGAGTCGGTGTTTTTGTTCTTGTCGCAAAGTCGCGTCAGTTTTAGAGCCAGAAGGACTCAGACAGGCGCTACTTAAACATTTAAAATGGAGGAGTCCCACTTCAAAGGAATGGCCTGGTACAATCAGTGTACCCCTTTCTCTTTCAATTAGCACACAGTCTGCCAGGCTGGCAGGAGTAGGGTAAGGCTGTGAAAAATTGATGATCACCCCCCACACACACACACACACACACACACACACACACACACAAGTTTGTTTTGTTATCCTTATGGGGACCGTCCATTGACTTCCATTGATTTTAGTAACGGGATTTATACCTAACCCAAACCCTTTTCCTAACCTTAACCATTACTGATCTATAACTAACTCTAAGACTAACTAAAACTCTATTCACACCATACCTATAAACCTAACCCCTAACCCTAAAAAGGGGGGTCCCCCGTATGGGGCCCAGGCTTCGGTCCCTACAAGAACCCTCGGACCCCAGAAGGATAGTAAATATCTCAAAACTGGTCCTCAGTAGGGTAGAAAAACAAGAACACACACTTCTGTTGACTGAATTTAATACCTTGCACTTCAGTCTCCTGGGTAACTTTCTGTGTTTTAGATATTTTCATGGCTAACGGTTGAGCGTACGATTGTTCGTGTGGTCCGAGCGTTCACGTGGCAACACGTACAAACACTACTTGAACACCACAAAGAGTTGCTTATTTGTTCAGTCAGATGAATCGAACATCTTCCTCTGTCTGAGTGAGGCGTTCTTATCATCTGCAAGTCTATCTTCAAGGTTTCACCTTTGGCTGTGGTGTGGAAACTCAACCAGGGTAAACTTTTACAGAAATCAAAGCCTTTTTTTTTGCCTGTAATCTTTAGTAAACAAGACCTCATTATTTCCAACTGTGTCATCCTGCACTGGTAATTGCCGTCACTCACGTGTTGAACAAATGAACGCCAGTTAACATCTGAGAGGGAAGATGATCCTTAACACTTTCAACTTTTATCTTGGTTTCAGCAAGAAGGACAACGTACCCTCTCTCGCTGGCGTTTTATCATTGTGGCTTTTTTCCAAAATCACCCTTATCCATGAGCTTGTCTTGCTCCTTACTAAAAAAAGTGAATCAGTCATAAAAAGGTAGCTCTGAACTTTAAAAACGCATGACAAATCTCCAGAAACATCTTCGTAATCTTCATAAAAGGGTGTGAAAGCTGAAGTCAGAGAGCAGCAGGAGCAGATTGGATCTGATATTAGTTAGAGCTCAGGCGACTAGAGAGGTTATATACTCAGTCATACGATGACACAGCTCCTAATGGTGCAGAGGAGCAATGTACTGATATCATTAATTGATGGATTAGAAGCATGTAATTCCCTGCAGAGAGACAATGATCAAGAGCACAGAGGAGGGCGAGAGGAACTTGAGTAAGCGCAGGGACCCTGAGCTGAAACATGACCTGAGCGGTTAATTGAAAAGGGAAATTCCTGAGAATTTTTATTTAAATGAGGCTAGTAGAAGTAATGAAGGGAGGGGCGGAGGGGTTGAAGAGAGGAGCAGAGGGAAAGTTTGGAAGAGGATAGGAGAAATACCAAAATGAGACTGCAGCTGAAACTAGAGTTTAAATATGGACTTGAATGAAATCAAATGAAATGTCAAAATAAGTTTGTCTAAAGACAGACGCTTTCTTCTGCTCAAGATTGTCTCCGTTTCAGAATCGATGACGACCCAGAGACAGAGATGCTACAGCCTACATAGCCTACAGCTACAGACACGTCCGGTTTAAGTTACATTTCTAAAAGTCATAATCTTATTTTTTTTTAATTTTAATTATTTTAGTGTCTTTGCTACATTGTAAACAACTCGTAAACACCTTGTTTTTCAGGGTACGTGCATGCACATACTTGGGTGATGATAGATGTACTATGAGGATGTAGAACAGTATTGGCAAATGATGGGAAGAGCTCTGTTAAAATTGCATGCACCTCTACGGGGGGTGGGGGGGGGGGCTTTAAGGAAAAAAATATGATTGCAGCTTAAAGGTTCTGTATCCTGCTGTTTTACAGCTTTCAGCATCTGGAATAGACACATATGATAAAATCTTACCTTTAGTGTTAAATATTCTTCATTTTTCCTGAAATATAACTTATATTCTCAAGTTATCCTTCGATCAGGAAGTAAAACACTCTGTTTACCTAAAAACTCATCTTTCCCCCCAGTGCTGCTGCCCCTCGAGTTGCCTGAATAAAATGGTGAATAAATTTCTGTAACTCTCGCAGCCAAATGCACATTTTCACTCGGACATTTTTAGAAAGTAAAATACTACAAATGGTGGTGTTTAGTGTCTTACATCGCACTCTCGCAGCTCAGTGCGTGTGTGTTTAATCTGCAGGGGGCACGTTGGACACTTCCTGGTTTGACATTGTTACATCACTATGTTACAGTCAGTCATTTACCAGGAGAGAGTGGAGCAGCTGCTCAGAGTGCAGGATGCAGGAGGATTACTGAGAAATGTGAGAATTAAGCCAAAAACCAGTCTGTTTTTTTGTTTTTTTTTTAAATACAGAAATAACATCATAACATGGTTAAAAGCTTGCATGATACAGGACCTTTAAAGTCAGACTGGAACCAACTACTGGAGCCACTGTGTCAAGTTCTATCTGTATGTCTCAGTGATGACGTCCTATTTACTGACAGAGTGTATTTGTGGTTACATGAAGCGCCCTTATTGGTTATTGCAAGAGAGGAGGTGGGACTTTTTTGTGGGGGTTAAGACTACGTAGTCAAAGCGCGAGTTGTACGTAGGTGATCATGTTTTAATTCCTCAACAAGCTGCATTAAAATCAGCCTATCATCATCTAAAAAACATTGGGACCATTCTAGACACACTCTTCATCCTGTATGAAGCAGGTCCAAACTTTCTAAAAATCACTCACTTCACCTCTCTCTTTCTGAGTTGTCATGGCTGAGCTAAATGGATGAAGAGTCTGAGAGCAGATAAACACAAGCGTACTGTTTGTTCATCCAGAGTGAAAGGTGGATCCACTGTAGAGATGGGAAAGGATGGGTGGAGGAGAGCGCCGAGACCTCTGGAGGAAAACAGCAGATCCCTGTCTAAAACTCTGCTTTCATCTGGCCCACACAGTGCCAGATGAATCCAAACGCCTGCCCCTCATTAGGCATCAAAGGATTGTGGGAGGGGGATCCTGTCTGCGCACAACTAAATCCCCTTTAAATGTGGCTTCTCACAGAACAAAGCCGCCATTACATTCACAATGCATCTCTAGATGATCCGTGCGCCCCTCCTGATGCTGCACGATCATCAAAGCAGAAGAGGTGGCGAAGAAGATTCAAAGGAAGATTGTAAAATATTACAGATGTGATTTTCAGGTCAACCCCCCCCTCCAGCTACAGAAACACAATTCAACATACCTTTTTCTCTAAATGTTTGCATATGTAAGCATCTCCAAAAGGGACGTCTCCATTCTCAGTCCACATCTGCAGGTTGCTGCTGATAAATGTTCTGACACTGACTTAGTGGACGTGTAAAACAAAGGTCAGGCACATTTACAGCAAGTAAAATCATTTCCGCCACACCAGATGACAAATGGAGTCCATTTTCTGTGACTATGGATAAATTTCCCTACCCTCTGTGACTCACTGTTTCCCCGTAAAGAAAAAATTAATTCCATTTAGATTTTATGACTCAATACGAGGTTTATTCCCATAGGGAACGTAGCATCACCTCACCTGTGTCTCAAACGCCACTCATAGACCAGACCACTCATCTCCTAAACCCCCAAATTCTAATCTTACCACCAGTTGAGTTGCTTTGTTTCCTCTTAAGTATTCATCTACCATTTCCATCCCTCTTCTCCCGCTTATCTCACCCTTTCATGCCTGTGGAGCCCTCCTCTCGGCATCGTGCTGTGAAACTGTGACAGTGACAAACTCCGACGAGCAAGTCGGTGATCTCGATACCTGTCTGCATCTCAATAAAAGAGCAACTTGATATGAAAGCCCTGTTATCTGGGCCCTCGCGGCTCGCCGTGTGTTGTACCTCCATCAGTCAACGGGGAAATGGAGGAGAAGAAGAAGAAGTAGGGAGACCCAACAGGTGGGAACAGAAGGAGAAGGAAGAGGTAAGGTTATCTCTGCAATGGGATTAATGGATGTAAGAGGTTTAAACTGTTTCTCCATGAAAGGAGAGGCCTGACCGTTTTTCTGTCACTTTCGGATGAGTTTCCCTCAGTCTCCTTTTCTCCTCTCTGAACTTGTCATTCTTAAACTTTTTCCCATTCTTATTTAAATCCTGATGCATTAAACCTTGTTTTTCTCAGTGTAGCACTCTCTGAACTCTCTGACAGCGTGTTTTCACATTAAAAGACACAATGGAAGCCAATCAAAGTGGAGCTAATGGTGGAGCTGGAGCTTCCTGGGTACCATGAGCTCTCAGTCAGGATCTTAAGTCGGAGATCAACATCAGCTCCCTCACCAGGGCCTGAACACTTCTAGGACCTGTACACCTCCAGGACCTGTACACTTCCAGGACCTGTACACTTCCAGGACCTGAACACTTCCAGAACCTGAACACTTTGGGTGTGCAAGAAAGATAGTGGCAAATTCCTCTCATTGAATAAGTGGGTGTGAAAACAGGTCAACAACTTCTCTTTCAGTTTTTATCTCTCAAACTATGCAGGTGGCGATAAAACCCGAGTTCTCCCGAGTCCGAACGGCCTGTATCTGTTTCGTCACAACTCCTTTGTTCGTTAGTATTCGGCAGTTCCCGCAGTTGAAACCACGTCTAGCATGCTGCTGGCTAAAAGCTGTAGCATAAGTTGTAGCAAACAGGAAAAGATGTTCTGAAATTGCCATGCGCAGCGGGGCAGGAAACAGTATACCTTGCTCTCATAGGCTAGTTTGTTAGCCAATCAGAGTCCAGCAAATTCGAATAATGAATATTAATGAGTAGCTGCCCAAAGCCTGACCAATTTTTGATGTAGACAGATTGAAAGGTCTGTTAATCAGTGTTTCCTGATGTTTTTTAGATATAAAATGTTTCATATTACATGTTAATACTTCAGAAATAACCACAATGTCATGAAATTTGTGTGAAATGGCCTCTTTAAGAGGCCAGAAGTGACCCTTTGAGAGTTCAAAGTGATATATAGTACAAATTTGTACCATTTCAACTTACTGCCCCTGCAACCCTGGTCAAGGCTGGTTGATCTAAATTTTATTAAGTTTCATCAATCATTTTTAATATTATGTTTTAAATGTTGGTTTTAGACTTCAAAAAGTGGCATAATTTTGCTGTTTTGGTGGAACAACTTCATAAGGTACAAAAATGAACCTGGACTAAAAGGTACAGGAATGTCTTTCAAAAAGGAAAAAAACCAGTAACAAGAATTTGTACCCTTTTAGGTACATGTTGGTACCCCTATTTTTGAGAGTGTGTCCATGTTATAATGTCAGCCATGTGATGGGCTTGTGGCATCTCCAGGGTGTAACCCCACCTCTTGTTCCTTGAAATCCGCAAGGAGAAGAAGTGGAATGAATGGACAGAGGGCTGGATGGTCATTCTTTAAACTTGTGAGGTCTAGTTCAACCCATGATTTTTCCCTGAGAAAAACACAAACCAACTAAACAACAACTGGAACCAAATTAAATCTTTTGAACATTATTAAAAATGTGTAACTAGACAACTCCTTCCTGATTCATGACAAAATCAACTCATCTGCTCCTCAATCTTTTCAACTTTAGCTTCTCTTGTGGGCTAAATACAAGTCATCAAGTCATTCCACACGAGTCTGTAACAGCTCACTGAATAGACGCTCAACATCTGAGCAGATCTCCGTTATTCCACACCAAACTTTCTTTTACCGGAGCGAGACTAACAGCTACAAGAGCGCAACTGTATCATTGAGTGAAAAGGACTTTGTCAGAAATGTTTATTCAATGCTCACATTGACTCAAAAGGCTTAATTCATGTGAAAGAAACACATGCTGTTGGTAGCAGATGGGCTCGGAAGGAAGAAACGCCACAATAAAATATCCAATTTTTTTGAAAAAACGCTCAGCAAAAGCAGCATTATTTCTTACTCTAGTCATTCTCAGTGTTTTACATTTAGACTAATGGAGGAAGAGGCTTTAACATGGTGAAACCAAACTTCATTTAGAAGGAAAAGAAAGACCCAAATCCAGCCGTTCTGCTGCTACAGACTTGGCTGAGTGTCACAGTTGCTGCGCACTATGTAACATCCTCAGCCTTCATGAACGGGCCCGTGTTGATTAGCTCAGTCCTCCCTTTGTGTGGTGCTTTTTTTATCCCCCACATCCTCTCCGTCTCAAAGGTCCCCCTTCAGGTCTATTATCTCTCCTGAATCCTATCAGCTCCAAAACACAAACAGGGTATTGCAATGTTGTTTAGAAAGTGGATGGATTCAGTTCGGTTGAGCAGCGTGCAGAATCCATGTGGATTCGCAAACATCTGCCACCGATGGAGAAAGAAAAAAAAAATGGAATAGGTTGTAAAAAAAAAAAAAAAAGAGGCACCTATTGTGAGCAATTTGCTGCTGTCAGTTGCAATAACGGCCTCCAAAGAAATGTCTTCATAATCAGAGGGAGGGAAAAAAAAATGTTTCTTTATATTATACAGGTGTTTATGGGAGGCTGTCACAGCAGATTGCTACTGTAGTCTCCCTCAGGACGTTGTTGCATGAGTAAAAACAAGAGAGCTATCTGTCAACAGTAAACTTCGAGAAACATTACACGTGATATTTTCATTGAAGAGCGTTCGCAGGCTTTCATCACGCCACTTTGGTTTGACACGTAGCGGAGCCGAGTGCACGGCAGTGGAAACCAGTATTTGCTCTTCTTTGTGTTGTTTGTGTCTTGTTGCGGGAACTGGGTTTGTGTCTGCACACATGACTTCCTCTCAGTGAAGGAGAAATGAAGGGGGAGCCCTCGGGGCAAACACAAAGACAGAAGGATCTGGGAAAGAAAGAAAAAAAACAAAAACTTTTAGATGAGCAGAACAACAAAGGCACACATGTAAACAACAGGCACTAGAATGGAAAGATGAATCAGTGGTTTCAGCACCACGGACAGTGGAACACGATGAATACTGCACAAACCAGCTGTTTAGTTGGACTCGTCTTTATGGGACGACGTCGCTTTCACTGTCACTGATGAGGGTTCGACCAGCTGATTGATCAGCCAATTAACCGGATCAGATGTTTTAATTAATATTGGCCAGTTTTGTGTGTCACCAACAACCCTGAAAGAAATCTGTCTGAAATATTTTAGGATCAGAATCAGGTTTGTTTAGATCGGGTTCACTTTTGCACTCATCATCGTTGCACATTACTGTTCATTCTAGAAAAACAACATATAGTAGTTACTAAGCAACAGGTGAACAATATAAACATGTAAACAGACATAGGACACAGAATTAAGAAGCATAATGTTCCTAAAACTGGAACGATGTTTAAAAGGTTTCAGGCATCAAACCATCAAATGACTAACTGTAAGTAATTATTTTACCTAACATGATGTGATTTTTATTTTTCATAGTCTAGAAGATCTTCATTGCGTACAAACAAGACATTTTAAATTATTTAGGGACAAAAAAAAAATGATTGATTCTCTATATTTTCTGGCATGGTAACGTCAGACGTCGTGTCATCCTGTTTGTTACATCTTATGCTAACAGCTTTTAGCCAGCAGCATGCTAGGCGTGGTTTCAACTGCGGGAGCTGCCGAATACTAACAAACAAAGGAGTTGTGATGAAACAGATACAGGCCGTTCGAACTCGGGTTTTATCACCACCTGCGTAGTTTGAGAGATAAAAACTGAAAGAGAAGTTGTTGACCTGTTTTCACACCCACTATGAAGGTAAGACATGTGGAGCTAAAATATTCAACAGAAACCTCAGAAAAACTGTTTTTAATGGAAGGGCCTCTTTAAGGACACGGGGTCGAAAGTCCCGCCCACTCCCCTGAAACCAATCAGCTCAGTGTGTCTGAAAACAAAATATTTGAATCTACAGCAGCTATATGAACTATATCAGACATCAACTATCTGAGGTGTAATTGTATCTTTTATTCAGGAAAGTATTTTATTGGTTTGCATGGAGGAAGGGGGCGGGACTAAATATTTATGATCATTTTGTTTCACTGTCAACTACAGCGTTTTGGGGTTTTTTTTGTGTATTTTGACAGTCTGTGTTTTTCTAAACACTGAAACAAATGTTCATGAAACTTTTCTGCCGTCATACTTCTGACTTTTCATGTCTTATCCAAGAATCAGTTGCTTTGAGACAACAAAAGGGAAATAATAATGAAGTGAAAACAAAATCAAAGTATCACGGTGCAGCAGCAGAATAAATATTTAAAATCTAAAGTCTAAGTACTTTGCATATGTCAGGTCAGATTAGCATTATGCTACTTCTAATCCAGAATTAAAGGCTAATTATTAATATTATCCTTCAGGCACTAGTTTTATTTCTTTCCTGGCAAAAAAAAAAAAAAGCAAATGAAAACGTTTCAATTTTCTATTTCCCGTTTTGTTTGTGTATTACTCTCCGCTGCCCCGTCTTTCACCTTTGCTGATGAGTTTAGGAGATTTTAAGAACTGAAACATGAAAGAAGCATCAGAGAGGATGTTCCTGATAACATCCGTTTCTAACAGATCCAATCAGCATGCAGAGTCTGTCACCCCCTCCGTCTTGTTTATTTAGAGAAAAGCTCATATTGTCTCATACAAGACGAGCTTCACCCAGCAACCCACGAGCAAGGCTAAACGGGAACTTTTATTACCATCCCTACCCAGAATGGCAATTAGCTGCAGCACGTTAAGAAGGGAGGGAGGGGAAAGGGATAAAAAAATAAAATAAAATACTGAGCAGACTTGGTATGCAGAGAGCTCTGCAAAGTTAATGGACTTTTAAATCGACACAGAGCACCAAATTCCCTCATTAATGCCTTCCCCGGTCCCTGCCTACATGAACGTTTGATTTCAAAGGTCAAATCTCAAATGTCAACACAGGGACGGTAAATAGAGTACACTTTTATGATGCACGCAGTGTGTTTAAAGTATGTGGAAGAGGGAGGTGAAGTGAAGAGGCTCTGCAGACATGACTCTTATTTTTTGTTTGATTTTGTTATTGTTCTGGTTAAAGACCCATCATTCTCAGTGGGTTTTTTTAAAATTATGATTATGGCGTTTTTGGCTAAAATCACAAAACCTGTGAGGTTTCTAGGAAGTAGTTTCGGTATAGCAGCGGTAGCTCATTAGCGATTAGCCTCTGTGCTGTGGGCGGAACTGTTGACAGGGAGAATCCTACCATTGCTAAGGGTTGTCTGTTTATGCTAGCAGTACCGCTAGCTTAAAGCTAGAATAGTAGGAGTTTGTGACCCACCCATTACCTTTTCTACCTCACAAACTCAGTCTTTTTTAGACGTATTTTTGCGTCTGCTACTGATTCACAGCAATTTGAAAGTAGAAATACTCAGAAATGCAATTTTAAGCTTAATTTTCTTAAGATATTACCTCTAATATCTCTGTTTATGCTAATGCTACCGCTAGCTTACGACTCGCTGGCAGTCGGAGCTTGTAGTCCGCACAGTGGATTTTCTACTTCACAAACTGTCTTTTATAGATGTATTTTTGCATCTGCTACTGATTCACAGCAATTTGAATGCAGAAATACTCAGAAATGCAATTTTGAGCTTAATTTTTTTAAGATATTTCCTCTAGCATCAGAAAAATGCCACAAGAACATGTTAACAACACGAAAAACAGGATTTTCATCAGAGTGGGTCTTTAAGATGTGCATGTTCTTCTTCTGCACTCAAATTGCAGAAGTTATACAAACAAAAATCTTACTAACAAGTATTAGGATCAAGGTTTGGGTTCAATTTACTCAAAATACTCACAAGTTAAAAAGTAATCGTGTTTTAGAAAAACTATTTCATCCTGCAGCTTTTGTAATTTGGATAAAAAGACAAACTCCATCAAACAGATACAGCAACGACTGAAATCTGATGTGAAACTCTTCGACTATCACCTCCAATCTGCGTCATGAAGAACATCAGCAACGGAAAACGTTTGAACTTTTTGCTCAACCCGTAAATGAAATTTAAAGGTTGACTTTTTATGTTCCATTAATACCCACAAAGATTACAAAGTACTTCTAGTACCTTTTTTTATTAAATTCATAATTATTCACAGAAAAAAAATGTTCAAATGTGATTGTAATGTCAGAATTAATTTAATGTCCTTAATAATAACATAATGGGCATCATTGCAGAATTACTATGCAGAAGCATGAAGTATAGTAAAAATGTCTGACCCCCCCCATTGAATGAACATGGCTGCATATGTAATGAAATATAATGGTTTGTAGTAAAAGTAATACAAGGACAAAAAGATGTTGATTTACCCTCGAGTGGTGCCACGTCTTAAACTCTGCAGCACTTGACTGAGTTCAGATAAAGAATCTATATACGTAATATATACAGAATCTTATCTGAAGGCATGTCTGAATAAAAACTGTTCAGCTACGTATCAGGGAAGAACAATGTCAGTATCATGTAAAGAAGAGAAGTTAAACTTGATCCCAGCAGGTTTTATTTTGGGTCTTTTCTTAGTAATTGGTGATTCTGTTTGTGTTCGGTTGGTGAACGAAGAGGAAACAAAACTATATAAATAATGTGATGAAATTAACAAGATTTGAGTTGTTTTTAAAGGTCGTGACAGGAGACTGACTGTACTCTCATCATTTCTTTTCACTCTGTACACCTCAGACTTTCAGTACAGGTCAAAGTCCTGCCATCTACAGAAATACTCTGATTACTCTGCAGTTGTTGGTGGATCAGAGATGGACAAGAGACAGAGAACTGGTGGAACATTTTATGTCCTGGTGTGGAAACAATCATCTCATCTTGAATGTGAACAAGACAAAGGAGATGATTGTGGGTTTTCGGAAGAGCAGCAACATACCAAAACCCTTTTCCATCATGGGAGAAGAAGTGGAGGTGGTGGAGGAGTATAAACACCTGGTCTTCACCTGGACAACAGACTGAACTGGAGACATAACTGTGATGCTGTTTTTAGGAAGAGACAGAGCAGACTGTACTTCCTCAGGAAGTTTAGATCCTTCAACGTTTGCAGTGAGATGTTGAAGATCTTTTATAAGTCTGTTGTTGAGAGTGTGATTACATCTGCAGTCACCTGTTGGGGGCGGAGCTTTAGAGCAGGTGACATGAAGAGGTTGAACAGATCTGGAGACTGATCTGGAGTCTCTTGAGTTGATTGTCCAAAGGAGGATGAAGAACATGATGGAAAACCCTCATCATCCTCTTCACAACACAGTAACTCAACAACAGAGTGTCTCAGTCAGAAACGTCTTCAGATCCAACACAGACCACGTCCACAGCTAGAAGCCTCTACAGGAGAACCTTCCCGTCCACAGCTAGAACCCTCTACAGGAGATCCTTCCTGTCTACAGCTAGAACCCTGTACAGGCGATCCTTCCTGTCCACAGCTAGAAGCCTCTACAGGAGAACCTTCCCGTCCACAGCTAGAACCCTCTACAGGAGATCCTTCCTGTCCACAGCTAGAACCCTCTACAGGAGATCCTTCCTGTCTACAGCTAGAACCCTCTACAGGAGATCCTTCCTGTCCACAGCTAGAACCCTCTACAGGAGATCCTTCCTGTCCACAGCTAGAAGCCTCTACAGGAGATCCTTCCTGTCTACAGCTAGAACCCTCTACAGGAGAACCTTCCCGTCCACAGCTAGAAGCCTCTACAGGAGATCCTTCCTGTCTACAGCTAGAACCCTGTACCGGAGATCCTTCCTGTCCACAGCTAGAAGCCTCTACAGGAGATCCTTCCTGTCCACAGCTAGAACCCTCTACAGGAGAACCTTCCTGTCCACAGCTAGAAGCCTCTACAGGAGATCCTTCCTGTCTACAGCTAGAACCCTCTACAGGAGAACCTTCCTGTCCACAGCTAGAACCCTCTACAGGAGAACCTTCCTGTCCACAGCTAGAAGCCTCTACAGGAGATCCTTCCTGTCCACAGCTAGAACCCTCTACAGGAGATCCTTCCTGTCTACAGCTAGAACCCTGTACAGGAGATCCTTCCTGTCCACAGCTAGAAGCCTCTACAGGAGATCCTTCCTGTCCACAGCTAGAACCCTCTACAGGAGATCCTTCCTGTCCACAGCTAGAAGCCTCTACAGGAGAACCTTCCTGTCCACAGCTAGAACCCTCTACAGGAGATCCTTCCTGTCTACAGCTAGAACCCTGTACAGGAGATCCTTCCTGTCCACAGCTAGAAGCCTCTACAGGAGATCCTTCCTGTCCACAGCTAGAACCCTCTACAGGAGATCCTTCCTGTCTACAGCTAGAAGCCTCTACAGGAGAACCTTCCTGTCCACAGCTAGAACCCTCTACAGGAGATCCTTCCTGTCCACAGCTAGAACCCTCTACAGGAGATCCTTCCTGTCCACAGCTAGAAGCCTCTACAGGAGATCCTTCCTGTCCACAGCTAGAAGCCTCTACAGGAGATCCTTCCTGTCTACAGCTAGAACCCTCTACAGGAGATCCTTCCTGTCTACAGCTAGAACCCTCTACAGGAGAACCTTCCTGTCCACAGCTAGAACCCTCTACAGGAGATCCTTCC
>SSNP01000006.1:8783502-8807646 GCA_006937955.1 Pachypanchax playfairii
TCCTGTCTACAGCTAGAACCCTCTACAGGAGATCCTTCCTGTCTACAGCTAGAACCCTGTACAGGAGATCCTTCCTGTCCACAGCTAGAAGCCTCTACAGGAGATCCTTCCTGTCCACAGCTAGAACCCTCTACAGGAGATCCTTCCTGTCTACAGCTAGAACCCTCTACAGGAGAACCTCCTGTCTACAGCTAGAACCCTCTACAGGAGAACCTTCCTGTCCACAGCTAGAACCCTCTACAGGAGAACCTTCCCGTCCACAGCTAGAAGCCTCTACAGGAGATCCTTCCTGTCCACAGCTAGAACCCTCTACAGGAGATCCTTCCTGTCTACAGCTAGAACCCTGTACAGGAGATCCTTCCTGTCCACAGCTAGAAGCCTCTACAGGAGATCCTTCCCGTCCACAGCTAGAAGCCTCTACAGGAGATCCTTCCTGTCCACAGCTAGAAGCCTCTACAGGAGATCCTTCCTGTCCACAGCTAGAACCCTGTACAGGAGATCCTTCCTGTCCACAGCTAGAAGCCTCTACAGGAGAACCTTCCTGTCCACAGCTAGAACCCTCTACAGGAGAACCTTCCCGTCCACAGCTAGAAGCCTCTACAGGAGATCCTTCCTGTCTACAGCTAGAACCCTCTACAGGAGAACCTTCCTGTCCACAGCTAGAAGCCTCTACAGGAGATCCTTCCTGTCAGCAGCTAGAACCCCCTACAGGAGAACCTTCCCGTCCACAGCTAGAAGCCTCTACAGGAGATCCTTCCTGTCTACAGCTAGAACCCTCTACAGGAGAACCTTCCTGTCCACAGCTAGAACCCTCTACAGGAGATCCTTCCTGTCCACAGCTAGAACCCTCTACAGGAGAACCTTCCTGTCCACAGCTAGAAGCCTCTACAGGAGAACCTTCCTGTCTACAGCTAGAAGCCTCTACAGGAGATCCTTCCTGTCCACAGCTAGAACCCTCTACAGGAGATCCTTCCTGTCTACAGCTAGAACCCTGTACAGGAGATCCTTCCCGTCCACAGCTAGAAGCCTCTACAGGAGATCCTTCCTGTCCACAGCTAGAACCCTCTACAGGAGAACCTTCCTGTCCACAGCTAGAAGCCTCTACAGGAGATCCTTCCTGTCTACAGCTAGAACCCTCTACAGGAGAACCTTCCCGTCCACAGCTAGAACCCTCTACAGGAGATCCTTCCTGTCCACAGCTAGAACCCTCTACAGGAGAACCTTCCTGTCCACAGCTAGAACCCTCTACAGGAGATCCTTCCTGTCCACAGCTAGAAGCCTCTACAGGAGATCCTTCCTGTCTACAGCTAGAACCCTCTACAGGAGAACCTTCCCGTCCACAGCTAGAAGCCTCTACAGGAGATCCTTCCTGTCTACAGCTAGAACCCTCTACAGGAGAACCTTCCTGTCCACAGCTAGAACCCTCTACAGGAGATCCTTCCTGTCTACACCTAGAAGCCTCTACAGGAGATCCTTCCTGTCCACAGCTACAACCCTCTACAGGAGATCCTTCCCGTCCACAGCTAGAAGCCTCTACAGGAGAACCTGCCCGTCCACAGCTAGAAGCCTCTACAGGAGATCCTGCCTGTCTACAGCTAGAACCCTCTACAGGAGAACCTTCCTGTCCACAGCTAGAACCCTCTACAGGAGATCCTTCCTGTCCACAGCTAGAAGCCTCTACAGGAGATCCTTCCTGTCTACAGCTAGAACCCTCTACAGGAGAACCTTCCCGTCCACACCTAGAACCCACTACAGGCGATCCTTCCCGTCCACAGCTAGAACCCTCTACAGGAGATCCTTCCCGTCCACAGCTAGAAGCCTCTACAGGAGAACCTTCCTGTCCACAGCTAGAACCCTCTACAGGAGATCCTTCCTGTCTACAGCTAGAACCCTGTACAGGAGATCCTTCCTGTCCACAGCTAGAACCCTCTACAGGAGACCCTTCCTGTCTACAGCTAGAAGCCTCTACAGGAGATCCTTCCTGTCTACAGCTAGAACCCTCTACAGGAGAACCTTCCCGTCCACAGCTAGAACCCTCTACAGGAGATCCTTCCTGTCCACAGCTAGAAGCCTCTACAGGAGAACCTTCCTGTCCACAGCTAGAACCCTCTACAGGAGATCCTTCCTGTCTACAGCTAGAAGCCTCTACAGGAGATCCTTCCTGTCTACAGCTAGAACCCTCTACAGGAGAACATTCCCGTCCACAGCTAGACCCCTCTACCGGATATCCTTCCTGTCCACAGCTAGAAGCCTCTACAGGAGATCCTTCCTGTCTACAGCTAGAACCCTCTACAGGAGAACCTTCCCGTCCACAGCTAGAAGCCTCTACAGGAGATCCTTCCCGTCCACAGCTAGAAGCCTCTACAGGAGATCCTTCCTGTCCACAGCTAGAGGCCTCTACAGGAGAACCTTCCTGTCCACAGCTAGAACCCTCTACAGGAGATCCTTCCTGTCTACAGCTAGAAGCCTCTACAGGAGATCCTTCCTGTCTACAGCTAGAACCCTCTACAGGAGAACCTACCCGTCCACAGCTAGAACCCTCTACAGGAGATCCTTCCTGTCCACAGCTAGAAGCCTCTACAGGAGATCCTTCCTGTCCACAGCTAGAACCCTCTACAGGAGAACCTTCCTGTCCACAGCTAGAAGCCTCTACAGGAGATCCTTCCTGTCCACAGCTAGAACCCTCTACAGGAGAACCTTCCTGTCCACAGCTAGAAGCCTCTACAGGAGAACCTTCCTGTCCACAGCTAGAAGCATATTATGTGTCTCTGAAGAAAGTTACAACAACTCATTTCCCTTCTGGGATTAATAAAGTGTTTGAATCTAAATTGTGACGATAATGTTGCACATGACACAATCTGATACATGAAACGATCCTTTATAAATAAATATTGTCTTTACCTGATTGTTTCAGGTGCAACAGTCACTGGGTGAGGGGCGGGGTTAATCCATACACACTCACATATAGGAGGAAATCACCTTAGCCTTTCAGACATTCCTACTGCAAGCAGCTTCTACCAAGTCGCTGCTTTTAATATAGAATTTTACAAACAAGTATTTTATGTCCAAAAGAAACAAAAATAAATTCAAGCAGTCTCTTAACTAAATGTTCTGAAAACCCTGAAACAACAGACAAAATCATCTTACACATCAATATAATCCCTAATAGAACAGCAGTTTCACAAATACCATTAAAAAATATCACCAATGTGAGAAATTAAAACTTGCTGCTCGGAGTAAAACACTGTGAAAAGCTGTTTTTGGATCAAATCAGCTGAATTCACCGTGTTTCAATCATACTGTGTAAACTTTAAATAAAAAATGGATGAGTGTCAAAACAATGATTACACATTTGAATTATAATTGAATCTGTTTTTGTTGTTGTTGTTATTTACTGATGGATTTATGTTCACTTGTTTTATTAGAGTTAATATTTACTGAGACCAAAAACAGGTTCTAAAAATGCAGGAATTGGTGGATTGACTGGAACTTTAAGAAGAAATAAACAGAAAAAAAGGGCAAATTTCTTAGACTTTCAGCGAGCGATGGTGAGAGAGAAACCAGAAAAGATCTGAATAATAATAATAATAAGATGAAAATAACAGCAGAGGTCATCACGAAAAGAAATACAGCTGCAGAAAATCAGGACAAACATCCCAAGATAAAAACCAAAAGTGTTTTTAGTCTGTTTTCGGGGCCTGGAGCTGAAAGCGGGAGCATCCCAAACAGAAAATCATGTGTCTTTATGTCCAGCCTCAGGCAGGATTCTGAGTTTTGACCCTGCGACTTTGACCGAAGACGGTGGAAATAATGCCACAGGCCATAGCCGCACAGAAACGTGTACGTCTAATCGAAACACCACATCATTTTAACTTGCACGCACACACACACACACACACACACACACACACACACACACACACACACAGACGCTGATCCATTAATCTGTCCAAGTGAAGATGTGCTGTGAAAATGTACCTTGGTATTGATTGCACTGATGTAGCTTTGGGTGCAGAGGGACATGAGAGCAGTTAACAGAGTAGAAAGAATAGGAAATGAAAGTGTGTGTGGTGGTGGGGTGGGGGGTGTGGTGGTGGGGTGGGGGGGATTTAAACTTGGCTTCAAGCATGCAGAAAGTATCGGTCTATTTTCATTTGCTTTCCTAATTATCTGATTACTGCCAGAGCTCATGGATCATTCCCTTCACTAAATACAGACTCGCATTGCTTTAAAGTGCTGCGAACAAATTCTTTTTGTTTGGTGATGAAAACCTTCAGTACAGTTGAAATAAACAAACAATAAACAAATAAATAAATTCTCAGAGATTGTAAAAAAAAAAAAAAAGTTAATCTACACAGAATCAAGTTGAGGTTGCGGTTTATACAACTTCATAAGCCTTTTTGGATTTTTTTCCTTTTTCATCGTCTTCGCTTTGTCGAAATCTCAACAGAAAAAATTAAGTCTTATTATTATTTACTACCCGCCTTTGTGTTGACAAGTTTTAAACGCTGTGTTCTGTCATTAAGGCTGCACGCGTCCCGTCTGGGTTCGCCAGATGAGAGCGGAGATAAGACGTGATTAAATAAAGAAATAAATAAATGCAGGAGACGAGGGTGGGAGTGAGGAGAGAGTCAACATCTGGCATTTCCTGTTTTAAAATGACTGACCTGTATTCTACATTCATATCTTCGTGACCAGATTCCATTCTTAAAGAGGCCCTTCCATTAAAAACGGTTTTTCTGAGGTTTATGTTGAATATTTTAGCTCCACAGGTGTTCTTACCTTCATAGTGGGTGTGAAAACAGGTCAACAACTTCTCTTTCAGTTTTAATCTCTCAAACTACACAGGTGGCGATAAAACCTGAGTTCTCCCAAGTTCGAACGGCCTGTATCTGTTTGTCACAACTCCTTTATTCGTTAGTATTAATCAGCTCCCGCTGTTGAAACCACGCCTAGCATGCTGCTGGCTAAAAGCTGTAGCATAAGACGTATCAAACAGGAAGAGACTGCGTGTGCTGTTGCCAGGAAACAGTATTTTTTGCTCTCATAGGCATAATATGTAGAATTTTCAATATTATGCTCTTTAAAGTAATACAATAATTAGGGAGCTCAGCAACATGTTTGCCATAATTCCATATGTGATTAATTTTTATTTTAAAAAGTTATTGATCATTTTGTAATTTTTTGACTAGCGGAAAACTTGTAGTACTTTTTTTCACCACTAGAGAGAGTATAGGCGAGTTTTTGGCTGAGCTCTTGATCTCCTCGTTTACTACCAACAATTGTTGTATAATGGTGACACAGCTAATTAATAATATTCAGCGTGAAGCAGAAGCTTGCTACCTGTTACTCTGGGGTGGCCGTGGTTCAGGTGGTAGACCAGTTGTCCTGTTACCGAAGGGTCACTGGCTCAAATCTCTACTTCACCCGGAAAAGATCGCCTGGACGTTGGTCCCTTGGGTAAGACATTTCACCCACTTTGCCTTTTTGGAGGAGGTGGGAGGGTCTGGTGGCACTGTTGTCTGGCAGCCTCACCTCTGTCAGTGTGTGTCCCAGGACAGCTGTGGCTACAACATGTGTGTAGTTTGGGAGTCACTTGAGCAATATACAAGTACACACTATTTACCATTTACTCACTGGTTCACTTAGAACGGCAGAGTTCAATAGACTCAATAGACTTCCACTCTGTGTGACGCAGTGAGGAATGATACTTGTTTCTGGTGTGGAAGGGATGGGACAGTGATTTAGCTCATTACTGACACCTGGTGTTGGAAATAAAAGCCATTATTTTCTACATATTATACCTTTATGTCAAGCAAGTACATTTAGGCCTCTTTTCGTGTGTGTGTTTTCTCGTTAGTGAACACAATCATTCTCACTGATCTACGAGTGGAATAGCATCAGTTTTCTTTGGCAAACAGGCTGAAACGCGCTGGTTTTTTTTATTTAATAACAAAAGAAAATGTTAGCTTAGTGGTAACTAAAATAGACTGACTCCATGGCCGTCTCCCTGAGACATTATTGTGGCCATGAAAGGGAAATCCTCCCAGTTTAGATTATATGTCAGGTCCCTCTAAATGTTCGCCTGCTTGCATTGATTTCCTGTTCATCCTGCTTGAGTGATACACCAAACACACTCGTCTATTAGTTTTGGTCCTCCGAAGCAGCCGCTTAAGATGAAAGGGACAGAACACTTTTGTGGTAGAGTCCGTATGTGTGTGTGTGTGTGTGTGCAGCTGTCTGCCTAATATTGTCTAGACCGAATCATGCACTTGCATACTGAGAGAGAAGATGACATGCTGAAAGCTGCTCATGTTGATAATTCTCCATGATGCTCGTTTCCTCTGTGACAGAAACCTAAAAGTTTGCTGCAGCAGTTGTTTTTTTTCTTCCTTCAATTAAAGCAGTTCAGGGTTTTAAAGCAAAGCTCAACTTTTCAGAATAAAACACTCAACCAATGTAACAGCATCGGGTTAAGGGGATTATGTCTATAAGTCTTGCAAAGTTTCTAATACAATGATATCAACTGTATGCATACCACACTGCGTCTTTTCTGGGTGTTTTCCACCACGTGGAGCAGAACTGATGCCATAAACTGCTCATTATTCTTTGTATGTAAGACCAGATAAATTATTTCAGTATTTCTGCATGAAAAGTCTGACACACTTTCCCTGCAAGTTCTCAATCCCCTGCATCTGTTCTCCATCTTTAATGAAATCACTAGACACACACACACACACGCATCCCTCCCCAATCATAATGCCTTGCCATCTACATGCCCACGGGTTATGTCTGTGTCACGCTATAATGGTTCCCCCCCTTATCTGACACACACTTATGCAAATATTAGGTTCCACCCGAATATCTGGTGACAGGAGCTTCCTTTGCTCGCTCCGTTTTCCCTGATTATGCTGCGATAGGCTCCCTCAGCCTGGAATAGACTGCTAGCGTATAAAAGTGATTAGTCATATCTCGTGTCCGCAGCAATGTAAAAACCCATCGCTGTCCGGTCTCTATTGTTGCCGTGTGTGCATTTGTGTTTGTGAGCGTGTCACACTGCTGTGCAGCTGGAGACAGATGGAAAAAAATAAAAAATCTTTTCATGCCACCAGTTCGGGTACTGTAGTCAACGTCGAAAAGCCGAACAAGCAGTCAAATGTCTTTTCTTTTGCAGCTTCTTATCTTCTCAACCAAAGAAATATCTTGAATTGCAGTTATGCCGAGTGGTGAATTGGCCAATGGCCAAAAAACAATGATGGAAGGTTCAAAGAACTGAATAAAGAGTCTGAGTCTGTCTTCTAAACTCTAAAAATACCAGTCTGATTGGACCAGATCAGTCCAGTCTACATTAACACCAACGTCTAGTGTCAAGATATTAGTAAACTAGGTGTTATGTAGTTTAACACCTTGTCAGACTGATTATTTTACACTCTGAATAATTAGAAATCTATTACCAAGACAAGAAGAGTTAACTGACTACAGTGTTCTGGATGACGAGGTCCACATTCACCCAGTAAAGAGAAACAAACCGTCGCTCCGAAGGATTTAGTTTGGATTTTAAAGCACAGCAACAAAATACTGACTGGAACATTAAAGAGGCCATTTCATACAAATTTCAGGACTTTGTGGTTGTTACAGGATTTAATTGGTCAGATAATGTGCTCAGGTGAGTCTGTCTGGTCAGGTAAAGCTCTCATGAGGCTTGACTGGGTCACGTAACAGTGCCAAGCGAGGCTGGTGACAGCATGACTGAAGGATGTAGGGGAAAAGTACGTGAGTAGTAGAATAACAACCAGCCCCCATTTTTTGTTTCTCTCTTTAACACACACACACACACACACACACACATACACAGACACACAAAGCCAAACACTCTCCTCCGCTCTCTAAAGTGCACAAACTCCATCTCCCTGTGGGGTAGTGATCTGTGACTCCTCAATGTTCTGTGCACATCTGAGATGACAGCACACACAACACGGCCAGCGCTCGAGTCTGGGTTCCACATGATCACCCACAGCAGTACTGTACAGCAAACAAGATACAACTGGAGTGTGCACAGACAAGGCAAGAGCTCAGGAATTCCTCTTACTGACTGGACGGCACAGAAAGTTCAAACACAGCTGGAGGTCTTTCTTGGCCTGAGGTGAAACCAGATGTAAGGTTTTTAGATTTGGAATCTATAAAATCCTTGGAAGACATTCATGTGTTTTATCAGAAGTCTCCACTTTGGTTTTGTTTGTTTTTTGTCCTAAATGGGACCTGGTAAATATTGGAACTACAGCAGGATGTAATAATCATAAAAATATTGCAAACTACATTTCTAAATTTTCCGGGAGTCAAGGTAGTGTAATTCTCCTGTGTACGTTACGTGCAAAGTGTTTTTTTGTTTTGTTACAGGGAAAAAATATCCAAATTTAATAATTTGAAGCCTGAAAACAAATGTTACTGGATTGTTAATTGGAAAGAAATAATAAAAATGTAACTTCCCTGCTGCAGTACTTGGGTGATCCACCAGGGGGCAGAAGACATATGTGAGCATAAACCTGTCGTTTTCTAGGAAGTAATTTCAGCATAGCCACAGTAGCTCATTAGCAATTTACATCTGCACTGTGGGAGGAACCGTTGGTGCAGAGGATCCCCCCTCATCTCCCCATTACTGAGAGCGCTCTTCTTATGCTAGCGCTACAACTAGCTCAGAGCCCCTGGGTGTTTCTGAAAGCCAAGGAACCTTGCCTTGATGCCTTGGTCCCGCCTCGGTTGCCTAGGAGATACGTCATCGGGACCCGCCAAGGCACGCTCCAATGTTCATGTTCTACCGAGGCATCTGTACTTGGTTTGCCCGCTGTTTAGCTAACATACCAAGGATACATGGGACGTGCCTTGATGCCTTCCCTCGGTCACAAATTTCCCAGAATACATTGCGGTATTTTAAAAAAATGTCAGTTGAGGAGCCGTCAGCAGCTACTTCAAAGGCTTCAAAGGTTTAAATGTAAGTTAACTGATTGTTACTATCGGGCTTATGTTTAAAATATTTTTTTGTTGTTTTTTTTTAATCCAAAGCAGTTATACAGTTGGTTAGTTACTTTGTAGTTGCAGCTTCGGTGGCTAGAAAGTATTAACTCGATTGCACATTAATTTTATTTTATTTTTATTAACATTTCTAGCTCCATGGGCGGGACGTAAACAGTGCGCGTGAGCAGGCAGCCGCGGTCACGTGAGTGAAGTCTGTTCTAGTGTCGTCGTAAGCAAGACGCCTCCTCTACCAAGGCTGTGCCTCGGTAAGCAAGACGCCTTGACATTGAGAAACACCCCCAAGCTAGCATTACTGGTGCAACAAAAATAGTGCTCAACATTGGCGCTATCCAGCTGTACAGTTTTGAGCCAGATGCCAGCTCAAATTGGGCGGGGCAGAGCGGAGTAGGAGATTGTGGCTCCGCCCAGTGCCTTTTCCTCAGTACGTCACAAACAATCTTTTTTAGACGCATTTTTGCATCTGCTACTAATTCACAGAAATTTAAATGAAGAAATACTCAGAAATGCAGTTTTTAGCTAAATTACTAGCATCAGAAAAATACCACAAGAACACGTTAATAACATGAAAGAGAGGATTGTTATCAGAGTGGGTTTTTAACGAATCTTCATATATGGGTCACAGGGAATTTTGAACATGTTTCCAAATTTTTCAAGACAGATTTTCACTCAGATTTTCACTGAGACATCATGGGCATCTGGAACCTTTGTCAAATTAGTTATTTGAGTAAGAAAGAGCAGAAATCAGACAACTTTGGAAGCTGTCAGTGATCAATGAGAATAAATTAGATTTGTGACGCTAACGTTACAATCATGAAAAAACTGCTTTTAAAAACAAATTATAAAGACAATTTGTGACTAAATTGCAACAAGAAATTTTGAAAAATATCTAGATAAAAGTTACATAAAAATCACAATGTATTTCCATTTGGGACAGATGCTAAACTTTCAGTTCACTAAAAATGTACTCCAGCTAATCGCTAACAGTCTCAGCACAGCAAGATCCAGACGTATCAAATATGAAACATCTCGTGGGGTTAAAGAATGTCAGGCATAAAAAAAATTGATCTTTGAGGAAAAACTGTAATTTATGTCGAGTTTTTTTTTTTTTTGTTGTTTCCCACTAACTTTTACACTCAATTCAGTCTGACGACGCAGCAGGAGGAAATATTCTTCACAGAGAAGATCAAGTCTGGAAATATAGGTTTTGTCGCTTATTTCACAAAGCACAGGAAATTGTGTCACTGCTGTAGATGTGGCACATTTATATCGCTATAATTTCAAATCTGAGACAGTTGCCCCCCCACCCCCCCTCCCTTATTATCAGCAGAGGAAGGAGCAGGGCCAGATTCAATTTGAGGGAAGGTAGTGGATCATGAAGGCATTTCACCACTCGGGAACAAATTTGATATCCGTCTGGAAGTCAGAACCCAGAACGGTCGTGTTGTCAGGAAATGTAAAATATTGCTTTATTTGCAACTACAAATTCATTGCTCAAACTTTTTTCTGATCTTATCATTTCCAGACTTTTTCATATATTTTTAGGCCTTTTTTACTGCTTTGAAGCAAATCCACACAAGCTCTGGTTAAACTGCATCTCGTGGAAGTCGGACCAACTGCATAAAAATATCTATATACACGATCTCCGGCCACTTTATTAGGCACACCTGTCCAACTGCTTGTTAACGCAAATTTCTAATCAGCCAATCACATGACAGCAATTCAATGCGGAGAAGAAAGGTGATTTAAGTGACTTTGAACATGGTTGTTGGTGCCAGACAAAGTATTTCAGAAACTGCTGATCTACTGGGATTTTCACCCACAACCATCTCTAGAGTTTACAGAGAATGGTCTGGAAAAAGGGAAATACCAAGTGAGCAGCTGTTCTGTAGGTGAAAATTCCTTGTTGATGCAACTGAGGTAGGCAGAAGAGCATCTCTGAACACACAACACGTCGAACCTTGAGGCAGATGGGCTACAGCAGCAGAAGACCACACCGAGTGCCACTCCTGTCAGCTAAGAACAGGAGACTGAAGCTACAAATCAAATGTTTCCAGGTCTGATGAGTCTCAATTCCTGTTACGGCATTCAGATGGTAGGGTCAGAATTTGGCGTCAACAACATGTGAGCATGAATCCATCCTGTCTTGTATCAAGGGTTCAGGCTGATGGTGGTGGTGTCATGGTGTGGGGGACATTTTCTTGGCACACTTGGAATCATCTCAGACTGGTTTCTTGAACATGACGATGAGTTCACTGAACTCAAACATCCTCCACAGTCACCAGATCTCAATCCTATAGAACACGTTTGGGATGTGGTGTGATGAGAGATTTGCATCATGGATGTGCAGCCGACAAATCTGCAGCAACTACATGATGCTTTCATGTCAATTTGGACCAAACTCTCTGAGGAATGTTTCCAGTAACTCTATGCCTAGTTCTAGCAAGGTGTACCTAATAAAGTGGCCAGTGAGTATGTATTATATACTGGACGGACAGACAGACAGAGAGAGAGAGAGAGACAGACAGACAGACAGACAGACAGACAGACAGACAGACAGACAGACAGACAGACAGAGGGAGAGAGAGACAGAGAGAGACAGAGAGACAGAGACAGACAGACAGAGAGAGGGAGAGAGAGAGAGAGAGAGAGAGAGACACAGACAGACAGACAGACAGAGGGAGAGAGAGAGAGAGAGACAGAGAGAGACAGAGAGACAGAGACAGACAGAGAGAGGGAGGGAGAGAGAGAGAGAGAGAGAGAGAGAGACAGAGAGACAGAGACAGACAGAGAGAGGGAGAGGGAGAGAGAGACAGACAGACAGACAGACAGACAGACAGACAGACAGACAGACAGACAGACAGACAGACAGACAGAGGGAGAGAGAGAGAGAGAGACAGAGAGAGACAGAGAGACAGAGACAGACAGACAGAGAGAGGGAGAGAGAGACAGACAGACAGACAGACAGACAGAAGTGGTTGCTCGGTGGTTTTACAGTTGCTGTTCGTGTCTCTTGACTCTGCAGCTTTTGCTGAAGTGTTTTTGCTTAAAAAGCAGCAATTAATAAATCCAAAGACCCCCCCGACCCGTTGATTGTCTAAACCTGCGAGGTGGTAAATTGGTAATTAAAGATCAGAATGAAAAAGACACATTTTTGAATAATCAGTATTTTTCTACTTCAAAACATTTTTTTTAATTCCATTAAATTTTGACCAATTTTTTTTCCCCATGTAATGAAATTCAAGTAGGATAAAGTCCGTTTATCTTCCAATCAGAAGTTACCTTACTTTCATCGTACACCACCCGTCAAAAGTTTTAGAATTTTTTAGCTTTTTATTGCAATTCATTTAAATGTGTTAGAACCCACTGTGGTACCACAGGTAACAACAGATAATTCATTAAATTAGGTCACTGCACTGACTGAACTGACCACAGACATAACAAGATTCTGATCCCACAAATTTCACATCATTTTCTTTTAGTCATGTGCACACATGCACGTGTCCTGACAACAACATGAACACACAATGTGTTTAAATCTGTCAATACAAAGCTACTACTTTTTGTTTCCTCTCTAAATCTGAAGTATAAATAATTCTAGAATTATATTGAATTTCAAAGTATTTAATTATTAAAAACTGAGTTCTACTTGATGTTTTTTTTTAACATATCTTTTCAACAGTCAAAAATCCTAACCTCTTTTAAAGGTTGAATGTGGAACATTTTCATAAGAATGCATATTTAAAAAAAAACACAATACCTCCACGGGGTGTTTAAACAGGTGTAGAATAAAGTACATTATTTCCTTTAAAATTTATATGTGAAATAAAATATAATAAAATGTTTATTTTGACAGCACGATGTATGTTGGCATCATGTTTAACTCCGTATTCACACCTGATAGTCCGGTGGACTCGGTTCGATTGGGGACCAAAATTGCAACATTGTTGCTGTTTTTAGTTGGTGCAGTTTGGATTTACACTGCACTCTATGAACCGAACTAAACAACCTTTGGAGCATGTTACACACCCCCGCCTGTGGGTGGCGCTGTAAAGTTTCTGCACTACTTGTTACTGCACTTCCTGGCGCTGCCGCGGGAGAGTGAAACATAAACAAACATGGAGTAGCAGCAGATTCTGGTGGTTTTGGGATCTTTTATGTTTGGTGAATGTACCAGATCAATATTCTGCAGCACTGGACTCAGAATGAGCAGATAACGAGACAGAGAACTACACGAGGCGGCTGAGATGGCTACACAATATAGTCCACTTCCTGCTTTTGGTGCGATCGCGTTCACACATGCAATCAAACCGCACCAGAGTTTGTTTCAATCAAACCAAGACACACGTTTTTAGGCGGACTAGAGTTTGATTGTTTGGTCCGAATCAGAGTTCGGTTGCTCGTTCACATCTCCCCAAACAAACCAGACTGGATGTGCAAACAAGCTAGAGTTCGATTCAAGCAAACTAAACAGGGCTGGTGTGAATGCACCCTAAATCTACCAGCCAATAGCGGCACCATTGCAGGTTGTCTAATACGTAGGCTAACGATAGCAAGCTAACGTAGGATTGTCAGAAATCACATGCATCTAATAGAAAATAGAAAGGCTAACATTAAATACTGTTATAAAATAAACTTATTAGTTTAAATTAGTCCTTACCCTGTAGGATTCGTCGATGGACATGGTGCAGACTGGTCACTTCACGTATCAGAAGCGAACCTGCATCTTGACGGCTGGAAACCGTGTTCAATTGTTGTAACTACAACATCCACACACTAGATGTCACTGTAGTGTTCGTGTCTCACATCTTTAACACGTGTTGTTTGTTTGTTTCCCAACTAACTTCAAATTTACTAGCCGTCGGACCGTTTCAGTTTTGAAACCATTGTACGTCTTTATTAATCTGTCAATGCTGGTGAATGCCAAAGATGGCGGGAGCTGGAGCGAAGCATCAGGTTGGCGTGACACCTGTGAAAGAGCAGGAGGAGGAAACAGAGAAGAAAAAAAATCTGAGAAGAGAGAAAAAAGTGATAGAGCTTAAAGGTGCCAGGGGAGTCCAGGGATGCAAAATGAAAGCAGAACAACAGGATAGAAATGGAGAAAAATAAGAAAGAGCCAGTGAGTAAGATGTGTTTAACTACAGGGGGCTGTGTAGGAGTGATGGGAGGCCCTGTGGAGCCCTGAGGTAATCTGCAGGTTTACGGCCTATAGCTCTCCAGGTTTGTGCAGGTGCACTGCAGCGGAGATGTCAGAAATCTTTCGTTTTTTTCCCTCACTGTTCGTCTTTGGATGAGCTGAAAAGAAACCGAGTATTAACACTTGGCATAAAGTTCCACAGCAGACGGAGAATTTACCTGTTTCAGAAAAAAAAACCCACCTCACCTTTCCTTCCATTCTGGCTTCGTCTATCAATAATAATGATAAATGTTTATAGAAAACACCTGTGAAACCCACCTCTCATTAGGAGAAACAATATTGAACAGGCAGCATTTGACACCTAAATGTCCCTGGCTGTCCGCCAAGGAGGGGACGATTTAATCAGACGCTGCTGTTTTTGTTTACTCGCAGTAATGGACATTTCTCATGCGATCTCTGGGAAACTTTGACAGACAAGACCAACAATTCTGCACCACCGAAGCCTCGCGCGTTCTTCCCATCTCTTATCTCTGTTGCATGGAATGAAACGGGGAGGGGGGAAAAAAAAAAACAGTGAGATTTAATCATTTTACTTTCCCGTTGCAAACAATTAGATTGTGCCTTTGTTTTCCTTCGGTTTGACGAGGAAATCTGACACTATTCTTCCCTCTCAATGCGCAGTCATACATAATGGAGAAGGCGGAACGTGCTTCTGTTAATAGGAATTGACAGGAGTGACTGCAGGAGCAACGGAAACAGACTTCTCTGGCATCTCGCCCCCCCCCCCCCCCCCCCCCCCGCCTAGGACACAGCGCTTCAACGTGCATACACACCACCAGTAGTGCGTACCAGCATCGAGGGCATCCACAAGACGTCCTCATCAATTATAAACGAGCCCTGAGTACCATCCATTACACCCAATCAGCTGGAGAAATCCCTGTTTTACCACCATTAGCATTTTCTCTATTCATTAAAAAAAAAAAAAAACACATGCACTCCCACGTGCACGTCTGCACACAATATGTCCAGAAAGACAGGATGGATATAAAAGGACTAAACAGTCATCCGAATGCAAAGAAACGTATGCGCAGTAGTGATCTGAATAGAAGGTAGACACAAATGGGCTTCAGCTAATGTTAATGAAGACGCGGAAAAAAATGGCTTGTTAGAAAAGAGAGAGAGAGAGAAAAGATCAATCTAGTGATGTGTGGACAGAAACGTTTGATTTTTCAAAAGCAGACTGATTTTTTTGTGTTTAACAAAAAGGAATGTATAGGCAGTCTGCTGTTGTTGGTTGTTGGCAGCAGCTCTAAAGAACAGACGAGACGTAAAGTCACTGACATCCGTCAGTCTGGAGACCCAAAGCCTTTGAAATGGCAATCATTATCCACACAGAGAACATGGAGCTCCAACAGCTCATCAGCGACTCATCTAGGAGGTCACAGAAGAACCCGGAACATCATCTAAAGCTCCGCAGGCCTCACTGGTCTCAGTTAGGGTCAAAGTTCATGATTCAACCATAAGAAAGAGAAACGGAAGGCAAAAAAGGAGAATTTCAAGGTAGAACTCACTGCTGAGCCAAAAGAACACAACAACCCGTCTCATATTTGTCAAAAAATATCTCAATATAATAATATTTTCCTTTATTAATCTCTCTTGGTGAAAATTTGGTTCTGCATTTGTGGGTTTGCCGTTGCAGGGTTCAGTATCTTACCCAAGGATACTGCAGGGACTCCGGATCAAGCTCCGGTCTCCCGATCGGAGGTCGACCGCTTTTCTGATAGAATACGGTCACCCCGGGGCAGTGGCCACTTCAGTATCTATCCCAACGATACACATAGCTTGCCGGCACCAGGGATCAAACCTGTGGTCCTCCCTTCCACTAGACTACGCTGCCCGCCTATGATCTACGAGACTGTTTGGGTTAAAAAATCCTTCAATTTCACTGTAAAAAAAGTGTGTCAAAAACACAAATTATTAGGTTTAGAGGTAATAAAGTTTTTACATTTTGGATTTGATAGTTTTATTTTCCTTAAAAAAGTGAAATAATTATTTGAAAACTGCAGTTTGTTTTTACTAAGGTTCATTTTGTCTGCTAGGATTTAGATCCTGATGTCAATCAATCAAATATTCTTCCTTAATATTTTAAACAAAACAAAAATAAACCTGAGCTGGAGATTTATTTATTATTATTTATATATTATCAGTTACTCAGACACTGAGCTGCTCATTTTATTTCAGCTTCATGTTGCACATTATGTCCATGTGTCTTTTTATTAGATATATCATACATTGAAATGATCAAACTTGTTATGCAAACAACAAAAAACATAACACAACATGAACATAGGTGGATTATGTCCTTGTTGATATCTCCAGCAAGCAGACGATTTCCAATTAAAACAAAACAATTACATCTAAAGGAAGTGTCCAAACACTGAAGCACAGCATATAGATTACTACCAGCAGGGAGGGAGAATATATAGTTAGAGCAGCTCTAACTGGTAATTAAAAGACACAATGAATTAACCGTCAGTTCCTTTAAAGGCACCGCCATATTTTAACTGTAGAGCCACGTGAGAGTTTTCTTAAGGAACTTCCTTTTTCTCCTACAGATCAAAAACATGGATGTCAGATTAACTGATGACTCCAAACTGTCCTTCACGGAAAATTTGTGAGTGACTGCTTGTCTCCGCCTCTCGTCTGGTGCGTCACCCGCCTCTCGTCCGCTGCGTCGCCCGCCTCTCGTCCTGTGTGTGTTACCCGCCTCTCGTCCGCTGCGTCACCCGCCTCTCGTCCTGTGTGTGTCACCCGCCTCTCGTCCTGTGTGTGTCACCCGCCTCTCGTCCTGTGTGTGTCACCCGCCTCTCGTCCTGTGTGTGTCACCCGCCTCTCGTCCTGTGTGTGTCACCCGCCTCTCGTCCTGTGTGTTACCCGCCTCTCGTCCTGTGTGTGTTACCCGCCTCTCGTCCGCTGCGTCGCCCGCCTCTCGTCCGCTGCGTCGCCCGCCTCTCGTCCGCTACGTCGCCCGCCTCTCGTCCGCTGCTTCGCCCGCCTCTCGTCCGCTGCGTCGCCCGCCTCTCGTCCGCTTCGTCACCCGCCTCTCGTCCTGTCTGTGTTACCCACCTCTTGTCCGCTGCGCCGCCCGCCTCTTGTCCGCTGCGCCGCCCGCCTCTCGTTCTGTGTGTGTTACCCACCTCTTGTCCGCTGCGTCACCCCCTTCGTGTCCGCTGCGTCACCCACCTCTCGTCCGCTGCGTCACCCGCCTCTTGTCCGCTGTGTCACCCGCCCCTCATCCAGTGGCCACTAGGAACATAGAAACCAGTTCCCCACAACCCTGAACAAGGACATGGAGGTATGGAAAACGAATGGACGGATGGATAATGGAAGTGCCTCCATAGCAAGTGGTGAGGTTGAGAAAAAGGAACAGCAGAAGGAGCAAAAATGAAAAGACATCAGAAAAGGAGATCATCAGCTTTCAGCTGGATGCTGACGGAAGAGAGTGCATGAAGGTCTGCAGGTGCACAACGCCCCCCCCCAGAGAGCTGTCAGGCTGCATTTTTGATGGGGCTGCATTGCGCTTCATTATGCATGCCATATTGAACCAAACCAATAGGTAATCAAGGTGAATCAAATATTCATTGGCCCACATTGCACTTGAGGCCACAGCACAACCCCCCCCCCCGTCAAAACAACAGGAGACGCATCAAAGCCAATAAACCCTGACAGCGGATGGGAAACAGACACAAGATGCAGTTTGGAACATTTTAGAAGAAGAAGAAAGCTTTAGAAGATGTTCTCAGTCATGCTGCATAAATCCCTGATATTTAAAACTTTTCCTGACTGTTCGAAATAAAAAAGGGAGCCTCTTTGTATCTCCTAGCAACAGCAAAACACATGTCTTTGTGTAGTTTTCAGTTACAGAGAATTTAGTTTTTCCAATAACGGAACTGCTCTGAGGTCAAGTGTGCTTTCTTTCTCAGGACAGACTGAGTTCTCACCAGTCACAGTATATGTTTTTCATTCTTATGGGCTGAAAACACTGTATCATCACTTCATCCTCCATGTTCGCCTCCTCTCACCATGTCTCACTGTTCTGCCTTGATCTCTTTTATATCTTCTCATGCAGAGAGAAAAAAAAAATCAACCCCGTGTGCATAAACAAAGCTGCGCTCCTCATCGAACACCCAGGTGCACATGAAGACGAGTCATTTCACAGCACCGCGGGGCCGATGGAAACTTCTATCACTGCAGCTTTGTCTTTCAGGTGGTAATTAGCAGCTATTGTTGCTGTTCTGGTAATCAGAAATCTCACACACCGATGAGGGTCATTATCTTACTGCCATCGGGGGTGGGGAGGGGGTAAACCAGCCTTGCTCAGCGAGGATACCGAAATATGTGTGTTATGGGATAGCCAACAGATAGAGTGCACAGCCTTATCATATAAAACTACTAAATTGGATATTTTTTATCATTTGCATATAGAGGAGCTTAATATCTATTATGAGATGGGATGTTGAGATTCTTGTAGCCTAGATGTGCCTTCAGACTCTGAGATACATTACGCTGAAAAAGCTTGGAGACTAGCGAAGATGTAAACAAATACTGTCTGTAAACGTTGTAGTATTATAGTATTCGACTTAATGATGCTGAATGCAACTGAAAATATGTTGAAAATGATGAAATAGCCTCAAACAACCAGAAAATCCTCCTGCTGTGTTGAATATAATCAAATGTTTGTATAAAAGATGAAGCAAGTTAAAACTCATGATTTTGTTTAAATGAGTTAAAGTGTCTTTTTTATTATTTTTCATTTATGAGCACATTTCTGTCCAAGAGTTGCGACTTAAGGTGACACTCAGAACCGTTTTATTGATCTGCTGCAACTGGGTTCACAGTTTTTTCAAGCAAAAAGTGGAAACTGCAACAGAAAACATGCAAATGTGATAGATCTATTTCTGTGAGTTTGAAACTTTATTTCAAAGTGGGCGTCTTGTACAAAGCAAACCCTTTGTGTACCTTTGAAGTCACACCAACTCACACTGGTATGGAGAGTTGCTGTTTCCTGGTATACACCTAAAATTTGTGAGGTTTGTGTTTTAATGTGACTTTCCTGTAACTTGCAGTTCAATAAAAACATGCAACATGCAAATCTGTCCAGATGTTCAGCAAAGATCAACTACGTCAATAGATTTTTAAAGGTGCGTTGCCATGGCTGCAACACCGCAGGACAAAGTGGTCTATAGCCAAGACACTGGTTAGGTTCACGAGTTCTTGCAGGTTTCAGTAAACTAAATTGAAAAAGCCCAACACGATGCATAGTAAAAATCCCAAAATTGTAAAACCTTATTATTTCCATTAACTTAGTTATCAAAGATCACAATTATGTCTTAAAATAGATAACCAGAACAGTTACCCTCCTAAATCAAGTAACCCTCTCAACACAACATTGAAATATGTCTATGTAGATCCTACATACATTGTAGCTCCTCCCCTTTAGTACCAATCTCAGTTAAGAGTTTTGAGTTAGTCAGATTTTTTCAGTTACAAGTAGCCGACGTGACTGCAAACGTGGTGATTAGCCAAGAATTTATAGCCTGGAGTTATCGCGAGATTAGTAGTTTGTTCCTAGCGTACCAACATAGGCAGCTATCAGAGCCACTGATGAAGGCAGACAACATCAGATTACTGAGTTTTAGCCTATTTTAAATGATCAAAGCTTGTCAGGAACAAACAAATGCAAAATTAAGACTTGACCTATAAATAAATTCAAGACGTATGAAATTCTTGGCGGTTTTAAAACTTTTTAAGGCCTTAAATTTAAAGTTATGAATTTTAGATAGGTGTGCACCAATACCAGTACTGGTATCAGGGCCGATACCATTCTAATGTACTCAATCGGTGTCGGTTAAACAGAGACCATGAACTGATACTTAAAATGCTTTAATTTCACAGAAAATGTTTATTTTTCACTTGAAATTTTGGTTTTATAGTCAGTTATAAAAAAAATTATTTTTTTATCGAGATCGCCATCATTTGTTGCAACAAGCAGAGAAGAAAATAAAACCTGTCTTCCAATTCATTGCATTTTTTTGTGTGGTGGAAGTATCGGCATTGTTACTCGGCATTGGCAAGTACTCAGATCCAAGTATTGGTTTGAAAAAGGTGGTATTGTTGCATATTTCATTTTAGTCTTTTTAAGACCCCGCGGGAACCCTGGGTTCAGAATGGACAACCCCTTTTCCTGCTTTCCTGTCCAATAGACAAGCTATAAAAACAAGCTGGATAAATACAAACCAGGATGACATTTCATGGGACATAAAGAACTATAATATACTCATTTTCACATATGTGACAGGATCATTCTGTCTCTGATTTGGCTCTTATTCCCATACCAGACAAAAGCCAGATTATAAGCAGAGACTAACATTTGGTTTAACACTTTACCAACCAATCAAGTGTCATCTTGCGTCATGGGAAAATTTCCATCTGCTGCTGATAAATATGTCGTTGACTAAGCTGAGATTGTAACTCAACAAATTCAAAGACGCATTGAGAATGTCACGCCATGAGTTAATGTACAGACTGCCCACTATCAGAAGCAGTGGATCAATGTTGAAGTCCAAGTAAGACAGACACCTTTAAATGTGTCTATATACTTGGATTCATAAAAACCCAGAATGCAGTTGGGAAAGTAATAAAAATGGCCAAGAAACAGTGCAGTCCTATTACTGTGGCTCAATCATCAGACACATGGAGAGAGATGCCTAAAGACCATTACACGTGTTTTGGTATCACACAATAAGGTAAATAATTTCTTGAGCTAATCCAATGGAGAAAAAAAAATAACAGTGGCCTCTCAAAGCTTCTGTACAATTCAGTTCAATTCTTCATTTATTTTTTCATCAGAGTTGCTGAAGTTCATCCTAGCTGTCACCAGCTGAGAGAATTTTCTCATACCCATTGTGTCGATAATTTAATTTAAAACAGTCCTAATATGAAGGTTACTTCAGACGAACAGTGAAAATTAGAAGAGAGGAAAAAAATAATATACTCAGAATGAGGTGACAAATTGTGTTAGTCTCTCTGATTCAAATATGTAGTGTCCAATCTATACTGCGTGTCCTTGGGATGGTGTGAATTGGAGAGCCGCAGGGCTTTATGGCGCACAAGAAATTGCTGACTGTCTCATGTGGAGTTCTGCTAGTCACTCCAGGGAGGTGGCTGCTTTCTTTAATAGGATAGTCAAGGTCCCAGCACATGAAGTGAAAGCAAATATGAAGAGTCTGGCTTTTAGGGCCATGAGATGGTCTAGTATTATATCTTATGCACTCGTGTACTTTTAACTCTTGCTGTAATAAATGGTCAGGTTACCAGAAGTACAATTTTTAATCATCACATGGACTTCGTCCTTCCCGCTGCACTTTGGTCCTCGTCTCTTGGCCTAATTAGGTATGTAACCCCCTGAAAGTGAAATACAGCAGCCCATTGGGTACGATGAGGTTAGCATGGCCTTGCTTACTGTTCCTCCTCTGGAACATTTACCAGAATAATTTTATTGTAGAGTTCAATCTTGTCAAGATACCCAACATTCACTATGCAACTAAGACTCTTCTGATCAATACTAGGATAAGTCTGTACAAAAACTGAACCTTGAAGACCCACTCTGATCCTCTTTTGAGCCATTTTAAAGTGTCTCAGTGGTCTTTAAATTATGATTATGACGTTTTTACCCAAACTGTTTTCTAGGGCAGTAGCTCATTAGCAATTCATCTCTGTGCTGTGGGCGGAGCTGTTGGTGTGGAGGACCACACCCCTCTCTGTTGCTGAGAACTGTATGTTTATGTTAGCTCTACCGCTAGCTAGTTATGCGACTGGTGCTGTGAAGCTTTGTAAATTGGTGTTCATGCAGTCTGCTATATGATCATAGCTTTGTAGCTAGTTCCTTGTCGTATTATAAGTAGTTTAATATTTCCAAGCAGTTTTTATGGTTTGTAACTTTAGATTTTAGCTTTCGTTCAGCAGCTTCTTCAGGAAGTCCACTAGGTGGCCTGAGTTACAGAGCTTAAGTGATGAGGAGTGATGAGGAACATGTCCTCAACTTAGTACTAGATGCCAGCACATGCGGACAGAACGTCGGGATCACCGGGTGATTTCTCGGTGTCGGTTTCCTGGTCATCGAACCGGCCCGGTGGAGCTTGATTGTTAAATAAACAATCCGTTGTGCGATTCCCTCCCTCATATCCTCCCTCTTTTTTGTGAGGATGTCTGCGCGTCTGCCCCCCCCCCACACACACTCCCGCACCTTTTGTTCTAGAGGTCAAATAGAGCGAGATGGACAGGGAGAGAGGAACGTTGGAGCAGAGAGGAAGGGAATCAAAAAGAAAAAAGCGCTGGACACAGAAGCAGCAAAGTGCTTTAAATTAACTGACATGTTTGTCAGTAAAGGAACAGCTGAGACATGAAACACTATTGATAACAAGACTCACAAAAATACTCCCAACTACCCAAGATGACTCGCTTAATTAGGTTAGCTGATGGATTAAAACTCGTGAAACAAGACTACCCACAATGCATTGCGTTACCTTGTTACCGATAATGCCTAAAGTGTCCTATCTGTGTAACTTAATCTGTGGTATGTCCACTAGCATCAGAAAAATGCCACAAGAACATGGTAACATGAAAAACATTATTTTCTTCGGAGTGGGTCTTTAATGTCATACAAGAGAAAACAAACTCAACATGACAGCTGTGCAGAGAAATCCTGAACCATGACTGACTCAAGGTGGGTCTTTGTGTACTGTATCACAGTCCTCATGTCTATGTCTAATATATGCTGTGACTGGGATGTCGGTTTCACATTCAAGACCTTTCAGGGCCACTAAAGATGCTTTTCAGATGTCAGGAAAAATAACTCACCTATGAAACGGTGCGTCTGGTTCCGCTCACATCACATCACCAACTCTAAAATATTACAGAGGTTTAATCAGCTTCAGTGTTGTCTGTTGCAGATACACCTGTTTCTACAGCTAGGAAAAGATTTATAAGCTCATGAAAAAGGAATAAAGTTCCTACTAAATCTTTTCTGGGTTTATTGTAAAAATCAAATAAAGAAAATTTGCCACCAAACTTTTGTGTTGAAATCCCACTGATCGAACTAAGTTCCACCAAAAACTAGATCCTATTAAATGTATCAGCAGAAAATATAAAAGACACAATTGTTATTTAATTAATTAATACTGGTAAACTACAGCATGTATTGGGGCTTTTTAAACTTTTGTCCAAACCCAATGTTTGCTGTGAAGTTCCAAATTGTCAATCAACACTTGCCTGGGGGAACAGCTGCAGCAGTAATATATTATTCCAGACTGACAAGGAAGGAGACACATATGAACAACATTCATTCACTCATGATTCTGTTGGTTTAGTAAAACTCAGGTAATTACACAGTTTTCACTAGGATGTCTCGAGCTTCCAGCTGCTCCCACTTTTCACTGCAGGAACGTTTTCTAGGGATACTTTCATGTTTCCTGGACATTCCAAGGGTTTTACTGATGTTTTAGGGTATAAATGCTGTGACTGAATTAGAGGTCAAAGTTTTATTGTTGTGTTTTCCCAACCAGAGCCCGCCCTACATCGAGTTGGAAAAGGTTCATGGCAAAAGGCGCATTTTTTAATAATAACTTTGTCCCTTTTGTAATACAATCCAGATGCATAGTGCAATCTTATATAAATATACAGGAGTTACGGTGCGTTCACACCAAACGCGTTTGAAGCGACCAAAGCGTAAGGTTTACATGTAAAGTCAATGTAGAAGCGCGATGACGTGCAACCAGGGGTCCCGCGATGCTTCAGAAGCAGATTTGAGGCGCAAAAACGCTTTTCTGCCTGATTCGCGCAACAAATTTGTGCAAATCAGGCGTTTGACGCGCGACTGAAAATACGTGCTGCATTTTGTGCAGTCGCGTGAGTCACGC
>SSNP01000006.1:8817953-8844056 GCA_006937955.1 Pachypanchax playfairii
TTCTCCTCTCGACGCTATCTAAGCTTGGCATCTCGGGACCGGTCCTCTCGTGGTTCACCTCGTACCTTGCGGAAAGATCTTTCAGAGTCTCGTGGCATGGACAGATGTCCAGTCTGCATGAGCTGGCGACGGGTGTCCCGCAGGGCTCGGTCCTTGGTCCTCTCCTCTTCTCTTTATACACCACCTCATTAGGCGAGATCATTCGCTCCCATGGCTTCTCATACCATTGCTACGCTGACGACACTCAGCTCCTCCTCTCGTTCCCTCCAGACGATACATCCGTCTCAGTGCGGATATCTGCTTGCCTCTCAGATATCTCGGCGTGGATGAGGGATCGCCACCTTCAGCTTAATCTGTCCAAAACTGACCTCATTGTCTGTCCTGCCAGTAACTCCTTACCTCCTCAGATAAGCGTGCAGCTTGACTCCATCACGCTGTTCCCCAAAACCTCCGCCAGAAACCTTGGTGTCATACTGGACAACCAGCTGTCCTTCAAAGAGCAGGTTAACTCCGTAGCTCGCTCATGTCGATTCGCGCTTTACAACATCAGGAAAATCAGAGCCTTCCTCACAGACCACACCACACAGCTTCTGGTCCAGGCCCTGGTCTTGTCCCGGATCGACTACTGCAACTCATTGCTGGCCGGTCTTCCGGCGTCCTCGGTTAAACCTCTGCAGATGATTCAGAACGCAGCAGCACGTTTGGTCTTCAACCAGCCCAAGAGGGCTCATGTCACTCCGCTGCTCATTTCCCTGCACTGGCTTCCAGTTGCAGCACGCATCAAATACAAAGCTCTGCTTCTGGCTTACCAGACTCTAACACACACAGCTCCTACCTACCTTCACTCCTTCATCCAAACCTACATTCCCACACGTCAGCTACGCTCAGCCGCTGAAAGACGCCTAGCGCTTCCACCACAACGTGGCATGAGATCATGTTCCAAACTCTTCTCCTCTGTTGTCCCCCGATGGTGGAATGACCTACCAAACTCGGTCCGATCCTCAGAGTCTGCAGCTACTTTTAAGAGCAGACTTAAGACTCACCTCTTTAAAGAACACTTTCAGTCTTAATGTAGGAGTGATTTATGATTTATGATATCGATTTGAGAATTTATCTCTCACAAAAAAAAAAAACAAAAAAAAAAACATGATGTATCAGCGTCGGAATTAAACTGGACTCCAAACAGTCCGCCTCCTTATATTTTTTTCCTTCTCTTTGAATTCTTGCTTGTATGTTCTCTCAATGTAAGTCGCTTTGGATAAAAGCGTCTGCTAAATGACAGTAGTAGTAGTAGTAGTAGTAGTAGCTTAGCTAATGGCTCCCGTGTGTGGCAGGTTTTACACTTCCAGTCTGATTGTCTGTGGAACTTTCATGCAAAACTGATGACAAATTAAAGTGTATTAAAACATTCACATGAAATGTAACGACATTCTGAAGATCATTTCAAGATGGCAGCAGTCCACTTTGATTTTGACCTCAGTTGGACAAATGTGTCTTAAAAAGTTAGTAAATGACTTCTACCTTTCATTCACAGAGCAAATTCACTGACTTGTCTTACATGCATGTGTGCAAAGGGTTAAGGAATATTAGATTTAAGAGTCTGTAAATTTAGCATTAAAAATCCACTATAGTCTTCTCCATCATCTCTATTTCTCCACACTGAGGCTATTCAAAGAGGTAACAATTCCTTTAATAAAATTTGTCTAATAAAATGGAAAATCCTTGAATGTATTGATCAGATTCACCAGGTGGAAAATAAACATTATTTTACCAACTTGCAGAGAACAGATACATCATTAACACAGAGACCAACCACTGATTAAAAAAGATCTCTGCAACAGCAGAGAAAAAAATAAAATCCAATCAAACCTGAAAGGAGTCCGTAATTATCAGTAAACAACTGTTGTGTTTATCACTTTTAAGAAACTCCACATGGTGATCATCATCATGTGATGCTTCTTTTATTCTTGTATTAGTTTCATTTCTTCACTTCTTCAGTAACTGTAATTATCTCATACTGAAGATCTTCATGTAGTTGCACTCGTATTGCTATAAAAGGTAGAAGGCTGCCAATTTAAAGGGGGAGGGGTATCCATCCCTGTTGCACTTAACTGACTTCTAACCTGTAAAAACACCAGAAGGGTAATTTTTAGCCAGAACTTTGAGCAAAAACTAAGATAAAAAATATAATTTGCACTACACAAGGTGAAGAAGTGACATGAATGTGAGACTCAGTCAGGTAACAAGGTTTTCCTTGTTAACACACAGACATCTGCTGTGAATCTGATTGTTTTCGAAACTAAATGACCTTCTTGGATACATTCTTGTCTTATCTGCACCGATAAAGGCCTTCAATCAATATTCAGGTAAAACACAAGAAAAGTTGTTGTTTGTACAGCGTTTGATCTGTGAAGGATAAAATCCAGGTTGATAAAAATAAAAAAATGGGTGAAATTCTGAAGAGCAGATAGTGGAGGGCAGCGACTAACCCTGTTGTTGCAGTGATTAAAAATCTGGACAGATAGTGATGATTCATGGGAAGGACCCCCAACCGTGGGTCTAAATCTCAGGTCAAATGTGCAGGATGCCTCTGGGCCAAATTCACACTCCACAGCCGACTATAAAAAAGTAATTGTTCTAAATTTACTACTAGACAGTATGTTTAGACTTTACACTATTATGAGTGACCAGATGCAGGATGAAAGACAGGAAGACGCAACCCAAAAACATCAAGCAAACATGTCCAATCAATAACCATGTTTTAATCTTGTTTAATCCAAAATGATTGTTTTCTAGGATCTTGTTCACTTGAGTCAGATTATTTTAAAGCAGATAAAAGGTTAAAGAACCAGGATTTGGTTTACAGTCACCATCTTCATACTCATCTCCGTGTCTGTGTTTGAGAATTCTGTTTGAAAGTCAGTGAGTCGGTCCTTTTCTGTACTTGCTTGTTCCTGTTCAGGGTTGCTGGAAGTTGGTGTGTATCTCCAGCTGTCATTGGGCAAGAGGCGGGGTCACACCCTGGAGATATACAGTGGGGCAAAAAAGTATTTAGTCAGCCACCAATTGTGTAAGTTCTCCCACTTAAAAAGATCAGAGAGGCCTGTAATTTTCATCATAGGTATACCTCAACTATGAGAGACAAAATGAGGAAAAAAAATCCAGAAAATCAGTTGAAAGTCCGTGTTGCCCAGCGTCAGCCCCAAAACATCACTGCTCTAGAGGAGATCTGCATGGAGGAATGGGCCAAAATACCAGCAACAGTGTGTGAAAACCTTGTGAAGACTTACAGAAAACGTTTGACCTCTGTCATTGCCAACAAAGGCTATATAACAAAGTATTGAGATGAACTTTTGTTATTGACCAAATACTTATTTTCCACCATAATTTGCAAATAAATTCTTTAAAAATCAGACAATGTGATTTTCTGGATTTTTTTTCCCTCATTTTGTCTCTCATAGTTGAGGTATACCTATGATGAAAATTACAGGCCTCTCTGATCTTTTTAAGTGGGAGAACTTACACAATTGGTGGCTGACTAAATACTTTTTTGCCCCACTGTATATATATACATATATATATATATATATATATATATATAAATTAACCATGCACATACTCACACCTGGGGACAAATGACCAATTAACCATCATGCCAGAGTCCCTGGAGACAATCCACACACGGACAGGGAGAACATGCTGGTTTAAAACACAGGACATTCTCATTACGAGGAGCTACCAGATGTGAGGAAGTTTAAAACATACAGTATGAGGACAGTCAAGCAAGAAGTGACTTTTATAAAAGAACAGTAATGATGTCCTGTTAGGTAACCTGAACTCGAGTATCAACGCAGTCACCTACACAACACCGAGGACGGGTTTCCTTCCCGTCAATTCGAAAACTTCTTGATACCTTTTGTTCAAGATATACTCTGTTCATGTATCAAGAGTGCAGTTTCCATTTATGGGCTCGACTTACAGGAGATGACATCACCTCTCCTACATTCATTTTCAATGAGACATGAGTGACAAAGCGATTAGCGATCGCAACTTTTGCTAAGCGAAATGTGAAAATCGTACATGTGAAAGTTTGCGCTCGTGCATGTATCGTACACACGCAGGCCAATCCTAGAAAGTTGAGAAAATTTCAACTTTTCATAGCTGTTGCTCAGACGAGGACCAATCAGCTGAGGTTTCATTAACTGACCAATGAGCTGACGGGATGCTACTCGGTCATCTCCAGGAAAACGTTCCGTCAGGCTGCTTCGTCAGCAGCTCATTCATATTCATTATTCGAATTTGCTGGACTCTGATTAGCTAACAAACTAGCCTATCAGAGCAAGATATACTGTTTCCTGCCCCGCTGCGCATGGCAACGTCAGAAGTCGTGTCTTCCTGTTTGCTACGTCTTATTCTACAGCTTTTAGCTAGCAGCATGCTAGGCGTGGTTTCAACTGCGGGAGCTGTCGAATACTAACAAACAAAGGAGTTGTGATGAAACAAATACAGGCCGTTCGGACTCGGGTGTTATCACCACCTGCGTAGTTTGAGAGATTAAAACTAAAAGAGAAGTTGTTGACCTGTTTTCACACCCACTATAAAGGTAAGAACACCTGTGTAGCTAAAATATTCAACAGAAACCTCAGAAAAACAGTTTTTAATGGAAGGGCCTCTTTAACAAAAAGGGTTCACTTCATATCTAGCTTTTTTCACCCCTGAAACTGATTTGATACCTGAAAATTCCCTCTCGTCTCACAGCTAATCAAAACCACAAAAGAGTCGCAATTCGCCGTGGAACAGAGCACGTCACCGGCATGTGTCACTGCCGCATGCCAAGTGTCAAGTTTCAAAGCAGCTGTTATGAGTTTCGCTGATTGCTGTCGTTTGTCGCCTCCTGTGTGTCGAGCCCATTATGCTGATGCTTCAACCGCGCTGCACCCTCTTGAATTCTCATTGAACAGCTGGCTTCACTACTGAAAAATACAGCAGGAATGGCGCAAGAAGAAGAAACATGAGTAGGAAGTACGTGTTTTTTAGTATATGTAACATCAAAACAAAGTTTTGAAAAATCCTAGTTTGTCTCACCAGACACTCTATTAGCTTATGGACTGGCCGGTTTTCAAAATATCCATAGCAGTGTGGACGGAGGTTAAATCATTCCATAAAACACCACGTCAAAATACTTTACATTGTTTATCTATTTAATCATATTGTACATTTCAAATACATTTGGCAGTTTAATTTGATCTTCTCATAATGAGAAGCTTTAAAAAGCACAGCTAGTTCTTAAAGTGCTAAAAGTTACAATTTGTGTCACTTTTATGAAAAATAAATACTATTTCTGTTTGTCCTCTTCAACCATATATTTTAATAAAAACAGGAACACGGTAACCAGCGTTAAAGGCTCGACTTGTTCTTGCGTTTCTACACACATACGTTGGTGTATTTAAACCCTGTACAAATAAAAAACACAAGGAATAATATTCAATATAAACAAATAAAAATATGTGCTGTAAAGAAAAAGACCGCAAGAGATTAAATTTTCTGCTAAAGTAATATGTTAAAATACTTTTAGGAGTTAAAATGGACTTAATGAATATGTGAAGTTGAAGCTTTTGTTTTTCTCTTACATTCTTTATAAATTTGACGTATAAATCAGACTCTGTAGTGTCGTGTCCAGTTAAAGTTTGCTGACCTCTTGTACTTCCCCTTTACACCTGAGTTTAAAAGCAGCACTCACACTGTAGTCCTTCCATAGAAGCAAGACACTTTGTCTTCTTCTTTTCATTTTTCTGTCAGTCATCACTCTTCCGATTACTCTTACCCAGCACCAAGTTCAGTTCATTCAGAACATTAGGTGGCATCATTCCCCCCCCTCCCAAAACTGTTTTTTTAGTGGATATTTTTTTTCCGCTTTGAGGTGATACTGGTAGCGGCATCGGCTGCAAGTGTCTGGATGAAGACGATGAAGGCAGCTGAGGAGGCAGGCAAACATCAACAGAAGTCCTTCTCTGTGGGACCTCGGGGGTCTTTAGCAGACCAGGGAGTTTTGGGTTGTTTGGTAAAGTTTTGGTTTTAGGGCCAACACTGGAGACCACGGTCAACCTCGAGTCTTTATCTCCAAGTGAAACCCTTCTATCAATCTTCGGTGGGAAAACCTGAAAGAAATGCATCTGCTGTGATGAGCCAAAATCATGTCAACTGATCCCACATTGGCACGAAATATCAACTTAAAATGTTAGAAAAATGAATCAAACTGAAATATTTCAATGACAAAAATCAATTGCAACTACAACGTTATAATGAATCAACAAACCTAATTATGAAAATAAACTTATTATTATTAAACTTATAAGAAATCATGGACGTCCTCACCAGTTTCCCAGAACTGGGATTGTACAGTGGAACCTTGATGTTTTCTGTCAGAGAACCCTCTTTAGAGACTTTAGCATCTGCTGTTCCTTTTGAGTCAACGCTCTTCAAATGGAGGTCAGACCCAAACTGAAGACAAAGTAAGCAACACAAACCATAAAAGATGCTTTTTGTTGGTTGTCCAATGTGAGAAACAAGTTTTGCTGATGGTAATAAACGGCTCTCTAAGGACAATCATTGGATTTTTCAAACTGCTTTAAATTGTTTGTATCAGAGTGTAAACATCTGATTGAACAAAAATCTACACAGGACTGATATTAATCTAAAAATCTAAGGAAAACAGGTCTCAGGTCCAGTGTTTTCAGAATTATGTACCAACATGTGGAGTTAAACTTCACAAAGCTTTTGTGGCCCCTTGTTTGTTGAAAAATATGTTTTAAAATACGTTCTAATGTGGGAAGTACTTACTAATATTATATTGACAGTTTATATGTAACCTTCAACTTCTTCTTTGTAACCTCTAGGATCTCTACTTATTATTTTAAGAGCTCAATCTCCAAATCCAAAAAGGGAGACATTTGATTCAATCTTGGCATGATAAAATAAATGCTAACGGTTATTGGCCAAAACCAAAAAACCCAAGAGCCAATCAGCAAACAGACGGATCTCTGTAGGGTCCTAAAAAGGCCTTTAGGGGCATATTGACAATGCAATGGGCTCCTTATGATGCAGTAGGTTGTGATGGGTGTATTGGGGATTAAATCATAGTGGTTTTCCATCACATGGGGCAGTTTCCACCCACATAGTTTGGCTATCAAGTATTTGAAGCAGGACCAGCCACATTAGCTTCATGGCTAGGTTAAGACCTCATCCTGTGGCGGTGTGTCACCAGCATGGAGGGATCTTACAGCCTGTATTTGCAACAAGAGTTGTGTTGGTGTGGAGCCCAAGACGTGGTGCGAATTTAGAAGAATCTTCAAAGGGATATGCTGCTGATGTCCAGGATGTTGTGGAGGTGCAGGAGAACATCTCAGGGGTGCCAAAATAGCAGTAAAAAAGCATATGTGAGTACTAGGACCATGGCAGCATCATGATCATGTTTATTCTAGCTCAGTTTTTAAATAATTTGCTTTTCTCTGGTCATGTTTTTATAGGTTGTACAGGTCTTTGGAGCGCAAAACCCAGTTTTAATAGAGCGTGAAGGGGCTTTAATGCTGACAGACATTTGTCACAATACGGGGTTGTCACTTGCATAAACATAAATCTACTTTCCCACAAAATGTGACTCATAATTTATTATATATACAACATGAATTTCAAACACAGCCAGTATAAATGTATTTGCAAATAACTCTGTACTCACAAATGTGGTGCATCATAATAAATATGAAATCAGTAGAAAAAAATATCCTGGATTTCCTTGTTTAGGAACTACGACTACGTGTAAATAGTAAATACATCCAGTACACCTTGTTTTAACGACATAACTGTAAAACAATTCCTGTGTATATGTATTATTAATATTATAAGGTTAGATTAAAAATGAGTCCAAGTGAATTCTGATCTGTGACTAAACTTTCACTTTACCAATGTCTTCTTTTAAATTCACCGTGACTCTGCTCAGACCTACAGAACTGCCTCTCCTTAACAAATCCTTATTTCATCGCCGTTAGGACCTGTCCTTGGACCTTTTACACACTCCTCCCAACCCTCCAAACCCTCACCACTACTCATTACACCTCGCTTCAGAGTGATATCCTCTATTGCAGGTTTCTATGGAAACTGTGGGAGCACAGTGCTGCCTAACAGGTATGAGAAGGGAAATCGAGAGCACCGAAGCTTTCCATCTACTTTCTGCTCTAAACTCGTCTTTTTCTTTCTTTCCTCTCTGCCCTTCGTGGAAGTCCTACGTCCTTCCCACAAGCCTCTCAGTTGGAAGCTGACAATCCTGATATTTAGAGGATTTGGGTGGAGAATCCTAATATTTTTAGCTGCTATAGATTTAATTGCTGGCAGTGTCTCCAAAGAGCAAAAGAAGTCTGCAGAAATAAACACAGTGAAACACTTAAAACAAATAATGCCCTTCTCTTTGGATCAATCTCTCCCTGACAGTGTTGCCCTTTTTACTCACTAACCTAAACCAAAGCACTAAAAGGCTTTTACAGGTAACACCTGTGATAAACAACACTGCTGCAGCAGATGAGTTCCCATAAAGGGAAGCGGAGGAAAGTGCTAATGCTGATTAAATGTGCTGAGCATCCAGAACTGGGACGTCTTTGTTTGATCTCTGTTTAAGATGAATCGAACGTTTCCACTTAATGTTAAAAATGAGCATAAAATACACTCACAAGTTCATTCTAATGACAAAAGAAGGTCCTGTCTCACAGCAGTGAATGTAAAATGATCAGAGAATGTGACACACCCGTAGCTGCTCTCCCTGTGTTTGCTTTTCCCTGCATTATTTATGTCATATGTGCTGCGTCAGCGACTGACAGTGACAACACAGCGCTCCATCTGGGGGCTAAGCGCCACAATGTGATTGTTACAGTCGCCTTGACCTTATTTTCAAAGCTTTTCCACATAAAGTGATTTATGCTATTGTGGAGTGACCTCGAAAACTTTGCAGTTCTCTCCCTCTTTATGTGTTTAATCTGTCGAACAGCACGACAGAAATGGATGATCGAGGGGGAAATATGATTTACTGTAGCTGTTGTTTGATTTATTTCCTATTAGAGTACTGGCTGATGTTTTAGTTTGCAACTCCACAGCAGAGCTTCTTAAAAGATCGACAAAATGTCGATGTGCTTCAGTGGAGATGCAAGTCACTGAAGTCTGTGTCGTACTGGGCTGCGAGCAAATCACGGAATAATCAGTTGGAATCACACTAAACTGGTGTGGCAGTTTTTATATGGTGAAATTGGGAATGAATCACAACATTCAGGAAAATATTTTAGATGCATTTTACTTGAATTATCTTATATTTGGGTGCCAATTTCTTCTCAATGTGTTTGAAATTTGATCGCCAACCTCACAAAGTTGTATCACATTTTCAGCTGACAGTAACTGGGTTTAGGAAGAGTTCCACTTGCTTGTGATGAAGAATTGCTCTTTTTTTTACAACCAGGATAAAATTCCAACCACAATAAAGTAAGGATAGATCGATATATTAGGCCAATATTTATCCTATTTCTATATATCAGCATTAGCCGATATAGTTCAGTAATGTTTACATGTTTTTATGATCGTGCTGCGAAGAAAAATTATGTTTTATTTAATGTTACAAATTATTTGCACAAACAGAAGTGTTTTGGAGATTGCTGTTGTGTTTGAAGCATTATATTTATTGTTAGTTTTTATATAGTTTTGGTATTTTTCAGTTGGATTTTTATTTATTTTATAAAGTTCTAGTTATTGTATTTAAGTAACTAATATTTGTTATATTTATTAATATTTAAATCTATATTTATGTTCCTGAAAATTCTAAGTTTTAAAGTTTTTCAATTAAATTGGACCTTTTTCTTATTTTTCATTTGTTTTATTCATTAATTGATTAATTTGGTATGTTTAACTTTTGTTAAATGTGTCATTGTAATCATGTTCAGCACACAAAATTAAGATAAGAAATTTGGTTAAAATAGTGTGACATTTTAGCAAACAAATAGAAAACACCAAAATATCGGCCAAGAATATCGTAAGTAGATATGGGCCACCAGTAGTAGAAAAACTAATATCTACAACAAAGTGACTCGTGAGGAGACTTAAAACCAACGCAAACATTTCCGGATATTTTACAAACCCCCTCCTGATCTTTCTTTGCGTTCTGGGGCCACAATTCACAGCTCAGTGAGAAATTCTCTTTATTTCAGCTCCAAAATGTTGGCTGGACAAGTTCTTACCTTCATAGCGATGATGTCCGTCACCCAGCTGACCTGCGTCTCCCTTTTGTCGCAGCAAAAGTGCCTGTGGAGGGAAAAGCTCATTGATTTTCTTTCCATTTTATCCAGGTGACTGGATTTGATGAATCAAATTGTCGGACATCGTCTTTTCAACAGTTATCATGAATGGCCTTGACCAGAGGTGGATTCGACATCATTATGTGAAGCTGTCTGTATTAAACTCAGCCTTTTCTGCACTGATTACAACTGCAAGTGGTATTTAAGGGTGATGGTTTAAGTAATACCTGCCAACCAGTTCAGCTCTGTGGTACAGCAGAATGCTGCTGTCGAAGGTTTTTAATCAGTGTCATGTTTAGGAATCGAGGGTTTAACTGTAATAAAAAGTTGGCTATAGTAGAAAGAAATACTGACTGAGAAAAATGTTCACAATACTCATCATCAGTTCAAGGTGGGTTAGCAAAGTAACAATCAGCATTATCTTTTCAAGATCTGAAATATTTCACTTTAGCTCAAGGATGATCGACTCAGTTTGACTTTATTTCTAAAGTACTTTTCAAACACAATGGTAACGCTTGGTGCTTTACAGAAAAAAAAGAGACTGAAAGGGAAAAAAATCTGGTACGTCAATAAAACGAAAATATGAAATTGAATAAAAACTAGATTCAAGAGGGTTGAAGGTATGTTAACACGAAAAGACTAACAAAAAGATGATGAGTGCTCTCTTTTTACTCCAGTCACTTATCTGGATACAGCACTGTGGATTAAATTAACAACTGTCGAATCATTATTTGGACATTAATATAACATACAGTTATATTCTTTAAATTGATGTAGCCAATTTCCACTTTTTTATTTTGGCCCACTTGTATTTTGGAAGATATTCAGGCTGCTTTGGAGATGAATTTTATCATCTGGGTGAACCGTTTTGAACCCATGTTAAATTAAATTAACTTGATACTTTATGGAGCCTTCTTGGGGAAATTATTTCTCTGCATTTGACCCATCCTTAGAGAAGCAGAGGGCAGCCATTTTGTACGGCACACAGGGGGCAGTTGCGGGTTCAGTATCTTGACCAAGGATATTTCGACATGTAGCCTGCCGGGACACAGGATCAAACCCCAACCTCCTGATCGGAAGATGACCTCCTTCGCCATTACCCCTTTTTTCCACTGAACGCGTCAGGAGCATTTTGCTCACGCAATCAGCTGCGCATCTCTTCTCACCGGGAGCGCTTTACACGCAAATCACTCCCGTAAATCCAGCTGGTCCCAGGAGACGTGATTTCATCAGTACACACAACAAAAAGCAGGAAAAAGACAACAACATGTATCTGGAAAGTATGTGGCTTATTTTCACATCACCCACGGACTTCAAACCCGTCACGGGTACTGTATTTTTTCGTAGTTTCGCAAACAGATATCTGCACGTGTCCTTTTATTTTGAAACTTGCGGGTATTTTACTATTTCATGAATGCCTTATTTCCTGTCTGGTCCAAACTAGGTTGCTGACCTTGATGCGTTTTAGAACTGCAACGTAATGCCAGCGACACCACGTTTCTGAGACGCGTCTCATGCGCGCTGTTTTGCGCCCAGTGGAAACTTTCTCATTGACTTTAATGGAAGCTATCAGCCGTGTATTACATGTCACTAAAGTTAGGCGTCTGTTGCGTGTTCAGGGGAAAGGAGGGGTTATGCTACGGCGGCCCCTACATTTACTCAAGATGGTGTTACCCTCTAGTGCAGGGGTGTCAAACTCCAGGTCTCGAGGGCCACTATCCTGCATGTTTTAGATGTTTCCCTGTTTCAACACACCTGATTCAAATCCTCTGTATTTCAACAAGTCCTTCAGAAGCCTGTTAACGACTTGTTCATTTGAATCAGGTGTGTTGAAACAGGGAAACATCTAAAACATGCAGGATAGTGGCCCTCGAGGCCTGGAGTTTGACACCCCTGCTCTAGTGGCTGGTGGTAAAAAGAAGTCAGCAGCTTGTGCACCTTTTCTCCCTGACAATTTTAAGCCATAACGAAAACTTCTTGTGAAGCAAACTGGGTACAGGTTACTTCGTACAGAACAGTTATTATTTCAAGCTAATTTTATCACCTGCATCACTGGATATTAAGAAAACTGATATGTTTAAATAATCCCCTCCAAAACATTTTGCCAACACAGCAATAAGGCAAACATTTCAACAAACATTTCTATGCTGGTAGATTAAATCCTCTAAATCGGAGTGGCTGCCGAAAAAAGTATGAATGCAGTATGAAGAGACTTTTTGAACCCACAAAAAGTGTGGGTGGCCAAAACTGGTAAAATACAGCTTGAAGGATGTATAGAGAGATACAGAGTCAGTACTGATCCACTGTTCCTGACAGTTTGAGGGGTTATAAACAATGTTGCCTTAAGGAATTTATTACACATTTATTTTGACTAGGTCTTACTTTCACATTTGAATTTGTGAGCAAAGCTTTTTGATCACATTATAAATTGGTGGTTAACTGTGTTTATTCAAGTCCATTTGCCGCTTAACAATCTCAGAAAAGTGGCAGGAGCAACATGTTTTACCACCATCAACCACATTTATGTGTTTTTCTGTAACAGCTGCACCGGAAAATAAACAACATGAATCTGCTGTAGTTTGCTGAGTGCTTTCATCAGTCCATTGAGTCAGAACAAAAAGTTTTTTTTTTCCTGTATCATTCTTGTGATTTAGATGAAATGATGCAGAGAACGTTGCCTTGTAGTCTTTAGGTGAAAATTATAAAACCCAATTGATAATAAGTTAAAAGGTTTTCACTGCACCACAGGAAATGACACCTAATCAGAGTTAATTTACAGTTGATCTATGACACTCAAAGGTTTTGTGGTCTTGACTTTGTTTTTTTTAGAGTTCAAAAATAGTGATAGAGCTGTAGCAGACTTTTAAATTACTCAGTTTTTTCATGTTTCATTGTTTATTTAAGCAAAAAGTCATCAGCAAAACAATGGAAATGTTAGTCATGTTTCATGATTAAACAGTTCAGCGCATGTAGAAGAACAGTATTAGTTCAAGTTCACAGCCCTGTGGAACACCAGTACTAATTGGAACATGTGGAGTAAACAATATCTACAAAAACAGACAAAAATCTACCAGAACCTAAACCAAAAGAGTGCTGTGAGACCAATAACATAAAGAAGTCATTGTTAAAAAATAAAAAAAGATATGTGGTGAGTTGTGTCAAATGCAGAACTGAGATTAAACATAATCAGATCACAGAAAAGACCACTGATGTGGTCCTAAATTTAATTTATACAGTTTTAATACTCAAAATCTACATTAAAAATCCTCACACTGATCGTGTTTCTGCAAATGGCCGACTGGTTGTTTTAAGATACACATAAATGCAAGATAACAGTTTCAAGGACATTAAATAGAAAAGAAAAAGTTGGACATTCATCTGTTGTTAGCTAAAAGATAGGGATAAAAAGTTGGCTTTTTGAAGTATGGTTTAATTACAGCTAATTTAAAGGCCTGTGGAATGTACAGAGCAAGATAAAAGAGAAGGATTGATCTGTTTAAGCACAGACGTGTTGATAAGGACTCCTCAAATAGTCTAGCTGAGATGGAGTTCAACAGGCATGTTGATGGTTTAGAAGCTTTTATTGTTCATAACACTTCAGATAATCACTGAGGAGAAAAAGATCTAAATTAGTCTTTTCACCTTTAAAGATGGGAAGGATGAGAAACAAGATTTCGAACAACAATCCCTTTACCAAATGATTACTCCTAATCACTGTGGAAATACTTCAAAGTTTTACTGGAGGTATGCTATTGGCTTTATTTGCTGTATTTTATTCCATGATTGTGTTTACATGGTGTGAAACGGCTGGCATGTGACAATGTCACACCCACATAAACACCAAAATCCAGGTCGTCCAGCAGAACATTTTAGCACGATGTTAAACTAAATCCACTTCAACAGTCAGTCTTTAGCTCATTTATTGTTTCCTCCACATGTTCATTCCATTTAAGAACACATTAAGATCTTTGACTGTAACTCTGAGTCAGATTTAAATGATTTTTAGTGGAAAGAGTAACATTTAAAATCTTAACTAATAAACTTAATGACTTCTACTCACCACTGATGTTTATCTGTGTAGACCGTGAAGCCCCAGCTGTACAAAGCAAAAAAAGACATAGGTCAGAAATTGTGATTTTGACCTCCTTAATTTGAAGGCAATTTTAAAAAATATTATTTCAGTTAGAGTAAATGGGAAAGTTTTTATCTGACTTGAAATCAATAAATATTAGATTTTTGAGTAAGTACAACTAATTTAACAAAAGGTCAAAACCTTTTCTCACACGTGCAAATAACAGACACACAAAAAGTTTCCTTTAAAAGTACTCAACTGTGGAATTAGTTTAACCTCGCTGTTTATGCATGAGCAACCGTAAATAGACTTCAGGCCAAACTGCACAATACACTGAGCACATGTTCCTCACCTACATACAATGTGCTGTTAAAACACCACAGGTAATGGAAATATTGAAGGTAGAACAACAAGTAAGACATCTTAGAGGATCATGTAGCATGTAAAAATAAGATCTCAAAAGATGGCACTTTATTAACAGTTTGATGTTGCAGGTAACTCAATACGCTAAATATAACCCTCTATGTTTCAGGTAGTATGGGTTAATGCTGTGAAGCAACTAATTTTAATATTTTTATTAAAGTCGTACTTTTTTCTAATATGGAAATCTATTTTCAATTCAACATTATAATCGCAAAAAAATTTCCATCCGAATGTAGAACCTTATGTAATAATAAAGGGTTCCTATTTCCCAGCAAGAACCCAACACTGTAATCAAAACTCTGTCTTCTAGCATTAAATGTTAATTATGCCTAAATGCTTGTTTTATCTGAAGAACGCAACAATTTGTAAATGTTCCTTCTGTAAGCAATGGTAGAACATTAGAACATCTACTTATCCAGAGTGTTTCTGTTTTGGAATAACTTTCAGATACACTTGAAATCTTATTCTGAAAGTCAAGTACCATCTGATTTATTATTGATATTTAATAACCCTAATTTACCAATGAGGAAAAAGATATGAGCTTATGCTTAATTTTTATGAAAGTCTACCTTCAGAAAAAGAAAATGTAGATAAAATCACCTTTTTACCTTATATTTATAAAAAATGGCTTGTATATTTATTCTCAGATATTATTTGTCTTATTTTCACAAACTGCTGAACAACTGCTAAGACTAGCGCGCAAGTTAGCTTTAGCGAGTCTTGAACAATATTAGCAGCAGGTGAAAACAATGTTTCACAAAAACAAGTTTTAAAGTACAACCACTATTGGCTTCTGCAGAAATGAAGCTTTGATTTATGAAAAATACGAGCTTAGAGTTTCGGCCAAACTCCAGTGAAACAGTAAATATCAAGTTAGCAGCTAGGCTGCCTTACGGTCACTGAAACCGATGCTACTAAGTGCTGCAGTTCATGAAAATGTTTCAGTGTGCAACAGGCTCAGACAACTAAAACTATGTTGTTAACTGACTTCACCTTTCTAAAGAAAAGTCCCCAAAAATGTCTTATTTTTAAAAATGAGCTGCGCTAATGCAAAGACTTGCTAATGGGTTAGCTCTAATGTGTTTTCGTATGTTTTAGCAGCCTAAAATACTGCTGCAAAAACTCAATTCCCTATTTAAAAGAGTATAAAACATTATAAGATTTCATAAACAAATATTCATACTAGATTTTTTTCTAACAGTATTAAAGATAAATGTCTGTCCCTATATGTTTCAGCGTGAACTGATATTCAGACAGGCAGCATAAAGGTTGGAAGACCACCTTCCTCTTCCCTAAAAACCCTCACAGCTGTAGCTGAAAATGAGCAAAGGAGTCGGGGGGAAAGAACAAAGTCAAAGAAAAGGGGAGGGGGGTGTTGGGGGCAGAAATGGAAAGGCAGCAGCCTGGAGCACCACTCCTGTGAGTTAAAGCAGCTGATCCAACTCTGCAGTAGGCCACTCGCAGATAGAACACAGCCTAATTAGGTACTGAAGCGCTGCCTCTCCTAAACCTCTCACTACAACTCTCTCCATTTTCCTCACCACTCTCTTTTTATTTCTTTATTCATCGTATCACCTCTCCTGCAGCCCACTCAACAGTACGTTTATGATACCACGCTGAATCTTCCTTTCCTTCTGTCCCTCTCTGCCTTCTTCTCCTATACGGAGTTTCCTTCCTGATAAAAAAACGTATAAACGCACACAGTCTATCTGTGCTAATATCTCGCAATCCCCCAACTCCAAATTCTGACGTGGAGAAAATGATGAGGAATTATAATTCAATAATGTGAACAATAGGTTGTGACTTCTTAAAAACTTCCTCTTTGTTTCACTAAACCGAACTGCAGTAGTTCTGACGCGTGTCATTAATTACAATAACAGAAGATCATTAAAGCTAAGCAGTGGCAGCAGTGTTTTCTATTTACACAGAGAGAGTTTAATCATTTGCATCTGATAAAATGCTGTTACAGTTAATCAATATCATCAAAATGAAAAATACGACTGGGTCAGGACTGTCCTCATTGTCCTGTCAAGGGACAAAGAGCATGACTCTGGGAATGAAGACTTATAATAATGCCAAATATTTACTACTGCTTTTTTAAACTTGAATGCAATTATTTACAAGTGATTTAAGCACTACATTACACTTATTAAAGCCTTAAAGTCAGACATATGGTTGTTTTGGTTGTGCTTTTGGGGTAAAGAATCTTTTTGGGTGAATAATCTTAAGTGTCTAGTGTATGTTTTCTGGAGAAATACCTTTTGCTAAAAGGTTAATACATTATAATTTACACTGCCACCAGTTTCCCCTTACAAGGTTATCCAGACAAAAATATAGCGCTGATGCTAATTTCAGCTGAAAATATATCCATAGAATTATGAGAAATTAACCCTGTAAGGTCAATTCAATGGCAATGTAAAGGTTTATAAAACAGTTTTGAAATATATATTTTAATAACAGTTGGTTTAAGATGCCAAGTTCAGCTGGAAGAAGCTAACATGCTAGCTTGTTAGCAGGTATTGCTAGCTAAGCCAGCTAAGATAATAACTAGTTATACATTTTCAAATGAAACCCCACATAAAAGAGCTAAACTTTCAGAAACAGTGACCAATGGTAAAGATAAAAACAACCTAATATGTTATGGAAGAACTTCTAGCCATGCTTTTTAGTTCTTATTTTGTATTTCTTTGAGGCTTCATTGCCTTTGTTACTGCCACCTAGCTGTGAAGCATGGCTACAGCAGCCCACTGAGAACAATCAGTCTTAACTCTCTCGTGCAGGATGGTCACCACGGCACTGAACGTCGCTTCCAAATCTGTTTCTGCAACATATCAGGTTGTTTTTGGTTTATTTGCACGTAAGCCACTGCATTGGGCTCTAGTGTGTTTCTCTCCATTTAGTACCACCAACTGGTATAAATTGAATATTATTAGAAGGTTAATGTCAGTATAGTGTAATCATTTACACTTGCTTGTCACTTACATGTGTAACAACCAAAAAGCATGTTGCCCACATGAATAGACATATTAAAACCTTTCTGAAAATTTTATATTTTTAAAAAAATGTGGAACAAACATTTTAAATTGCATATTTTATGTGTAAGGATAAATAAAAGTGCTTAAAAATAATGTTTCCAGGGTTGGTGATGCTGAAAATCAATGGACTCCGATACATCACCAGTCTGCTGCTGTATGTGCAGAATGGCTGTTTTGAAGCATGTTGTTCAACTATCAAAAGAGAAGCTGATCATAACAAGACTTCCTGTTAAGTACACTTTAGAGGAACTCCAAACCAAGATCAATCTGTGATGCTGCATTTCAACTGTTTTACAGTTTAGATCGTGACATCAGAAAGCAGTATGTTATTTGCATTTGTTTCAAGCTTTATTATCAAAAACAGACATTGAAACACCCCTTTTTCACTAGTATTAAGGATTTTTTTCCAGTAACATCAAGTTTAATTTTACAGTCTTTAATTTTACTTGTATTTACTGTTTTTAAATTAACTGCACAGGGCAGCTAAACTGGTGTATATGCCTGCTGCTGCATTTAGTTCTTACTCTGAAAAGTCACTGATCAGCGACTTTTGGTGGCTAACTGGGAACAAAAAATTGTGACAACATGCTGATTTCTCAAGAATGACATTGAATTGGTACTTAAAAAACTGTCTTCCTGTTTGCTACATCTTATGCTACAGCTTTTAGCCAGCAGCATGCTAGGTGTGGTTTCAACTGTGGGAGCTGATGAATACTAATGAACAAAGGAGTTGTGACAAAACAGATACAGGCCGTTCGGACACGGGAGAACTCGGGTTTTATCGCCACCTGCATAGTTTGAGAGATAAAAACTGAAAGAGAAGTTGTTGACCTGTTTTCACACCCGCTATGAAGGTAAGAACACCTGTGGAGCTAAAATATTTAACAGAAACCTCAGAAAAACTGTTTTTAATGGAAGGGCCTCTTTAAAACAACATTTTGATGGTGAATTATTTTCATGGAAGTCCAAGAACACGAGTCTCCATGACTCACGCAGTGAAACTGAGAACCATCATGAATATCTTGAGACATTTTGGAAACCCCCTTGCGAACGCCATTTGTCAATTTATTTATTTATTCCCAAGTTGTAGCAAAGTGAGATGCTACCATAACATTGTGGCTGCATATTCAAATATCCTTTCCCTACTTGTTTAGTTGTAGTTAGTGATTTATACTGACCCATTTAGATGAATGGGCGGGACTTTCAGCCTTCTATTGCTCAGGTTGTGGTTCCAAAAAAAACATGAAACATTCTGGTTTCCATTTTGTCCTTTAGAAATAGACAGATGTGTCTTCTATCTTTAAATGTGAATAAGATTATTTTCTTTACGTTAAAGCAAATCAGTAAAAAAATAAATAAATGAGTATAACAGAGCACTAACGGTGCATTCACACCAAACGCGTTTGAAGCGACCAAAAGGAGCCGCACACGCATAGCTGGTCGCTTGAAAACACGCAAGCGTGTCCAACGCGAACTGGTCGCACTTCAAAATATGAAATTTTGAATCGTGTGAAGCGGAAATACGCAACTTGTGGGAGGGAGTAGTGCCAGATGGTATTTTTGCATGATGGCAGCTTTCACTCTAGCATTTGAAGAGAGTCTCCCTTCTCTATGTAGTGTACAGTGGAGAGCAGAGCAGCGAGACAGTAGGCGGGCTTGCTGGTTTTTGCGCCGCTTCGCCGGGTCAGTCAAAACTTTCAGAAGCTGAATGAACTTACCAGGTTGCCCAATCTCTTCACTTATATTCCTCCAAGCTAGGTCCTTTTTATTCCTGTCTCTGTATAGAAAACAGCTGGTATCGTATAGCTCTGGGTGATACCCACAGTGTTTATCAATCGTTCCTCCATGGCTTTGGCTGGACTTGCCCCTGTGAACTGGGTCAGAGCATGACATCACCAGGCTCCTGAGAAAATAGTGCGCGTATTGTGCTCATGCGAATAAGGCAAAAAAGCAATTTCGCACCGCAAATCTGCTTCTGAAGCCTCGCAGGTTCCCCGGTTGCGCTTCTACATTGACTTTGCATGCAAACCTGACGCTTTGGTCGCTTCAAATGCATTTGGTGTGAATGCACCGTAAGGCCAGTTAACATTTCTGAGTAGACTTCAGTCGGTATCCTTTTGCAATAATGTGTCCTAATAATGTGCAGAATGTGTCCTCTAGACGATATGAGGCAGTGCTTTGATGGATCGTCAACACCATCTGATCTTTTACCAGTAGAGTTTTACTGCTTACTTGGTTGGAGGTTTGAGTTTTTTCTTCAGGCCCAGGTAACATTTAACAATCTTCAGCTGGATCGCTTTCTCTGCTTTACTGTTCTGGAAAAAAAAAAAAAAGAGTAAAAGCAAAAAAAAAAAAAAAAACTGAGTATTTTACAGAGAGTTAAAAAGAAAAACGTGCTAGTCTAAACTTAAAGTAAAACACCAGCTAATTATCTGTGCCATTTCACTGAATCCCAACACAACAATCAGTTTAATTCATTATGGGTGAAACCTCATCCTCTGACTGACAAAGAACAAAGCGAGCAAGAACAAAGCAAACAAAATCAAAGTTAGAGCTCGCTTCTGACACCTACACATCAAAACCCACACCCTGTTCTCTGTTTCATCCAACATAATTTGCACTAAATACAGACCTGGCAGTAATTGCTGAGGCCAAGAAATATCAATTAAATCCCAGTAACGCATCTAATTTTTTGTGTATTTATGCAGTAATTAGTTATATTCTTCTGCAACCTTATATTTAGAGATGCTTTTAGAGACACCCCCCTACACACACACACCGCTCCTACTCATTTTGCCTCCTACCTACATCCCCCCAACTCTACAGGCAGCCCCTCCATCAATTATTAACACTTCTTCACACTCCTTTACGAATCCCATGTTTCGACTGCAGAAATGTGCAGAGAAGAAAAGCCCTCCAGGGAACTGGGTCCTGCTGGTCCTCTCGCCAGCACTTGCTCTATTCTTTCATTTTGAAGACCAAAAAAAAAGGGAATAGTGGAAAGCCTGCTGCCATCGGTGTGTTTGATTTCTCTCTGTAATTTGACAAATTGGAACCTTGAGAGATATTGTTAGGAATATGAAAAAGATGGTCACAGAGTCTGGCAGGGTTCAGGTCTGTTAGGCTGCACTGATGTACTGGTACACATTTTAGTTTTCTTTAAAAGTTTCTGAACCTTTTCATATTTCTTTTGGATGTCAGTTTTTCCCCTCTTAAAGACTCGTGTTTAGATACAAAGTCTTTAATGCGAATGAGCGTACTTACTTTGATGTCCCTGTAAAGAAGCAGCCTCTCTGCACGAAGAGCAACATATTTTTCCTGAAATTTGTGGCCCGACAGCAGTTTGGAAGATCCATCGCTGAACTTCAAGTAGTCACCTTTTATAAACTGTTTGGGATCTGTGGCACGATATTAAAAACAGTTTGCAGAAGATGGTAAATGACAAAAATATATATTTTTTTGCTGTATGTACTGCTTCAATATTAATTAATTTACTGCAAAGGAATAGATTTTTGCTTATATACAGTGGTTGACGGTTATATAGATGACCTCGGTGCCCAGCAGTTTTGTGCATATAAGCGTTAAGCGCTTTGGATAAAAGCGTCTGCTAAATGACAGTAGTAGCGTTGTGTGTATTTATCTGTCGGTGGTCATTTGGACTGTAAACATGGGTAGCAGTGTTTGGTATTGATAACAGATAATTGGAAATTATGTAAAAATGCAATTACAATATATTATGAGAATAAAACTCTCAAACAGACCGAGTTACAGTGGGGCAAAAAAGTATTTAGTCAGCCACCAATTGTGTAAGTTCTCCCACTTAAAAAGATCAGAGAGGCCTGTAATTTTCATCATAGGTATACCTCAACTATGAGAGACAAAATGAGGAAAAAAAATCCAGAAAATCACATTGTCTGATTTTTAAAGAATTTATTTGCAAATTATGGTGGAAAATAAGTATTTGGTCACCTACAAACAAGTAAGATTTCTGGCTTTCACAGACCTGTAACTTCTTTAAGAGGCTCCTCGGTCCTCCACTCGTTACCTGTATTAATGGCACCTGTGTGAACTCGTTATCAGTATAAAAGACACCTGTCAACAACCTCAAACAGTCACGCTCCAAACTCCACTATGGCCAACACCAAAGAGCTGTCAAAGGACACCAGAAACAAAATTGTAGACCTTCACCAGGCTGGGAAGACTGAATCTGCAATAGGTAAGCAGCTTGGTGTGAAGAAATCAACTGTGGGAGCAATTATTAGAAAATGGAAGACATACAAGACCACTGATAATCTCCCTCGATCTGGGGCTCCACGCAAGATCTCACCCCGTGGGGTCAAAATGATCACAAGAACGGTGAGCAAAAATCCCAGAACCACACGGAGGGACCTAGTGAATGACCTGCAGAGAGCTGGGACCAAAGTAACAAAGGCTACCATCAGTAACACACTACGCCGCCAGGGACTCAAATCCTGCAGTGCCAGACGTGTCCCCCTGCTGAAGACAGGACACGTCCAGGCCCGTCTGCGGTTTGCTAGAGAGCATTTGGATGATCCAGAAGAGGATTGGGAGAACATCATATGGTCAGATGAAACCAAAATAGAACTTTTTGGTAGAAACTCAACTTGTCGTGTTTGGAGGGGAAAGAATGCTGAGTTGGATCCAAAGAACACCATACCTACTGTAAAGCATGGGGGTGGAAACATCATGCTTTGGGGCTGTTTTTCTGCAAGGGGACCAGGACGACTGATCCGTGTAAAGGAAAGAATGAATGGGGCCATGTATCGTAAGATTTTGAGTGAAAACCTCCTTCCATCAGCAAGGGCATTGAAAATGAGACGTGGCTGGGTCTTTCAGCATGACAATGATCCCAAACACACCGCCCGGGCAACGAAGGAGTGGCTTCGTAAGAAGCATTTCAAGGTCCTGGAGTGGCCTAGCCAGTCTCCAGATCTCAACCCCATAGAAAATCTCTGGAGGGAGTTGAAAGTCCGTGTTGCCCAGCGTCAGCCCCAAAACATCACTGCTCTAGAGGAGATCTGCATGGAGGAATGGGCCAAAATACCAGCAACAGTGTGTGAAAACCTTGTGAAGACTTACAGAAAACGTTTGACCTCTGTCATTGCCAACAAAGGCTATATAACAAAGTATTGAGATGAACTTTTGTTATTGACCAAATACTTATTTTCCACCATAATTTGCAAATAAATTCTTTAAAAATCAGACAATGTGATTTTCTGGATTTTTTTTCCTCATTTTGTCTCTCATAGTTGAGGTATACCTATGATGAAAATTACAGGCCTCTCTGATCTTTTTAAGTGGGAGAACTTACACAATTGGTGGCTGACTAAATACTTTTTTGCCCCACTGTATATACTTGTAGAGTGGATTCAATATAACACTTACAGATGCGCCAGATACACGTGCGTGGATGCAACGGTAACGACACAGATTAAGTTACAGTTAGTAACAGTTTTCTATATCAGATATTAAGAACTCATGCTCGGGCAATAAAAACTAGAACAAATGTTACATGTGAGACTATTTCCCACTAAAGAAGTCGGTGATTATTTTTTGGCGACCGTCTGACAGCTTTAGGCAGACGCGCCAAACACGCATGCGTAAACGCCAGAGCAGCTAGTTCCACATACCTAACAGCGGGAGTGTGTATGAGAACACCAGCGGAGGTGTACAGTCAAGTGATAAACAGCGAGATTTAGTGAGATGCATATATGATACCTCCAAATGTTTTGTGTATATATGTGTCGGAGCTGTGCATATAAGTGTATGGATTCTCTATGACACGGGAACATGCTCAGCTGTTTTGTGCATATAAGCGTCAACCACTGTACTTGGATTTACTGCTGGATTTTTAAACATATCATATCAACAATTACTGAATCGTACCAAGTTCGTGACTGAAACCACCTGGAATAACTATCTGACAGAAAAGTAAAAAATAATACAACACTTTGTTAGCATATCTATAAAATTTGGGGAGTTTATCCCACATTACTCATGCATCAAGTAGTTATTCTTTCCAGCAGTATTTTTTGTATTTTTCCACAGGTAGAATACTGTTCCTTTTACAAAACACTTAAAACTAGAGCTGAGATGCCATCTGGACACTTAGACGGGACTTATGTAAAAACTCAGGGAGTACGAGTGGCTTGAATCAACCCACAGTTGAGATGCCAAGGGTGGTAGTCACAGGACTGAAATGGCCAGTGTGTGTAAGCATAACTCAGCATTGTATGTTAATTGGCTGCAATTTGACTAGAAAAATAAACAGATATAATTCGGTTGGAAACTTGTGCGTATGTCAAAACTGTCAATCATCGGTGTGAATGCCAAACACCTTTTTTGTCACACTTTTGTTCTGAAGTGGATCCATTTGTTTGCAATTTAACCTTGTTTAATTCATAACTTTGCTTTGAACGTCTGATTTTCTTTTTTGTCTTCAATCAGTCACAGATTAGTTTCAATCTAAATTCTAAATCTGAACTTTCCAAACAAGCAGAAATTTAAGACAACCCTGTCCCATTTTTCTCCATCTCACAACACTTCACTTAGTTTTAAAATGTTCATTGTAAAACACTATAAAAATGCCATGAAGCTGATGCACTTGGTATCACTCAGAATACTTAAATGACCTTGTGAGAACTTTTGATATTACAAATTAATAATGCTGCAAGTCATTTTTACTGTAGGCGAGACACTGATAATTGAAAACTGCTCCACAGAACACAACTTGAAAAACATTGAAACCTTTCCTTTAATAGCAGCCTACCTTTATGATCGGCCATCCTTTTGACACTTGGAAACTTCTTGATAAGAAGATAAGCAGAGCCGGGACAGTCCAAGGAACTCCACTCCAAAACCTGCTCAAGTATCTTCTCACTATGGTGCAGTGGTCGCTCTGTTGAAAATAACACACCTTGTTTTACTAGGATGTAAAGTATTAAAGCGTAAGTGTTGGAGAAGATGAAAACACAGCAACATAATTCTGTTTTCTGGCCTTGCATGAAATCTACTGCCTCAAATCACAAAATCCACAGCTAATACATCTGAAACAAATAACAAAATTATGTTGTTGTTCCCCCTGCTGTCATCACAGAACAGTTTAAATTATCTACAGCATCAGGACCTGATTATAAAAACACACTCATGTGCAAAATAGACCTATTATCTCTTCCTAATTGGCGAACAGGGTGCATGCTGTCAGCCAAAAAAAAAAAAAAGGCAGATAATTTGTATACCACCACCTCTGCTCTGATGCTTCCATTTCTACACCCTCTTGTTTTTCACTTCCAAAGGAGGTAAAAAGAGCCACAGTGGCATAACTTATTAATAAAACAGAGCTTATCTCCTCGTTGGAATCTCTGCAGACACAGACCATGGAATTAGCACCTCCTTTCCCGACAAATATTAGCTTCCCTTTTCTGTATATTGTCTTCTGCAACGGTGTTTATCTGAAGCCATTTTCCAAAAATGACTAATTAATGTACTCCCCCTCCCCTCTTTGTGGCTTTATGAGAAACCTCCGTCACGCTGTAGCCTTCAGAATAGCTTGACTGTTTACTCTTCACTCTTACTGCTTTAGCATGAAAAATATGCTGAACTCTCAGCAAATATTCCATTTAGTATTCAACACACCTTTGTTTTTTTTTGTTTAAGAAGAGGACGGTTTGTCCTCTGAAACTTTTGAGGAAGAAAACAAACACAAGAGCAAGGTGTAAACTCTAGGTGAACCAATTGAAAGTGCACAGGGACGATGAGTGAAGCAGCTCTGTGACAAGTCCAACGTCTCCTTCTCGCACGATTCTTCTATGATCAAATGCAGACGTGAGGCTCGAGGAGCCGTCGCTGCCTTTTAATGCGAGATGAGGTGGGTCAGTCTGCTCTGCGGGCTGATCGCGCAGGAAAGATGAAGGTAATCTGTGACATATGATGGCAAGGATGATTAATTAATGTGCATATCATCAAACCAATGATGCTTGGATAATTTCTCAGTGTGCTGCCACATTCGCAGACACTGGTTCATTAGAGAGAAAGCATAATCGTCTAATCACAAGGACCATGGATGAGAGGAGATGTATTCGTCGCATACAACCTGCAAGAGAATACCCACAATACAACAGTGATGTGACACTAATTGGATTTACAGCAGATCAAAGTAGGAAATTAAAAGCAAAGACTTTTATTTCATAGTGAAGTTTTTTTTTTTTTTTGGGGGGGGGGGGGGGGG
>SSNP01000006.1:8844066-8957865 GCA_006937955.1 Pachypanchax playfairii
GGGGGGGGGGGGGGGGTAATATTTAATGAGACTGGAACATTTCTGAAGAGAATGCGAAAGCCAATTTATCTACTCTTGCCAAATTCCAAAATCTTTCTTCCATTGAGCCAAACAGTAATTTGGGATTTATTTTTTGACATGTATAATGTATAAGAAATTATAAATCTGCTGCTATTAGGGTCACCATGGTAACCGCACACCTGCGTCTCCTTGATGGTGCACTTAATGAGAAAAGCAGATAGAAGCGTTGAGTAAAAAAATAATCTTCAGTCAAACGTGAGAAAATTGTTAGTTGTACAGCAAAAAGTGGTAAAAAAACGTCCGAACATCACGTGCCATCTTTTATGTATCTACTGTGTTTTATGTTGGGAAGAGGAAAAGTGCTGAAGACCCTTCACTTCCAGTTTGGAAGAGTAAATTTTAAACTCGGGTAAAATGGGAGTCAGTGAGTGTTGGGATGTGCACGCTCTGCTCTCTGCAGGGATTTGAGAGAAAATCAGACGTCCTATAACAGTGACAGACACACTGGCTGAGAGGAGCCAAAAAATGCCCACATTTTGATGTATAAACTGTATAAGAAGTGCAAAGTTTGTGGCAAAGAGAAGAGTTTGCAGAAATGTTGGAAACTTTAGACAGCTTAAAAGTTAGTGTGGCATCATCGGACTGAGGTGAACATTTCATTGTAAAATCCGAGCTATAGAACTCCACGGAGTGCTGGGTTTTCTCATTAGTTGTGCAAAAATCCTGTTGTTGTGTATGTGGCAATCCTTCATAGTTTTTTTTTTTTTGCAAATTCTGTCAACAGTAAAGTCACAGCACAACTATTGCAAGTTTAGTGGTATTTTAATACAGATTTTTCTTCCCCAAAGTGGTGAGTGAAATGATGAATCAAAAGTTATAAAGGAAACAGAAGAACAGAATCACCTGTTTGGCATTGGCAGGAATATTTGGCAAGTTTTTAGTTCACATACTTTACTCAGCTGCTCGGCCAACAAATGGATTTTCCTTACAAATGTGGCGCAATTTAAGTGGAAATAATCAGTATTCCAAATATTATAAGACTTTCTGTGAAGATTTATTGTTTATAGGAAATAATCCAACAAACACAAATGTCCCTGCTTTTTGTCCTTAATCAATTTGATTAAAATATTGTTTAATATTTTATTGAATGAAAATTTAAAAAGAATTCAAAAGTCAAACGCCAATTCAGAAAGAGATGAGAAGCTGTGTAAAATGAAAACAAACTCTGCTCGTGAATCCATATTTCACTCCTAGTAGTTTCAACATCTGATTTCTTATGTTTCTAGATATTTTACAATCTCATAGATCTCATCATCAAAAAAAGTTGGAAGAAGAGGATGTTTATATTGTGCAGCGCCTCTTCTTCTTTAAACATTTGTCTGTAAATTTCGGAGAAGTAAGGAGATGAGCTGTCGAAGTTTTAAGGAGAGGAATGATAAAATATCTGTTTCATCATCTGACCTGTTGTTTATGTTCTACTGACTGAAATAATCGAGGTTGGAAATAGATTTATTTGAGCCTGAATTTACCTTTCACTGGCCCCACCCCCAAAACGTCCATTGACCAATCACACAACTGTTACTATGTGAGCAGGTCCGACAAATATTAACTAAAAACAAGATGGTGAAGCGGTGCTCCCACATCTACTAACTAGATTTCAGGGGGAGCTCGATTCTGAGGAGCCTCTTTAAGCAAAGAAAAACAACAAAAAACTAAAACAGAACTGGTTGTTTTCAAGAAGTACAGGAAGAATTGGTGTTTATAGCATTTAGACATAATTCATAAGACTTTAAAGAGGCCATTTCACACAAATTTCAGGACTTTGTGGTTATTTCTTAAGTATTAACCAGTAATATGAAACATTTTACTTCTAAAAAAACGTCAGGAAACACTAATTAACAAACCTTTCAATCTGTCTGCGTCAAGATTCGTCTGGCTTCATCAGGCTTCAGGCAGCAACTCATTAATATTCGTCATTCAAATTTGCTGGACTCAGATTGGCTAACAAACTAGCCTATGAGAGCAAAGAATACTGTTCCCTGCCCCGCTGCGCATGGCAACAGCGCACCGAGTCTCTTCCCATTTGCTACGTTATGCTACAGCTTTTAGCAGCAGCATGCTAGGTGTGGTTTCAACTGCAGGAGCTGATGAATACTAACAAACAAAGGGGTTGTGATGAAACATATACAGGCTTTTTTAACTCGGGTGTTACCGCCACTTGCTGCATTAACAGTTTTGTGAATAGCTGCAACCTGGTCTTGTTTTGATATTTGTTCTCACCAAAAAATCCCATGATGCACTGCTTTGTAGGTGCTCTGATGCTGTCATTTGCGTTCTTCACCAACCAGCATGGAGGAATACAAGCCCATCTGATGGGATTTTATTGCAGCTTAATATTATAATTCTTAGAATTCAACACGCCATGTGACGTGCATCCTCTACATAATGGTTTCAACAGGACCATGACTGGTGAAGACAATCTGTTTATTATTTTTGATTATGACTGAGTATTAAAAGACAGTAGAAGAAGATGTTTGCATACCTAGCTCTCCATTTTCAATTACTTCAAACGCCATCCAGAAGTCATCAGCCTTAGAAGTGACATTTCTCATACTCAGAGCAATTTCGGCGAGTTCTACAGGCCGCATAGTTGGAGAAACCTACCAAAGACACAACAAACCATGACACAAAGAAAGCACATCCTGTTCATAAAAAGTCATTGTAGATTTTCTTTTGGGGGGGAAGGGCTGACACTGAAAATAGAAAGATTTTGTCATATAGTGCCGCTTAGCGCTCGTCTTTACCCTGAACCCCATTAAGCAATGCTGAAGACTTAGAAAATGAGTGTATGACCTTCAGCCGCCTGCAGCCCTTGGAAAAAAAATGCAATTACTTCCACAATTTAAACAGATTTCTTTGATTAGTTTGCTTTTGATTCACTTCTGTAGGAGTAATCCCATCAGGTTAAACCACAGATGTCTCAGCCCTGTTCTATCAACCTTCATCTTTTGTTCCACCCCCTTTCCCTTTTCTCCCGCTTCACCCCAACCTCTTATTTCACCTTACTAACAGGACACGCAGTGGAGTTCACACACACACACAGGCTTACCTTTATTAAGCAGCACTGCTCTGGCACTTTCTTTTCCAGGTACACCTCGAATATCAAATCCCCCGCTGGACAGAACTGGAGAGTGACAAACAGAGAAAGGGGCGGAAGTGTCAGTCGAATAGAAAATAGGTTTTGCGGGATTTATTTGATTATTTTGTTTAATGTTTTATTTCATTGACAGTGTGGTGAAACTTCACATTAGAGTGAAAATGAGAGATGGTTGGAAGAATGGTGGAAACCACAGGGTGTTTGTGGAGCTGAAGGCGAATGAAAGCTGACGGTGATAATGAAATGCTGCTAAATAAAAAGAACAAGTGTGAAACAGAAACAATAGGAAAAAGGTGGGAACGCGAGGTGAAATCTTCACTCTCATCACATGTAAAATCATGTGTTAATTTCAAGTTTGCACTTGGTTTTAAAAGATTTAGAAGACGCACCTGAAAAGGTTTGTGAATGGGGACATTTAGAGAAACTGATTGTCCATGAGTTGTAATATTTACTGTCACATTTTCTCAAGAAACACCATGAATCCCAATTTTTTTTTAATAGCAGAACAGTGACAAGCAAATTGCTTGATTGAAGTGTGGTGATTTAGCAAGTTTTACATCACAAAAATACCCGTAATTCTTGTAATCTGCAAAACTTGTTTTGATTGAGTAGTTTGTCAGACTAAAAAACTATTTAAAGAGGCCATTTCATACACTATTCAGGACTTTGTGGTTATTTCTTAAGTATTAACCAGTAATATGAAACATTTTATATCTAAAAAACATTAGGAAACACTGATTAACAGAACTTTCAATTGTCTGCATTAAAATTCGGCTGTTTCCGTCAGGCATCGGCAGCAGCTCGTTCATATTCATTATTCAAATTTGCTGGACTCTGATTGGCTAACAAACTAGCCTATGAGAGCAAAGAATACTGTTTCCTGACCCGCTGCGCATGGTAACATCAGGCGTTCTCTCTTCCTGTTTGCTACATCTTATGCTACAGCTTTTAGCCAGCAGCATGCTAGGCGTGGAAGTCTGCGTCAACTGTGGGAGCTGCCGAACACTAACGAACAAAGGAGTTGTGACGAAACAAGTACAGGCCATTCGAACTCGGGAGAACTCGGGTTTTTATCGTCACCTGCGTAGTTTGAAAGATTAAAACTGAAAGAGAAGTTGTTGACCTGTTTTCACACCCACTATGAAGGTAAGAACACCTGTGGAGCTAAAATATTCAACAGAAACCTCAGAAAAACAGTTTTTAATGGAAGGGCCTCTTTAGCGTGATGTCTTCTACTTCTCTTATCTACCATATAAGTTTAATACAACTGTGCTTTGAAAAATTATTTCTCCCATTACAAATTTTGTTATGCCTCAAACTGGAGGGTTTTAAGCATGTCTGATGCCATGCAACAACATTTTCAGCAAATTTAAGTTTAGACTTAGTGACTGGGCACTTCATTTTGTTTTATCTGAGCCACGCAGAGGTGGACTTCATGGTGTTCAAAGCAGCTCCAGACAAAACCTGTGCTGTTACATAGCGGCAGTAGCTCATTAGTAATTCGCCTCTGTGCTGTGGGCAGAACCGTTGGCATGGAGGATTCCCCGCCCCTCCCCGTTGCTGAGAGATCTCTGGTTTTGCTTGCACTACTGCTACCTTACCACTAGCTGAGCTGGAGCTTGTGGCCCGCCCAGTGGAATTTGTACGTCACAAACGCAGTTTTTTTAGACGCATTTTAGCATTTGCGACTGATTCACAGTGATTCGAATGTAGAAATACTCAGAAATGCAATTTTGAGCTAACTTTTCTGAAGATTCGTCCTCTAGCATCAGAAAAATGCCACAAGAACATGTTAACAACACGATTTTCATCAGCAAAAAGAGGGTTTCTTCAGTCAAAAGAAACAGAATCAGACTGTGCACTTGTGAAAAACGTCTGGTATCAACGTTAGCAAATAAGTTAATAGCTAGCCAGTACTTTGGCTAGTTTACAGCAAAAGATTCAATATGTTCTTGAAAATAGGTTTGCTGCTAAGTTTTTTTATTACTTGTCAACACAACACTGGTTCTTGCATTGAATTTAGAAAAAAATGTGCATAAATGACTTATCGCTGTGAGTCAAGTGGCTTCGAAAAGTTACTGAGGTGAAAACAAGTGACAGAAATCCTCCGTTATTTCTGTGGTAAATAAAACTAATCAGCAAACTGAACTCCATTTTGAGTAGTATCTGTTCATTTTGTTAGTAACTGGAACTATTTAACAACACGTATTAAATATGATCCATGCAGGAAAAACGCTTAGCCAGTCATTCCGAAGATCAACTTTCAGCCCTACTAGATTTGTTTTGGGGGAATTATGTCACCTTTTTAGACAATGAAACTCCCAGAGATTAGAATAAAAAGTTATAAAATAACATCATCATAGATAAAATTCAGATTCTAATTTCTTGCAGTCTGAAGGGTGTGACATTCTATCTTTAAAAATGAAAGTGAGCATGAAAGGATTCCTTTTTCCTTGGCTGTCTTAAAATTACAGTAACATTTCCTTTGTCATTTTAATGGGCAGGTGAACTGAGGTCCATTATTGGCTTGAGCTGTCTTATAATAAGAGGGATGGGGCCCCTCCTGACTCTCATGGCCCTAAAATGACACAGAAATTACAGTCATTTGAACCAATGGAGCAAAAAGCTGTAATTGTGAAAATGTCACACACAGATATGGAGCCATCTTGTCTGCTCTGGACTCTTTTCCTCTTTCCATTCAATTCTTGTGTGACAAGCGGGAAGTCCATACGCACTTCTCCAACATTGCATTTGAAGAGTTATTATGAAGAAAATGAGACAGAATCAAGGCATTTTTCTTTCTAATTAAAGTCATCCTGGTGGTGGCCATTTTGAAGGAATTGATTTTTATAGTGTAGGTTTAAACTTAAATTCATGAAACTGCCTCGCACCTCATTACATCACTGATTCACTTACTCCTGACTCCGTGTGTAGTTATGTTGTGTTATCGAGCCTCCTTCACTTTTTGAAAAAAACAAAAACATACACACACCTGGTCAGAACAGTTCCACACAGAATAATCTATGTGACTGTAAACCAGAGAAGGATTTGTTTAAATAAAGAGTACAGCCTTTTGCTTAAAAGTAAGAAAAAAAAAGTATATTTATGGTCTGCCTGATTGTTGGTGCAAAAAATAAATAAATCAACTGAGAATGACAAACATACCTGCCTGCTATGCTATGCTATTCCATGACATTTATAATTATTATTAATAGGGTTTTTTCTTCAAGGCTCTTTCCAGCAAAGCTTTTGAGGGTAAATTGCCAGAACACTGATAAGCCTTTAACACACAATCACTGAATGCTAAAGCTTAGCATGTAAGCACTTAGCTAAAACTACCGCTGTGCGTGAGTACAACTTGAATAGGAAGTAGATAAACTAATCATCCCCTCTTTTTTATTTAAAGCCCAGGTTCCTAGAAGAGAAAACCTCCTGGTAGCATTTCAGCTAAAAACATTTAGTGTATTTAGTGTATTTTGTTGCTAAAATGACAACAGCAGCTTTTTGATGCTTTTCCATTGGATTTAAAGTAGAAAAAAAACAAACCAGTAATATTCAGTTACAAACAAAAGCTGTTTGTTTCCCATAAAAAAGAGAATCTATTTGTCTAGAAAAGGCACGTGGCCAGCAGAACAAACTAAAAGCACTTTTTGTAGTTTGTGAAAAATAACTAAAATGCCTTTATTTTACAAGGTCAAATATCTTTAAAATTGGACCAATGCACTGTAAAAAACTAGGATTTTATCTGTACTAATAAACAGATTTCACAAACAACTCTAAACCAATAAATGAACCCTCAGCTTATCCTGAAAGGACATAACATCAGGGAAAGAAGGAGTGGAGAAAAGAGAAAGAAGAGTCGTTTTCTATGTTAAAAACACATTTAGATTATAACAAAATGAATAAAACTGAGGTTTAACCTTTTTTTGGGACAAGTAAAAAGCTGACGTAAGTAAATGACATTAAGCATCAACAAGATCACCACTGTGAGATCCACACAAAGACCCTGCAGCACTCCCAAATTTTTTGACGTCAATATTAAATATTAGACAACTATCTAACATGTGTTTGAGTTCATGGCTTGTGTTTTCTTTTTACCTTCTGTTAAATTAAAGAAGTTTGTTTCTGGATATGAACATCTAATTTCCTGTCTGGTCCAAACTAAACTGCTGAATTTGACGCGTTTTAGAAGCGTACCGCGTAAAAAATAGAACAGTTGCGTAATGCCCGCGACACTACGCTTCTGGGACGTGTCTCATGCACGCAGTGGAATGGGTCTGATTGACTTTATTGGCGGCTATCGGCCGCGTATTACACGTCACTAACGTTGCGTGCTGCTCACGCGTCCAGTGGAAAGCAGGGGTAAGAGGACGGGGTATAAAAGGAGCATTTCAGAGAGGTAGAGCCACTCAGATGTAAAGATCTGAGTCCAGTCGAATCCAATTTCTATTCCCCCAAATTGATGGTGTTGAAAAAGCTACCTAAAGCAGTTAAAATGTTAATGATTCATCAATTTTACACTTCACAATGAACTAAATATTCCATGAAACCATCCAACCTGAATGTCATGCCACTGTTCACTGTCTCAAGCTTCACAACAGCCTCATCTGTCAGAAGTAACCTGAAAACATGCAGCACACACACGTCGAAGGGAAGCAAAAAGGAGCCATCATAAACAGCTTATTTTAGATTTCAACAACAGCAGCGCCGTGGGATTTAATTTTCTACCTAGTTAGCCGAATTGAGTGTTTCTCCCGTTGTTCAGGCATAAAGTACCTGCTGTAAAGGTCAACGAGAACAAAAGCCATGCTTCTCCTCTCTCTGCCTGCCTCCTCATTTATGACAGCAACAAAAAAAAGAAAAACAGGATTTCTGCTCAAATGAAGCCAGCGTTTGAGTCTCTGATGCGTGCAGACAAATCTATACACAGAACCGCGACACACAGGTTCTGCAGGTCGACTCACCGAAGTGTCCTTCTTCTCATTCCAGCGTGTGATGAAGCTATTCTCCTTCTCCATCTGTTGCACCTGGTCTTCGTTGACCTGTTGAAAACAGCACAGAAGCAAACAGATCCGCGTTCAGACTCAGACACAAAACCCCCCTTTCTGATCACGTAAAACCACATTTCAGTAACATGAGCTAATTTAGGCTTTTAAATATGAAACACAGGAGATCAGAAAAAGACGGGAAGCGTGGCCTGACATGAAATGGATCTTTCAGCAAATGCTTCTAAAACAAATTTCTAAAGGGAAAGTTGGCTGGAAGTGTTTGACACTGAAAGAATACTCTTTTCTTTCACACAGCTCTGTGTGAGGAAATGACATTTCCTTTTCCAAGATTTTTGTTTTGTATTTTTTTTTTTAACTTCATTATCATTTTCAAAGAACAATTTGCTTTGTTAGAGTTCTACGAGTGGCAGAGAAGATTGCGGGGAGACTCGCGGACTCATCGTGCGCGTGTTCAGACCTGATAATGGGCCCTCATCGACGACATCCAGCACAGAACCGGAGCTTTAATTAGCGAGACGTCTCACTCTTTTTATGTCACAGCGAGTGTATTCAACTTGGCGTCGGGTTTATGATTGGTTGAGCTTAATGGCTATTTGTCATGCGAATGACAGCATCCAGAAACTGATTTGGAGCAAATGCTCCTACTTTTATTTTCTGAATGAGAGCGAGCCAGGCGTCGCGCGGGGAATTAAGAGTTGCTTGGTGCAGCATATCCCATAAAGCCAGGCGGCTCTCCAGGGGTAACACTGATCCCGCGCACCCCTCTCCCCGCCGCACCATCCACACATCAGCAAAGTTGCAAAGATTTGGCAACAACAGTTCTGCTCCCCAGATGGTTTAAATAAAAGACTTTAAATGAAGTCATGCCTGCAGCTGGGTTTAAATATGCAGTATGGTATTATCTGTTTATGTCCATCACTCTCGTTAGAACGGACCCTGCATGCAGGACGACTCGCTGGAACCGTGTGCTACAGGTTTTATACAGTTTGTATTTCAAGCTAATGGGGACAAATAATAAACAGATCAGACACTGAGGACACAGCTGAGTGATGTAATATGTTCATACTGCTGCAGAGAACAGATTTTTTAAAATATATAATAGTGGTTAAAGTGATGCTTCACATTTTTTGAAGAATGTTTGTGTGGAGCATGTGATTAATTAACTTGTTACATGTTGTAGATAGCTCTCTGAACAGCCACAGCTACTGACGAGCTAACAGCTAGTCCAGATAGGACCAAGACCAAAGTGGATTTTGCTCATTAGTCCTTAAAATGTGAATGAATATGATTCCAAACCAATTATACAGATTATAGTTATTCCTTCAGGGAGATGACACTCCTGCTGGAAGAGCCTCCGGCTGTAGAGGAAGTGTGTAGTGACTGCTAATAACCAAGAACGTCACGTAAATATCACATGAAACCGATAGCAATGTTAAAGGTTGAATATTGAACCATTTCGTAAAAAGCTATATTAAAAAAATAAATAAAAATACCTCCAGGGGGCGTTTAGAGGCGTGTAGAATGAAAGTACAGTTTTACCTTTAAACATAATTTTTCCATGAAAATGTAATAAATATTGATTTTGACGACACAACGTTGGCATTATGTTTACATCTACCAGTCAATAGCAGCACCATTGCAGGCTGGCTAATATGGTAAATAGACTGAGGCTGGTACTGTACAAAATGGCGGAGTCGGCAAGTAAAGCAGCTGCTTCAGAGTCCCGGAGATTTCATTATCCTTCTCAGAAGAGGAGCGACCAGAGAAGATCAAAAACCAGAGTGAGTTTAGGTGAAGCTACAATAGATAGACCCAATTAAAACACTTTCATGGCATCAAAACACACGTGGAAATGTTAAACCTGCTTCCTGACGACTGGAAACCGTGTTCTGTTGTTACAACTACAACATCCACACACTAGATGGTGCTATGCGTTGTTCATGTTCATAAGCCTAATCCATCCATCCATCCATCCATCCATCCATCCATCCATCCATCCATCCATCCATCCATCCATCCATCCATCCATGCTGGACTGGCCGCAACCGGCTGTCCCCGGTCTGCTGGCTGTCCTGTCCCTGTAGCTAAATATTAAAATAGGGCAAATTAAATACAAAATAAGTAACGCCCTGGATCTGTTTATTTGCTCCTTTTTATTATTTTTTTTAAATGTATTATAGATCGGATTGGAACCCTGTATCAGCAGATATTCAAAATCACATGACTCGGACTCGGACTGGAGGGCAAAAAAACCTTGATTGGGACACCCCTAATGAAATTGTTGCTAAAATGTTTCAAGCACCAACTGAATGTGATTTTTGCTGATTTTCTAGCAATTTTGAGTCTCGGACTAAACACCAACATCCGTAACCCAGCGAGACATGAGACCCAGTGAAACATGTCAAAAGCAACTTTTTGAAAATGATGACATCATAGTCTCAACCCAAACCCAATTCACATGCAGCAAGCCTTTATGTTCCAGGCTCAGGGACAGTTTATAGTGTTTTAGTGTAGATGGAGATATTTCTAGAAACACCATGTTTACAAAGATATTTTGAAGGGAAAAAAACATGAAAAGATTCCAAGCTGCGTGTCGGCTTCAGTAAAATTATGAAAGTAGATGTTTTTGACTCACACTGAAGAGTTGAATGTAGTTGTTGATTAGGTCATGGACCACACTAATTTCCTGCTGACTTTGTCCCTGAGTCTGGAACAAACAGGAAGAGAAGACCTCGGCCAGCTTTTCACTCGGCATCTGGTTGATGTGGGAACACTGTTGAATCCTGAAACACACAGAAACAAACAAAAGACACAAACACACAGACAGAATTACATAATTGTTTTTTTTTTTAAATCAGGCTTTAGGCCAAACTCAGCACAGACCCAATTAAATCTTCTTGTAACTAACAGGTAAATCACAAGTCGTGCAGGTTTTTGAGGGACCGGAGGGTAATGTGAGCATCACTGAGTGAGACATACAGACTGTTTGTGTCTTTATCCAATTAGAGCTGGAAGAACTTGCAGCTCTGTGCTGTGATGTTGCAGGAGGACCAGATCGGATGTGTGATGCTGGGTTTGTCTGAAAAGCTCTACCTTTTGTACAGCATGTGTTTGAATTTTCATTTGATTTTAAACAAGGTGCTATAGTTTTATTTTATACCAGTTTAATAACTGTGCACAGAACACAATCAAGGAAGCTGTGTGAGGATGGAAAATGTAACATTTTAACTGAATAAATTAAAAAAAAAACATTAAAAAACACCATTCTTATGGAGCCAAAAATAGCCTCACTTATGCTGAGGACTTCAGCAATGTGTTAGCTAATTGCCTGGGTTTTCAATAATGCGCCACACAATCTGTTTTAGATGAAAAATACCAGCAAATGGTACAAACAATATGGAATTTATTCATCATTTTCAACCCAAGGACATCATTTTCTCAGTGATTAGCAGCCTTTTTCTGTTTATTCTGAAGGACTCTGCAGCATATTCATTGTACGGTATTTATGACTGAAATTTTGCCAGAATGGTGGAACAAAAAAAGAATTATTTAAATAAAGTAAATCACACACAGCGGAATGGGCCATTAGCAGAAGAAAAAGGACAACAGGCTAATCAGCAGGAGACAAACAGTAACTCGAGGTCGACTCCAGAGCACCACCGTAAGACCTTTTTTCTTCTGTGATCAACGCAGCATTTTAAGGTTTGTAATTCTACAATTGTAGCATTTACAGCAGGGTCAGGAGACAATATGAAAGAGGCCATTTCATACAAATTTCAGGACTTTGTGGTTATTTCTTAAGTATTAACCAGTAATATGAAACATTTATATCTAAAAAACATCAGGTAACACTGATTAACAGACCTTTCAATCTGTCTGCGTTAAAATTCGGGTGGTTCTGGCTCCTTCCGTCAGGCTGCTTCATCAGCAGCTCGTTCATATTCATTATTCGAATTTGCTGGGCTCTGATTGGCTAACAAACTAGCCTATGAGAGCAAAGAATACTGTTTCTTGCCCCACTGTGCATGGCAACGTCAGACGTTGTGTCTTCCTGTTTGCTACGTCTTATGCTACAGCTTTTTAGCTAGCAGCATGCTAGGCGTGGTTTCAACTGTGGGAGCTGCCGAAAACTAACGAACAAAGAAGTTGTGACAAAACATATAGAGGCAGTTTGAACTTGGGTGTTATCGCCACCTGCGTAGTTTGAGAGATTAAAACTGAAAGAGAAGTTGTGTTGACCTGTTTTCACACCCATTATGAAGGTAAGAACACCTGTGGAGCTAAAATATTCAACAGAAACCTCAGAAAAACAGTGTTTAGTGGAAGGGCCTCTTTAAGAGAAAAACAGAAAATTTAATTCATTTTTTAAAGAAATATGAGTACATAAAGTGGTGAGAATACACAGCTCTTGTCCAACGGCCTTTTGTATAGTTAACCCAACAGTAGTGTGTAAAAAATTTAAATTTCTCCTTCATTTCTTTATATTTTATAGAAGATTTACTTGACATAAAATTTTCAGGATTTTTGAAGGTCTTTGGAGAATTTGTAGGTCTTCACTAAATTTATTTTTAGTTTTTGTTGTTGCTTAGATGTTGTAACTCAAATATTATTTTGTTTAATTATTCACCAAAGTTGAGTTATGAATCATTCAGACATAAAGAGCCTCTAAAACCCAAAGTGTAAACCATTTTTAACACACTTAGCAAATAACTCATTTAAAATTAGATTGTTAGCCGCTAACTAGCATGTGTTAGCTAGCTACCTAGCTAGTAGCTCGGTTCCAACTTGTCACAGAGACATTTTGTTACTGATTTTTCAGATGGTTAACAAACAGCATCTTTGTGACAGTCGACCTGATAGTGTGTTTGAACTTTCAGACAGTTTCTTTAAGTCCCCTGTAAATAAATCAAGACATAAAATACTGAGATTTAGAAACTGATCTGCCATCTTATTTCTTCCACGAACAACCTGCTGGAGCAGTTTGTTTACAACACTTAACCATGTTTCTCTTTAACATGTTTTATTTGACTTCACAGTTGTTTTTATCATAGAATGAACTGAGTAACAAAAACTACACAGGAAGCGTTTTGCTGTGTGGTGTGAGTTTACCTGTAAAGGTGTTGAAGCAGAGCTTCAAGGGTCGACCTGTTAATCTTTGGCAAACTCTTTATGAAAGTGGAGTATTTCTTTACTCTCTGCCTCTCAACCTTTTCATCTGCAAAACCCGAGAGAGACAGTCTCTTTACTTATTTATGTAAACAGAATTTAAAAAATCATATACATTAATTATACATTAATTACATTAATTGATCCTAAATACTTACATATTATGCCAAGTGCTACTTCAAACTACCTCTGTACTTATTACACCTACTGTAGTGATACTGACAGAATGATTAAGGAGCGTTAACTACACTGGGTTGCAGAGTTAACTGGGAACAAGGTCCGTTATGTTAAGATCTGCCGATTAGTTCTTGTCGCCTCAACATCAAATGGAATTTTAAGATACAATATGTAAGAATTAGACCTTGTCATCAAATCAGAGTCCAGCAGTTCATCTACAAAGAAAAACCCATCCGCTCTCAGCCACTCACCCCCTCCCCTCCCTGATTTTTCTGCTGGGTTGCCAGTTACAATGTTGATTCTCATTTAGTTTCTCTTGTATTTGTTACATTTTTGGCAATATCTGAAGGCCTATTTGTTCAGCGTTGTGTTTTCCTAAGTGCGTTTGAACACCCCATCACGTGCAGCTCGACTACTCAGTTGAAAGGATGCTCTGATTTCTTACTTTTTGCTGCTGGTCGTTGTGGAATTACAGCTGCTTGTGTTGAAGACTTGGCAGCCTTGTAGACTCACATGTGATTCGTTATGGAACCAGGAAGTCTGGATGTGTAAATAATGATTCTGTCCTGTACCAGCGTTTTTAAAATGACCGGACCTAGCAACCACCCAGCCGGCTGAGATCGAGATCTGTTACAATGTGACTTTATTTTCAACATCGATGGGACATTAAACTGTTGTGTGAGTATTTCACTGTGAAATTCTTACATACTGTACCTTTAACAGAACTGTGGGTTTGAGCTTTGTTCAAATTGAAATTAGCTTCTTCCTCCCATTTATGAAATTCTATAGGTGACACATGGTGGGGTGGGGGTGAGGGATAAGTCAGCCTGCCGTCAGCCATAAGAGAGGTAGTCACAGAGCTGAGTGGAGGAGCGTCAGTAGGGTAACCAACAGTGCTGCGGCTATACTCGATGATTTTGTGATGCCAAGTTTGTTATGAAATCCAGCCAACTCAATTGGACTTTTCATTGTCAAAATTTAATTTTCAAAAATCCTAATGATGATTGTTTGAAATTGCAGTAATTAAAAGTGATTATCGACTGAATTTAGAAACTCATTGTTAACGCTGCACTTAAAAAAAACTGCTAAAATTTCATTGATTCCTTTCTGTTGAACATCCACATTATTATCAATTAAACTTAATTTTCGACTTAGTTGATCTGTGACACAAACAAAACACACTGGAAGCCGACAAGAACTGCTACGGTAGCCCAGTTGTCCAAGCAGATATAGAGCAGTGCCACTCCCAAATAGAAGCAATAGATAAAAATATTCCTGGATTTAAAACACTAATAAGTGACATCACAACAATAATAATGGAGGCCTAAAACTAAATCTCAACCTTATTCCAAACCCTATGTGTCATTTACAGTGTTTTTTTTTGTGTGGATAAAGCCATTTCTAGAAACAATGCCACGTTTACAAGGAAATTTTTAGAAGTGACAAATAAAAACTGTATTTCTTTGGGGACGAGACTTCAGGCTCCACACATACCCAGAGCTGACACCCAGTACGGATAGAGCTCCTTGGTCAGCAGAGCATCCTCTGCCTGTGATAAAAAGCTCTTCAAGGTGTCAGTCACATCCTCCAGCAGATGCTCCTTTTCCCTCAGCTTCACATTTCGTGCATCACGCGTGAACTCCTCTAGGAGGGGAGTTACTCGAGCAGGGTCCCCAGGCCTCTGGTAGACCCCCTCCTGGCACAAACCTGAACATAAGATGGTGATTAAATCAGAAACAGGCAGAATCCTCTTTGTCTCAGTGACTTAAAGAATTAAACAACCTTATAGTGACTTTGAGCTGTAAGAATAAAAAAAAAACATTACATAAACACATTTGCATTTAAATTGCAGGTAGGATGAAATGTTGACTCAAGGTATATTAACCCTCTGTTCCATTTTACAGTTTCACACAGTTTTATATCTTACACTGCCAAGGCAACGCAAAATACATTTTATGCTTAAATATTTTGGACCAGTTCCACAGTAACAACACAGTAAAAGAGTTGGACAGCGTTTTATACATTTCTAAAAATGACAGTGGAAAAGAAAGATAAGATCGCTGGATGAATCAGCTCCTCAAGGGGAAAGTGAAGGTTAGTCATGCAGGACCTTTTTTCTGTGTTCTTCTTATTTACAGAGGTAAATATACTGTAACTCACCGTACTGAGTGACAAAAGCAACGCAGCTGTCGATTATAATGGGGACGCTGTTTTTTGTCAGCTGCTGGTCACTGAATGCTTTGCCACCCGTGCCTGAAGCCAACGTGATGGCTGAGTGCCACAACGAGAAGTCCATCTTGTTAAAGCCGTGAATGTAAAGTATTCTGTTAAAACAACAACAGAAGCAAAAGCAACATAATTTCCAGACACATCATGCTTTGTGTTTTAACACCTAAAGTTCACACATAAAACATTTCTAAGTCATTAAATAAACAACCGACAAGATTAAAGGGATCCAAAAGTGCTTCTGCTGGATATAAACAACTGCTGCCTTCCCGTGAGGTCTGATCAAAAACATACAAACAAACAGCAATTAGCGGAGTAAGCACAAAGACTCGTTGTATTATTCTAAAAAGGGAGCTAAAAAGAAAGAAATTCTCGTGCTGGGGTGTGTTAGAGTGCAACTCCCAGTCTTCTGTCTCAGGCAGGCGGTCTAGTACGACTTTAATTACCACAGATGGTTACAGTGGTTGAAGTGGCTTCGGACTAACAAGACAAAAAGGTAAAGTCAAAGCTAACAACACTGCTCTAATGCATATTGTTTCTGTATTAGAAATATGCTGCCAATTAGTAGGGAAAGGGTGGTGGGGGGTTTGGCCTACCTTCCACACTCCACCATCAGCAGGACTTGGATCTTGTCCTCGCCCTCGGTATGGGTGGAGACAGCTGTGGAGAGAAAGGGCAGCTAGTTAAAAAGGAATAAAAAGCATATTCCAAAGAGTTGTGCATCCCATGGCTGGCGCTAACGCAAAGCAATTTGTTGAGGACAGTTTAGATTTGGCAATGGCAGCTGTTTAATGTCCGTTGAAAGCATGAACACTGTGAAACTAGGAGTGGGAGATATGACAATATTAGATTGGGAAAGATTAGAAAGTGTTGAAGATCTGCCAAGGCAGAGATCAAAGTGTTGTTTCTAAAGCGTGTTCAGTTTACGTCAGAGAATCAGGTGATCCCTGTTTATCCTCCGTGTTGTATGCCAAGCTTCCTTTTGTTTGTTTATCGTGATTAGACCTGTTGGCTAAGATCAAGTGCAGTGTCTGTATCTGAGGATGGCACATTAAACAGATTTTTAGATGTTGTTTTATCAGGAAGGTCTCGTGTAGATAGATTGTCTTTCTCAAGAGAGTTACAGAGGATGGGTGAAGGGATCAAACCAGCAACCTTCAGGCTGGCAGGCAGCCACAGTTCCTCGAGGCCACAGCCCCCCTCAACAAGTCTAACAGCTCTGATCATACTCTTTCCCTCACCGTCCCTGAAGCAGACATTCAAAGGTCATCAAAAAGTAAAGACAATATAAATGGAATTAAATCTAACAACTAAAGAGTGGCATCGCATCCTATACGGTTCAGAAACACGTTTCTCAAGCTAACAACTATAGAAAGGATCTCTAAAAGTAAGGTGTAGAGGAAGACTATCCTTTAGGGATTTAAAGAACTTTACAAAGTTATAGGGTTTCTGGCTGACCACCTTCTTGTCTAGTGCTCTTTTAGGGCTTCTCCTGTGGGAAGGAACCTCCTGTTAACTAGGTAACTTGTTCTACTGTCTATCAGGCTCAAGTTTGGGTCTGGCTACCCTCCAACCATGGCTGCACATTTCTCTGACCTCCTCCCTCCTACAGTAAGAATGTCCTGGTTTGCTGATCTATGGGCTGAATGAGGTTTGACAACAAGCCACATGTGGAGGTTTGGCACAAGTAGAAGAGCACCAGTTGCTCACAGTCCAGTCTCAAACACTAGAACTCAACCCCAAGTCCAATGTATCTATATGAACAACTGTGTATACTAACGCTCTGCTAAATGCATGTAGCTGTATACAGTACACAGCCCATTGTTGCCAGCGATCATGGCGGATTCTAATTTCATTGTAAAAAAATGTAAATAATGGTATATTTTTGCCATTTAGCCAACCTCAGTCTGTAGTATGATGTATCAGTTAGTCAAAGGACTCCAACATAGAATAACTTTCTGAGTAAATGAAGCACTACATGGATCCATACATCTGGACATTTACCCATCAGTCATAAAGTTCAACTTCTCAAATCAAAAGAAACAATGAGCTGGATCTTTAGATAGGTTTAGACACAGATTAATGCTAATCTGATTTGAAGGTCCCATTTCACTCTTTATATCTTCAGGGGTGCTTTATTAAGCAGTCATAGCACACTACTTAGTGCACGTTTGTGAAATTTAAGCTGTTGTTCTCATTGAGGTTTTGTATTTCCGTAGATGTACAGATCTATAGAGGAGAAAACAGAGTCACTATCTCACCGTGGGATGTGCTTGAGATGAAAGTTTCCACAATTATTTCCAGACAGAGATGTAGCTGGTCAGAAAGTTGTTCAACAAAGTTAGTTACTAAAGTAGCTGTTTCCAACAGAAATTCTGAGGAACACGTTGCAAAAAAGTCTTTCAGTGTTTGATTCATCCTATGGATTCATTATACCACATCTTGGAAAAAATAATCCAGTTCAAGAACACTGACGGAAGCCTTCATTCCTACAGTATAATGATCCACTTCTTCACAAAAGGAACGTGTAATTGAGATCCAGTGTAACATAGTCAGCCTGTTGTATACACCAATGGGAACCTGAGCCTGTTCATCTTTCCTTTTCTGACTCAAAATCAAGTCCCCTGAAGGTGTCTTGAACTACGAGGTACCCAGATATAAGCAGCCCATTATTTTTGTTTCAGGCCTGTTGGTTAGAAAGACACCACAGGTGTCCAAATGGACTAAGACCCAGAACTTTAGAGTCAATAGTTTGAATTTAATTCAGTTTGATTTCTAAAGGCCCCAATCCACAATAAAATTAGTCTCCAAGCACTTTACTGAAACATCAAGTTCAGTTCACATCAACAAGCTCAGATTCAAAGAGATTTGATCTAAATTATAATGTGAGTTGTAAAACACAAATTAGTAAAAGTTTACTATCTGAAGAATCAACAGATTGTGTTGAATCTTCATTCTAACACAATTCTCCATCCTGACCAGCATCAACTGGCAACATTGGAAAGTTTCATGATTACTTTCACACTTCCAAAATCCTTCATGATCCAGCCATGTTCTGAGAAGTGTTTCCCAACCCTGGTCCTCAAGGCCCACTGCCCCGCATGTTTTAGATGTGTCTCTGCACTGACATAGCTGATTCAAATGAGCTAATTAAGAATATTGCACATTATTCATCAATTTAAATTATGTGTGCTAAAGGTAGAGGAAAATCTAAAACACCAAGGTTGGAAATGGTGGTGTAGACTATAGCTGGGTCATTCTACTGTATAATACATTTTGACTCAGTATCTAATAAACCAGCATAGAAAACCCAACGGAATCAATTGTTCTGGTGACACAGTGAATTCTGATCATACTATGACAGACTCAAAGTCAAAATTGATCAATTTCTTTTGTTTGTTTGTTAGCTTTTCACATTAAAGAACCAACTGCTCACTTGCTACCATGTATATTTCACAAACTATAAAGTGGTATCATAGCAGGGAAACAACCATTTTACTGTCTGTTCTTTGTAGCAGACAAGCCTTTTAAACCATGCTGGGAAATAAGTGATTGAACAGTGTAATAAATACAAAATGGAAAGGTGTTTTGTTGTTGTAATGAAAAACGAGAATTCAACCTTCCTGCCCATGTCATATTGATGTCAGAGTAAAGATGAGAGGGAAGTGGGCTGTTATTTGTCTTCATTCTTTATATAAAAATGTCTAAATGCAAATATAAAACACTGTCTTGTTGGTAGAGTTAACCACATCAGAAAAACTGACAGAGTTACTCATATTCTTCATCTGCACAATCAACCTTTTGATAATAAGAGAGTCAAATACATAAGAACTGTGCTGTGGGACTCAAAAGCTCAGTCATAATCTCTTTGGGGGCTTTAAACAGCTGTTTGGATCATGGCCACACAACAGTGAAGCACAAAGAAATGAGAAATTTTAAAAAATCAGACGATGCTCTGCTTAAATCTCCAAACAACAACATCTGGCACCATCATCACTTTCCACAACTGGTTGAGATCCAAAATAAGAGATATATAAATATGTATGATGACTTTAGGTGATTTACTGATGTCTTAATACCTATTTTTATTCTCAAATAACCTAGAAAAGTGAAACAATTAGGTATTTGTAGCTGGATTTTTCATGTTATGTACATAATCAAAGGATAATTTTACCATCTGCTCATGAAAAGAGAAAAACACCAAATAAAAATCCTACAAAAAAATGTTGCCCAGGCAGATTGATAACATACAGGAATATATTTTAATTTGACGGTTGGTGAGAAAGACATCTGTCTCACTCTGACGGACGAGCCTTTTGTTCAGTCTTTTGGGTTTTGAGCCAGACAGCAAAAACAATTATTCCCAAAAAGTCTCTCTTAACAAATTTTTTATTTTTTTTGTATTGTTTTAATGTCTGGCATATTTTCAAGAGTGCAGTGTTTCAGTCTGATCCACATAACAGAAGAAGAAAGCATAGAACTTAAGAGATCGACCAGAGAGAGAGAGAGAGAGAGACTTATTACCAGCGTTATCAGGTAAATGCAAAACACTTGTCAGAGTCGCTGGAACAAACACAGAAAAATCCTCATTAATCCATCTAACAGCTCTGTGGGAAACGCTTTTTCTGCTTAATATGTTTGTGTGATAAAGAACCAAAGTCTGCGGCCTTGTTTTCACCAAAGACTTTGTAATTTGGCGAAAGAAAACATCATAAAAACAATGTTTAAATGTTCAAGGTTTTTTTTTCTCTTATTTTTTTGCTGGTTTTACTGTGGTAGCAGCTGCTTTTGACTGGATTAGGCAACTGGTGCTGATGTAAGATACAATTAAAGCCTCCCACACACCTCATTTGTATCTAAACATACGATTTCATGGAGTCATTACGATTTGGGGAAGCTTAGAAAGAAGTTTTAAACGTTCAACAAGAACTAAAAGCTTTCTTTTCGGTGTCATGATGAATGTGAGGTTTTTTGGGGTTTTTTGCATTTCTGCTACATTTTAAAGCCAGATATGTGAAACTGTATAAACATATTTTTATATTAATAATATCCCATTGAGTTTTTCCTATTAATATTTAAAAAACTGAGAGATTAGATATCCTCTCTGGCCTAGTAACATATTGAGCTGTTTTTACTGGGGTGAGAGATGTCTAGGTTTCACTCCTGAAATGAATGGATGGATGGATGGATGGATGGATGGATGGATGGGTGGATGGATGGATGGATGGATGGATGGATGGATGGATGGATGGATGGATGGATGGATGGATGGATGGATGGATGGATGGATGGATGGATGGATGGATGGATGGATGGATGGAGGGATGGAGGGATGGATGGATGGATGGATGGATGGATGGATGGATGGATGGATGGATGGATGGATGGATGGATGGATGGATGGCGCAATTCAACTCCAAGATGGCTTTCTGTATTTATAATACAGATTGAACGTAGAATGTATAATACATATATCATATAAATATGCCATGGATTCACTCTTAATGTATTAATTGAATAATTTCATTTTATTAATTTTATGTGTTTCTAACTTGTACATTTAATAGTATCTGTAAAAGTACGTTTATCCTTGTGTGAAACACAAAATCAAAACCTACAAATCAATCCTAGAAAAGAAACGTCAAGAATGGGACTTCTGTCTGTCTGCTGGTCAGCATAGACAGAACTAATTACCATGCACACACTCATTCACTTCTTCTCTATACTTAGAACTCTGATTAGCCTAGCGTCCATGTTTTTGTACTGCAGCAGGTGACTTAAAGGTGTGATGACATCACTGTTTAAACTGGCGTAAAGCTATTTCATGTAGTAGATATGCCCGCATATGTCAACTCACAAAAGAATTTGATTAAAAAACTAACACGGCGGGGGTGTACGGGCAGGTCAGAATCCTCTTCTCAGCAACACGGTTCCTTTCCTTAATGATATGTGGGTCTCCCTGGCTGACTCCGCTCTGATTGGCTACAACCCTTGCCCGCAGCAAGCCTTTCTTCTCGGCTCCGTCAACAGTCCAGTAACATGGCGAGTGGACGTTTACAACCGTATATGTTCGAGCCTGAAACGTCTTCTGAGGAAGACGGAGGGGTGAACACATAAAACTCAACTAATCACATGAGCGAATAAACAGTGCTGTCAGATGTTATCAATGAAAATAGATTCACAATATGGTATGATAAACCTGTTGCTCACGGACATTGTTGCTAGAGCGGCTATCACATGCTAGCATCATGAACTCTTCAGACCACGAACAAACATTTATCAGGCAAGGCAGCATTTTATTAAATAAATAAACTTACGGGTATTGACGATGTGGTCGCCTCCTTCAGGGTTGGTAAAGAATTTATAATTAAAATCAGTTTCTTTGACAATCCCAACTTGAATTCACCCAAGTTATGGAAGCAGTCCTCCGTGAAGTGAGCTGAACATATTTTCTAATTGAGGTTATAACTGCGTGGCACTTCTCCATAAATGAACTTCAGCCACTCTTCTCTTGTTTTTTCATCCTTCGGGAGTGAGTGTAAACTTCCAGCATGGGTTGAGCATCCTTGGACACAACAAGTCCCCGTTTGCGTAGTCATCTCTTCTCAAGTGTAGCAGCACAAGCTAGCGCAACGCAGCTACCGGTGTATGGGCCGGGGGGGTGGGGGGGTGTGGGGTTGGACTGTTTACTTCACTGTGCACTTTTATTGGACACTATGAAATACGTAGGATGAAATGCCACGTAGGAAAAAATGGTGCTTTCCGATTCAACCGTTTTTTAAATATGAAACAAAGCGGACCGCCACAAACGGGAACTTTGATACTCGCTTTGGACGTTCACACGGCCTCATCAGTGCACAACACATCATGATATACCCCAAAAACCTCAAAAAAGTGCATTTTGATGTCATAACCCCTTTAAAGAAATGAAACTAAACTCCTTTAATCTCTCAATTTATCTGAAAATGTTAATTAAAAATGACACGCACGGGATTGGCAGCATTTTTCCAAATCACAGTTGCTAAACTGTGTGATTAATACTTAAACGCAAAAAATCTATTTATCTACAGTGACCCAAACTTATTAAGGATCTTTTGAGAATTGTGTTGCAGCAGCCTGAGACTGTAAGGTGTAAAAGATAAATCAGATGTAATCTAATTTAACATAAATCAGCAGTGACAGTTCTTTCTCTATTAAAACATGCTAGCTGTGATCGCTGTACAAAGTGAATTTATTTTAAAAGCATAAAAGTTTTCTTTTAAATTGGAATACAAAGTAAAACACCAACTGGATTTCTGTATAACACAATGTTCTGCTCACGGTAATCTTCATTTTTAGAGAAAAATATTTGTTGTTGGTTTGTTTGTTCATTTGTTGACAACAATTAAGGTAATTCAACGGAGAGCACTTACGTTTAATGACGGGTTTAGATCTATTGAAATGGGTTTCTGTGGGAAGGTTATAAACAGTATAGTACCTATTGTAATTAGCCCTTACTTCTTCGTTCCACCGGATGCGTAAGTGGAGTGTTTTGCTCTCAAAATTCGCCGAGCATCCCCTCCCACTGGGAGCGTCTAGGATATGTATCACTCGCGAAAGTGTTCAATCCAGCTGGTAATTTTTGTATTGTATTTTTTCATAGTCAAGCAAACAGATACATGAATGTGTCCTTTTATTTTGAAACTTCTGGGTATTTTACTTTTTAGGAATGCCTAATTTCCTGTCTGGTCCAAACTAAGTTGCTGATTTTGATGCATTTTAGAAGCGTGGTGCGTATAAAACAGAACTACCGTGTAAATGTGGTGACGCTTCTGAGACACATCCGATTCGCGTTGTTTCGCGCCCAGTGGAAATTGTCCCATTGACTTTAACGGCAGCCATCAGCCGCGTATTACGCTTTACTTATGTTACTTGCCCGTTACGCATCCGGTGGAAAGGAAAGGTTAGAACAACTTCTGTTTAGAGAAAGAGACATTAATTCTGACTAGATAAATAAGCTAACAGCTAGTCCAAGTGCAGGAAAAAACCAAAGTACCTTTCAATTTAACCTAAAAAAACATTCACAATGGTTCATGCAATCATTTATAAACCTTTTCATGCCCTTCAGTTCAACATGACATGATTATATAACGTGCCACACAGGAACAAGATGAGCTGAGGGTGCTACTCCAACTACTTTCAGCAGCAAATAACTGGCAGTTTTATGTAAATACTCATGTAATGTGTAATTAACAACAGTTTAAAGGATAATAAAATATTGTTTGCATAAACTGCAATGACATTTTTGAAAAAGGAGAAAGAATGTGACCTTAGCTAAAACTAAACTCCAGAGTAAAACCTCTGAACATTTCCTCTCATTCCCTCATCTTGTCTGAAAATCTTTAACTCTGTAATATTCAGTGTAGGAATGATGATTGGTGTACAATTATCCAGCGCTGTTAGTCATTATCTATTCTTCTTTTTACAGTCTCAGATCCTATGAAAGAAAGTCAAATATAAACATCAATGACCTTTATAATAAAAAGCTGACAGCAGAGAAGGTCTCAGAGAGTCAATATATTCTCATTCTTTAAGTATGGTATCAATAATATCATTAACAAGGAATGGACCGATTGCTGGTGACTGGTTGGTCAAATGCATCACATGTTAATTTCTAACATAAAACGCTGCTGGATTTTCTTCTTAAATTAATTTTTATTTTATTTATTTATTTTTGGGTTTTTTTCAGGGGAGGGGGTTAATGCATAAAACTGATATTAAGAAGATCAAGAAGTTATAACAGATTTTAAGGGAAATACAGTCAAACATCTCAAAACAAATTGGTCTAAACACACATTTTTCTGAATAGCAAACGCTTCCCGGAAAGAATTTTCCACCTCACAGCTTGGTGCACAAGCCACCCTGCCGGGCACCCGCTGGCAGAGTCGGAGGCACTTACTTCTGGGGCCATCAAAGAGGTGTGTAATGTGAGAACGTGTAGGAAATGAGAGCAAATATTCGTGTTGGGAATGTTTTTTTTTTTTTTTTTCGAGGAATAGAACAAGTTAATTTTAACCTTCTTTTGATTCAACAGTTAAAATCTGTTTTGAAAACAAATTCTGAGGACACAAACTTTAAAGACCCCCATTTTAAAGCGTCTCAGAAATCTTTAAATTAGGATTATGGTGTTTTTACACAAAATCACAAAACCTGTGCCGTTTTCTAGGACATAGTTTCTGCATAGCAGTAGTAGCTTATTAGCAATTCATCTCTGTGCTGTAGGCGGAACCGTTGTAGGATGCCCCGCCCCTCCCTGTTGCTGAGAGCTCTCTGTTTAGGCTAGTGCTACTGCTAGTGCTACTGCTAACTTACAGCTAAGGGAGTAGGAGCTTGTGCCCCGCCCAGTGGATTTTCTACATCAGAAACACACGCTTTTTTAAACCGCAATTTTGCATCTGCTACTGATTCACAGAGATTTGAATGGAGAAATACTCAGAAATGCACATGTGAGCTTAATTTTCTTAAGATACGTCCTCTAGCATCAGAAAAATCCCACAAGAACATGTTAACAACACAATTTTCATCAGAGTGGGTCTTTAACACTTTTCTTCAGTAAACTTGAATATTTCATTTTAAGATTCCGAGTGACAGACAGAAGGCTTTGGATCTTAATTATTATTATTTTTATTGTATGGAGTTTTCTATGAAGACACAAAGTTCCAGTTCAAACATAACTTGAATTGATATGGTAAATAGAGGTCATTGATGGCAAAACTAGCTTTTGGAAAGAAAACTGAATCTAAGTAAATAATAATATAAACAGGTCAGATATCTACAAAAGAATTTCAACCTGCTGAGAAATCTATGATTGGTGGGAATAACTCGATAACTTTTTAATAGACGACACTTATGTGATGATGTTCCACTTTAAAACATACCAGTAAAACCATCTGAAACCCTGAGAAATAAAAACTCAGCAACTCTTAAAGAGGCCATTTCATACAAATTTCAGGACTTTGTGGTTATTTCTTAAGTATTAACCTGTAATATGAAATATTTATATCTAAAAAAATGTCAGGAAACACTGATTAACAGACCTTTCAATCTGTCTGCGTTATAATTCGGGTGGTTCCGGCTCCTTACATCAGGCTTCTTCAGCAGCTCATTCATATTCATTATTCGAATTTGCTGGACTCTGATTGCCTAACAAACTAGCCTATGAGAGCAAGGTATACTGTTTCCTGCCCCACTGCGCATGGCAACATCAGAGGGTCTCTCTTCTTGTTTGATACGTCTTATGCTACAGCTTTTAGCCAGCAGCATGCTAGGCGTGGTTTCAACTGTGGGAGCTGCCGAAAACTAATGAACAAAGGACTTGTGATGAAACAGATACAGGCCGTTCAGACTCGGGAGAACTCGGGTGTCATCGCCACCTGGGTAGTTTGAAAGATAAAAACTGAAAGAGAAGTTGTTGACCTGTTTTCACACCCATTATGAAGGTAAGAACACCTGTGGAGCTAAAATATTCCACAGAAACCTCAATAAAAACGTTTTTAATGGAAGGGCCTCTTTAAAAAGAAATTCTTCCTTGAGCAATAAGCTGAAGACAGTAAAGATGAAATTATCTAATAAATAGAAACTCCTGACGTCTTCCAAAGAGAAGCATGTTGGAAACATGCAGCGACTTTAATTGAAAAGTGTTTTTATTTAATCCCTCTGTGCTACACGGGGCCACCTTTCATGTGGTAGTGTTATTGTAGAGAGAAAAAAAAACAGTAAATCCTGTATCATAAACTGTAAATCCTGAAGCGATCTTTTCAGCGTTCCTGAGCTTCCCACCACCCCCCGACAGGAACACAGCCCCTCTTCTGGTGCCAAAGGCATTCTGGCTGTGACAAATATGGTTTGTAAAAGCTGGGAATAAAAATGAACCCTGCTGCAGTTCTTTATCCCACCCCAGGTGAGGAGACGGCGCGGCACTTTGGCGCGATTTGATCCACGTCGAGCTGTAAGTAGATTAAAAAGATCTATTGATCCTCCCCTCCTTTCTGTTCGTGCGTCACACTGCTGCGATCAATTGAAACGTTCCAAAATCGTTATTATCTGCTTAAGTGTGCTTGAACTTTAGTTTCCTTTTACAGACTGTTCTTTAAATAACTTTTACAAACAGCATTCCAACAAAATACAGAGAAGAACTAATTACACGAGGAGTTTTTCTGAAACCATCTTGTCACACGGGATGCAGCGAGCAGCTCGGGGGGAAACTGAAGCTCATTGTGACTGAAGAAAGCTTGTCTGTGCATCATATAACACCGTCCTTTACTCACCTCTTTAAACAAGGTATTTAGAATCCTGCGACACCTGCTCTCTTCTAATCACCAACCGGTTTATTTAAACATGTTCGCCATGTATGAGAAGCTGAAAACGCTTCCAAAATACAAAAGTTACAGCTAAAAAAACAGACATAAAAGTGAGATGAGATCTTATTGGTGCTTTTAATTGATTTAAATTATTTAAAATTCTAGGGCTGGGTATCACTCCTAATTTCCTGAATCGATTCAATTCGATTCACAAGAGCAAAAATAGATTCGATTTCGATTAATTTCGATTCGATTCAATATCGATTCTTTTTTCAGATATTTCTGTCACATTAGTATTTCTTGAATATCAGACATTCGTAGATGGCAATTTTTATGAAATGCTGAAGCAGCCTTTCAACAGTGCGTATTTTATATACATTTAATATTCATGTTTTCATTAAAAATATCCAGAAGCAGTGGAATGTGGCATAACTGTAACAAAAGGAAATGTATATTTTAAAAAATCGATTTAGTGCTTTATGAATCGATTATAGATTTTTTATTCTTAAATCGATTTAAATCGCTTAATCGATTTTTTAAACCCAGCCCTATTGAATTCTTATGTTGACTGAAATTTTCAGTTTTAAAAACAACAATCGGTAAAAGTCAGCTAAGGCCAAGGTTTCTGGGACATCCTATATCTGATGTGTAAATGTAACCTTGGAACAGCTATACTTACTACTGTGGTGTTTTTGTAACTCAAAGTATAGAAGTATATTAATCCATTCTCCCAACAAGAAAAGTTCCACTGTCTTGCAGTAATGAGACGAATAATGTGTTTGTCTTTTTACTGGACCTGGACATCCTCCACCAAATATTAACAGAAGGGGGAAACATCTTCTTTCTAAACCAGAGAATGGCAACATGATTCAGTTCTACAAAGCTGCATTTCAATTAACTACAAGCCTTGTGGAACAATGTCCTTCCAACAGGTGAGACCAAAGTAAAGATACCCATAATGCACAGCAGCATCACAACATACAAGCCCTAACACCTGATACCAGCTGTTAGCACGGGGGTGGAGGGCTGATGGTTAGGGCACCTTGCAGTCACTGTATAATAAAGTATAAATAAACAATGTCCTTACTGAGCTCCTGTAGCTGTTTGAGCTGAAGGACTTCCTCTTCTCCTTCATCCTCTCCTGAGCTGAAATGCAGGACAGAACCTTCCAGCACGAACCAGCCCGTCCTCCAGTAGTACAGATCGTGGCCTTCTTTGTAGCGCAGTCTGCCAATCAGATCACTTTCTTTCCGCACCAGCCCTTCAACCTTAGCAGGGACGAAGCACTGAAAGAAGAAAAATGTGAGAGGATTTTCTGCAAAGCACACACACAACAGATGCAGCCATTGTTGAATAAATACGTTTTTATGAGTTTTGAAAGTCTTTCAAGTATGCTTGCTTTGTCTGACCCTTGATCTGCAATTTAACTGTGAAATACAGAGGTCTGTATGGCTTAAGATACAGATGGAGGGACGGTATGTACTAATACTGCAGTGCCTCTCACTACCAGTGACTGGGTTGTCTAGTACTGAGAAGATAAAAGAGGCAACAGGGGGCATATTTATACAGCGAATTATTACAAGATCCTTTCAGCGTGCGGGGGAAGATGGTAAAACCACTCGTCTTAAGTACAGACAGCATGGGGCTCACTGAGTACACTGTATGTGTGTTTCAGAGTTTAAATGGAAAAAAATAAAATAAATAAGTGCAGCACATTCACACGCTCCCTTTGTTTTTACTTTAAATGGGAAACTAAACTTAGGAGAGAAGCGGAGAAATGTGTGCTGTATGTGTGGGTGCAAGCCGTGTCACCTTTGTTAGCGCCTGGATCCAGTCGTGCTGCGTAGCCTGAGTTTCAGCTCCGACGATCAGCACCCGCTCCGTCTGTAGATACAGCTCGACAGTGTAAACAGCCCTGCCAACGACACAAAGGTCGCCATTAGATATCTGGAATTCAAAAGTATCTTCACAAACAAGCGCATATGGCTGAGAGAGGCAAAAACATCCCAAACTGTATGTTTCCACGCATAAAGAAACAAGTTCATTTCACTCAAGTGTCGGGCTCAGATCCTTTTAGTAAACATTTACAGCTGGACAAGCAGTTACATTTATTATTGCTGGGGAGTTTCGCAGCAGAAGGTCAGAGTCAACTTGATTATGGTTGCTTCAATGAGACGATTTTAATCTTCTTTCCTTTCTTGTCCTTTCTTAAACTCATTCTTTGTGGTGAGATTTCCTAATGGGTCTGTAAATGCCTCAAATGCAGTTAACTGGTTAGTGTAAAAGTTTAAGACACATTAAGAGAATTTTACGGCCGTTACAAGAGCTCTAAGGATGTACTCCTTTAAAGGAGGGTATGTTAATGTCTTTGCTAATAAGGACACAGAAAAGGAAGCATTCTGGAAAAGCTGAGATGATGTGACAGCACGTAAATAATCAACCACAAGCCTATTTTGTAGTTTTCCTATTTATTTTATATAAAGTCAGAGTTTCTGGCTGGTCAACGAAAAGTACAAAATGAGTCTTTATTTTACTGGCATTCCCTAAATGTTTGACACAGAGAAAGTTTGTAGTTTTGAATGATGGTCAGGTCAATTTGACAAGGTAGATCTTGTGGGGAAATTCAGACTTCCCAATGGGATTTAAGATCCGTTGAGTTCTGGGTCTCCTCCCAGCGTAAATGCATATCCGTCAACCTTCATGATTTTCCTGGGAGAATCACGAATTTCAGTGCTCATACCGAAAATCTACCAGGGCCACCACTCTCCTAAATTTCTCCCAATTTCCACTTGGAACAAATATTGCTAAACCATCCTTCGCTGGGTGCGGTGTCCAGCCGGACAATAATAACGGCTACATCTTGAGCATGCATATGACATCGCCCTAGGACCCGCAGCCCTTTTTGAGTATGTCACCAGCACCCCCAAATCCCCTAAACCCCCGGCGGCCATTTGAATGTCTCCCAGATTGTAAGGTCTCAAGGTTGACATGTCATACATGTCATAAACAATTTGCAAATGTTGCAAATTTTATTCTTAATTCTAGAAGATATTGAATCTGTACCTCTTACAGATTCACACCACATTTACCAAAACATTCTGGATCACTTTGTTTCCATCTTCAAATAAACTCAGTCACTTGTTGCTGGAATGAAGTCGCCCCAGTTTCTCAGCTGATCTGCATCCGATAGAGGAATTTAACCAAACAGCAAAGAATTAGTGGCACACCACCAGGTTGTTTTATTTCTGGAATATTCTATATGTTCACAGATATCCAGGGGTTAGAATACACTGTGGTATCAGCTGGCTGCGATGTAAGAAAAGGCTTTAATTAATATTACTTGACAACATGCTGAGTTCAGTCATTAGTGCTGTTCAATTCTCAACCAAGAACAAAAACAGTAAAATGTTTAAATATAATTACACTGAAGAATTGTTGTGACTCTGGGGTTTTGTTTCATTTTGAGTGTTTTTTCCCTATGTCATTCATCTATTGTTCTGTTATTTGTTTCTTAGGATTAGTTATGGGGTTATTTTAGAGTTAGTTTCTTCTTCTGTCCTCCTCTTAGTCCTCCCATTTCTCCCATGGTCTGTTTTGTTCCCCTGGTCATGTGTCTTCCGGTTTTACTTTTATTTTGACATTGGTTGTACTTCCTGTTTCTTCCCCCATGTGTCTGGTGTCTCAATTGTGCTCCTCGGTTCCTGTGTCCTCACTTCCTATTTACTTCCTGTACCATTAGTCTTCCTCAGTGTGTTCCTCAGTTCAGTATCTTTCCGTCCAGGTGTTTCTAGTTTAGTTAATTAGTTCAGTTTGTATTTAAGTGGGTTTTATTCAGTTCGTCTTCGTTCAGGGATTGTGTTAGTTCGTCTGCTGTTCTTCCTGAGTTCGATATATTTTTATATGCGTTGGATTACTTTACTGCCTCTCACCCTCTTCGCCATCCATTCATGTAAGTCTCGCTGCCCCGTCAGCGTTTTCCTTTGCCTTTATTAAAACTGTTTGATTTGACCTCCTGTTGGTTTGCTCCTTGCATTTGGGTCCGGCTCACAAAAACTAGATTATGACAAGAATAAAGTCTTCTTTATTACAATTAGGAATGGGTACCAAACCCCGGTATTAAATTAGCCCCGGGGCTGATTCTGACGGTCCACCCAGATCGATAAGCTTCAGCCTTATCGGTCCTGTTAACGGTAAATTAGGGTTGTATTTTGCGGGAGATATAAACACAGGCCAAACCCTGTCAGCCTGCTCCTCCTTAACAAGCACACACACCGCGGGGAGGGGGGACAGCTGCGCGCTCCCGTCTTCGCGTCATACTCTCACTAGAAGCTCTGCTCACCAGCAGGTACGCAGATACGATGGCAGTGTGAACGAAAAGATCCAAAATTTGGCTTCATTCCACAAAAATAGATGCTGATAATGCACGCTGTCACAAATGCAATAAAAACTTTTGCTTTTAAAGGTGGGAACGCGAGTAACTTCACCAACCACCTTGTTAAAATACACCAAATACAAACAGAGAGATGCACGGTGACTGCCTGAGTGCTGCTGCAATAAGAACAAGCCCTGAATCAGAGGGCTTATTTTACACTTTACACTTTGATTCAAAATCGTTCATTTTGGTTCTTAATAGCACTGTTTAATAAGGAAGTTATGTTTGATATTTATTATTTGAATACATTAAACGTTTTTAAATAAACAACATAGTATTTTTAGTTTCTGATATAAAACAAGTTTTTTATTCAGAGTTTATACAGTTATTTATTTTGTACTTTTTATTTTGTCGTTATTTATTTTCTGTGCTTTGCTGTTCCAATTGTTAAAAAATAAAATAATAATAGTTCATTATTAGGTTTTTTCCCCTTGTGTTTTAGTCTTTCACAAAAAAAAAAAAGTACAGATACGGGCACCGATAAAGTACCGGATCGATAAGGAGTATCGTTAAGAGTAGTAGTATTGATAAATCCTTAACAATGCCCATCCCTAATTACAATATTAAAACTGTTTTAAGACCTCAGTTTGCTGACGATTGTAAATCCAGATCCAAGCTGACTGGATAAACATACTATAGGACATACAGATACAGTGGGGCAAAAAAGTATTTAGTCAGCCACCAATTGTGTAAGTTCTCCCACTTAAAAAGATCAGAGAGGCCTGTAATTTTCATCATAGGTATACCTCAACTATGAGAGACAAAATGAGGAAAAAAAATCCAGAAAATCACATTGTCTGATTTTTAAAGAATTTATTTGCAAATTATGGTGGAAAGTAAGTATTTGGTCAATAACAAAAGTTAATCTCAATACTTTGTTATATAGCCTTTGTTGGCAATGACAGAGGTCAAACGTTTTCTGTAAGTCTTCACAAGGTTTTCACACACTGTTGCTGGTATTTTGGCCCATTCCTCCATGCAGATCTCCTCTAGAGCAGTGATGTTTTGGGGCTGACGCTGGGCAACATGGACTTTCAACTCCCTCCAGAGATTTTCTATGGGGTTGAGAACTGGAGACTGGCTAGGCCACTCCAGGACCTTGAAATGCTTCTTACGAAGCCACTCCTTCGTTGCCCGGGCGGTGTGTTTGGGATCATTGTCATGCTGAAAGACCCAGCCACGTCTCATTTTCAATGCCCTTGCTGATGGAAGGAGGTTTTCACTCAAAATCTTACGATACATGGCCCCATTCATTCTTTCCTTTACACTGATCAGTCGTCCTGGTCCCCTTGCAGAAAAACAGCCCCAAAGCATGATGTTTCCACCCCCATGCTTTACAGTAGGTATGGTGTTCTTTGGATCCAACTCAGCATTCTTTCCCCTCCAAACACGACAAGTTGAGTTTCTACCAAAAAGTTCTATTTTGGTTTCATCTGACCATATGATGTTCTCCCAATCCTCTTCTGGATCATCCAAATGCTCTCTAGCAAACCGCAGACGGGCCTGGACGTGTCCTGGCTTCAGCAGGGGGACACGTCTGGCACTGCAGGATTTGAGTCCCTGGCGGCGTAGTGTGTTACTGATGGTAGCCTTTGTTACTTTGGTCCAGCTCTCTGCAGGTCATTCACTAGGTCCCTCCGTGTGGTTCTGGGATTTTTGCTCACCGTTCTTGTGATCATTTTGACCCCACGGGGTGAGATCTTGCGTGGAGCCCCAGATCGAGGGAGATTATCAGTGGTCTTGTATGTCTTCCATTTTCTAATAATTGCTCCCACAGTTGATTTCTTCACACCAAGCTGCTTACCTATTGCAGATTCAGTCTTCCCAGCCTGGTGAAGGTCTACAATTTTGTTTCTGGTGTCCTTTGACAGCACTTTGGTCTTGGCCATAGTGGAGTTTGGAGCGTGACTGTTTGAGGTTGTGGACAGGTGTCTTTTATACTGATAACGAGTTCACACAGGTGCCATTAATACAGGTAACGAGTGGAGGACCGAGGAGCCTCTTAAAGAAGTTACAGGTCTGTGAAAGCCAGAAATCTTACTTGTTTGTAGGTGACCAAATACTTATTTTCCACCATAATTTGCAAATAAATTCTTTAAAAATCAGACAATGTGATTTTCTGGATTTTTTTTCCTCATTTTGTCTCTCATAGTTGAGGTATACCGATGATGAAAATTACAGGCCTCTCTGATCTTTTTAAGTGGGAGAACTTACACAATTGGTGGCTGACTAAATACTTTTTTGCCCCACTGTACTTCACAATAAAATGGTGGAAACGTGGTAAATATAGTATTGTATATGCCATTTTTATAAAACTAAACGCTACTTGGTCACAAAGACTTGTATGAACGCATCGTTAGTACAAATCTCCCATTTCCTATGACATCTGGAGATTGTGAACGTTCACTGGTTCCAACAGGAAGTTGTTACAGCTGCAGCATCAATAACTTGATGAATCCGTGAGAATTAGCCGTATGCTGGCAGGAGGGTTCTTGCTTTCTTTGCACAAGCGTGTTAGAAACTTCCTCAGGATGACAATGTTATGAATATTTTTGTTGTAAGACGCACAGAAACACAAGAAAACCCCGATCACGGTAAGCAGGTTATTTGGAAGACATTCACCCGGCGTTCCTACACATGGCGCGTTCGTGGAAAATCTTGAAGCAGACCATCGACCTTGTCACCAACCTCTGAACGAATTAAATATTTGCTACTACCACCAAGATCTGCACCCACAGCGGCTCTACCCGGGCTCGCACCATAGCCTTCCATGTTCAGTGGCCCTCCTATTCACTGTGGCCTAGCCCTTGCAGCTCCTGTTGGCGGCAACACAAGATTTTATGGGGCTGCTGTAAAGCTGCATTAAGGAGGCAGTAAGAAACAGTCCAAAAATCCTTACTAGTGAAATCCGGGTGTTAATACTGGTCATTGTGACTGAACCTTTAGTTTTGCTGGTCAATGTCCAGCAAATGTTTTGAAAATATAATTTTAACAATAAATACATTATATTTGATACCCTATTTTAAGGAGCTGTACATTTTTACCAAGATTAGTACTCTGTTAAAAAACTTGTGTTCTATTCTACACATACATTCTGCTCTCTGATGGGGGATCCAAGAACTACAAGTAAAAAAGGCCAATAGTAGTATTATCATTTGCAGTATTTTATCATATGTACTACAACCAGTTCAGGCTTTAACGAGAAGAAGAGACATCTATTAAAATACTGATGCACTAAAACAAAAAAAAACAAAAAAATGAAAGGATGCATGTTATTCCACACTTTATTTATCCACATACAAACACAGACTCCCAGGAAAACAGGCAGCTATTAATCTCTGTTAGTCTCACATCCTGTTGTGTTTGCCTTCACTCCAAACTCCTCAGTGAAGGGGGCCACAGGTCAGAGTTTCACTAACTTAATGGCCTGCGAACACAGTGCCAAGCAGTCATTACATTTCTGCTATGGGCTTCGGCACAGGCGATTCTAACAGCCGTAGCTATGGGTGTTCAAGGCGACGTGTCACAGGGGTCACAGCAGCTACGAGTCCCTCTCTTCTCACAGGTGTCAGGGGAGCAGGCAAGACACAGGTGTTTGTGTGCCCTCGCATGATCCGCCTTTTCTTCGCTTCTCAGCTACTTCAAGCCCCCTCCTTTCTCCGAGCTGGCAGGTGTGCTGGCGCTTGTTAGTGGAGGTCCCACAGGGAGAGTGGAAGAGTACATTGTTGTGTTTGGCAAATGGTATGGTAAAGAAAGGACAAGGAGGATGAGAGATGAACAATAAATGATGCGAGTCCCACTGGGAGGTGGCAGCAGAAGGTTGGTGAACCACAAAGGCCCCTTTCATGTACTGCAGATACCTTATATGTCAGCTAATGTGCGTCTTTTCTAATCTAGATACTTTAGAATTTAGGGATATAAATCTGTTTTTTTTTTAAGTCATGCCTGCAGCTCCAACAGTGAAACTGGGTCTGTTAATTAAACAAAATGATTGAGTCTGCAAATAAAGTTAGGAAAATGTTTGTAACTTTTTACACATCCTAAATTCAGCAAGTAAACAGTGCCTTATCGGTGGCCTTATCTGTAGTCAATTTACAGTCATCACTGACTGACTGGTGCCTGCACACTATCTAGTTTTTTTATTGTGCCACAGATAACAACCATCTCAGGACAAAGTAAATGGGTGCAAAAATCCTGGTCCACACTGTTGTGTTTTTTCTAAAATGACCTTTTTGAGGCAAGTTTTTCAAAATACAGGATTGTCAGTAAAAATGTCTTCATTCACATGAAAACAATGAAAACCACCCTAAAATGGTTGCTAAATGCAAGGAGACACTGTTTGTTCTAATGCGCATGCGTGACACATTCAAGATGCATTCCGTTCAGACAGCAAGTCACATTCAGGTCGCATTCCATTAGTAATATGAACGACCTTGAAAAAAGATAAGATTTCACAAAAAAATCTGAATTGAGCTGTTCTACCTGCAGTTTGAACGTAACCTAAATGCCTCGTTGAGGGATTTTTTAAAAATATAGCTTTTTATGAAATTATTCCATATTTCATTTTTAATAACAGTTGCCACGCCCAGATAGTTTGTGTTTGTTGAGGGCTGGACTCTAGTAAATCTTGGATGAAATATGTGGGATTTACACCAGCATTTTTGGAACATGACAAAATATTAAGATTCATCACTAAGACACCCCTCCCAGTAAAAAGAGTTTGTCATTACTGTGTCGCAGTATTTGCATCAGACATGCTTTGGGTCATATGTTAATCTGGCGATGGGGCTACGATTGAACTGTTTTAAGGTTTTTCTTTGATACAAAAACCTTTTCAAAAAACCATCCAGTGGCTCTTAACACACAAACACAAAACTTTTCCAGTTGTCACAGAAAATGTTCCCATGTAGTTGGAACCTAAGGTTGGCAAACATAGTTCAGTCCTCTTTGATGAAGGTTTGAGCATCTCCTAGCTTGAATGTCCCATAACCGTCCTATCTGGCTTCTCCTTCTACACACTAAATTCAAACTGCTCTCTGCTCTGAGTAAACTCACCCGAAAAGTATTACTCACAGTTCCATTTCAAAAAAGCTTAAACATCTATTACAATAACAGAAAAGAGAAGGTAAAAATTCAGAGGAAGTATTGTGTGTACAGTCAGAAACCCACAGCAGGAATGGAAATGGCTTCAGCCAGTCCTGAGATACTTTCTTCCTCAATCAGGTTATTTCTTATTGTTTAATTCCAATTTGAGTTTTAGGGGTCTCAGTACTCCTTTAGTTCCTTTTCTAGACATCTCTTCTAGAAGTTATTAAAAACTGAGCATGGTTTATTTTTTGCATGTTAGAGCAGATACTAGAAAAATGCCACAAAAGAAAAGAAAAACTAAAGAATAGATAGATTTGGGGGGTATAAGTTGAATAAAAAGGTAAAAATTGAGTCTTGTTGAAACAAACAGATGAGTCAAAAAAAGTTTCCTGCAAACCTCAACTTATCTCAAACCAGCCCATTCTCTTTTGCATCGACTCCTTCAGAGAGGGTTTGTAATATTCATGTAACTTGTGCAGACGTACGCCGCTCCGTTTTTCACCGTGTCCTCGGCCACGGTGAAATTACCCAAACGCAGCGTTTAATGGAAACGACTCCCACGGCCTCCTGTAGAGCGGTGATAGGCTGCTGGTAGGAGTGTGTCATCTGCATACATTAATATTTATGAGCAGCAGACAGTCAAGAGGTGAAAAGTCCCTGCTCTCTCTCTCTCTGTGTTCAGGCAAGCTGGGAACGCTGGAAGCAGCAGAAGCGAGATGGAGAGAGGCAAAGTTTAATCTAGTGAAACGCACGGCCATTAAGAGCGTTAGTGACAGAGAAATAATAGCCTTTCTTTTTTTCCCCTTTTTTCAGCGATGATGCCGTGACCTGTAACTGGGATGTATGCAGCAAGCTCAAAACAGTGACACACACACACACAGCTTTGTGTAAGTGTCCAGCTCATTACGCAGGTCATGGTGTTACCTTTCCAGATGTGCTTCTTATGGCTGCACAGATAGCATTTCAAAACAAACACATTGTTCACTCTTTACAACATCTGCTGTGATCATTAAAGAGCTCGCTTCTGCTTTAATCATAAGCCATTATTAGACTCCTGGTTTTGGCGACACACACACACACACACACACACACACACGGTGCGATCTTGTGGGAGTGATAGAAAAGTGTGAGTGTGAATTGTTGGAGGCATCTGTTTCTCCTTTGTCTCCTTTGCATTCGTATCACCTCCAACAGAAATAAAGAGAAAGTTTGTTGCTGGTGCAACTTTTAAAAAAATCATAACACGACAGAACGGGGGGGGGGGGCTTAAAGTGAACGAGGAAGTGGTAAACTAGTAAAGTGATGGTTGTGTTAAAGTGAATGATGCTCAGTCTGAGAGGTTTGACGATGCAGGAATCTGAGCCTACGAGCAGCTGTGTATTTACCGGATGTGCAAACAGTCTGGTGTTACATGGGCAGTAAATGAGCCAATAAAAAAAAGAAAATGCTGAGGGTTCCTGGTGGCGTGTGTAGTATATAACGTATGTCCTTAAAGCTGCTGATGATTACGTAGAAGCGATGCATATCTGCAGCCCCATCTGAGTTTATTTATTTAGTTTTTATGGTGCTTCTGTCACGCTGTATGTTTGTATAGTAACAAACTGGAAGGTCTGAAGCATATTAAAGTCATTGTAGTGGAACTTATGGTGCTGAAAGTCAGACACTCTAAACTCTGTCGTTCATATGATCTGTTTAATCTCGTTGTTGTGGTGATTTAAAAAAAAACTGCTGGTTTTGGATGTTTATGATAAACCTTCAAGGTGCCAGAGTTTCCTCATCAATGTACGATATTTTAACACATTTTCATAAGGCTGGAGCTTAAAACCCATGAGTGATAAAGGGTATTACTTGATTCATGTTATGACTTTAAAATGTTGTTTTTTGTAATTGTATTAACATAAAAACAAACTAAAGTGTGTAAATTACAATAAAGTTGTTAAAATGCCTACATTTATGTACATACAGAGTCAGAATGTATTCACACAACCCTAAACTAAATAACTTACATGTTATATGATAAAGATTTGTTTTAAAGAATTGTATTTACATCTATTTTACTTAAAGCAGTAAGAATCTCAAACTGCATTTCACAACAATCCTGAACCAAAGTTCTTATATGTACTATTTCCATCAGTCCCTGCAGGTGGCACAGACTATTAAGTTTTATTCTTTTTTCTTTCCAAAAATAATCAGTGAAAAGGGAAAGACGCTGCTTCTCTCTCACTTTCTCTCTTGCAATTAAAAAAGATAATCTCTTTACCGGCATACTTATCATACCTTGTGCATTACTGCCATCTAGTGGTGGTGGGTAAAACCTGTTTATAGACCTGTTGCAATTCTGTAACTTTGGCACCAAAAGGCCTAAAATATCTTGTTGTAACTTCTTCTTCTTTGTTTTATTTTAACGCTGGTTGGCAACCAACGTTAATGTGCATTACTGCCCTTTTGTTGTAACTGCACCTCAGCTTTAGAAGATAACCTGTTAAAAAATGTCTTTCCTAAACTTGGCTCATGTTTTTAAAATGTGCCTATAACTAAATCTGACTTAATTAAAAGCTGACTGACCAAGTTAAAAGGTTATTTGTGAGTTCATACCCAGCATCAGTCATTGTCTCTGAGTCGTTGATCGCCAGGCTGGCCACCTCTGTAACATTGACTCTTCCGATGGCTGTGGCACTTCGCTCGCTCTCATAGTAGGTTAGGAAGCCACCCTCCAATGTACACCAGCGACGTACCATGTCTGAAACACAAAGAGGTCAGACTTGATTTTAAAAAGCTGCAAACAGAAACTCAAATAATTGAACAGATCCTGTCAAAGATGAAGTTATTTTCTTTTAAAAACACAAGCAGAATTTAGATGTCCAGGTCTTCAGTGATTGTTCATCTCATTTATCTTTATATCCCTTCCTACTGACTATTATAAGCTATATAAGCACTGAGTTGACTAATTCCATGTAGATCATCCAAAAGGAGTTCAAGAGCCATAAAGACCCATATCATTTTTTGAGCTATTTTAATAGCGTCTCAGTGGTCTTTAAATTATGGTTATGGTGTTTTTGCCCCGTATTACTAAACCTATGCCGATTTCTACGAAGCAGCAGTAGCTCATTAGCAATTTGCCTCTGTGCTGTGGGCGGAACACAGGAACACTGTGGTGCGGAGGATCCTCCCTCCCTCCCCGTTGCTGAGAGCTCTTTGTTTGAGCTAGCGCTACTGCTATCTTACAGCTAGCAGAGCAGGAGCTTTTGGCTGTGCCCAGTGCTTTTTTTTTGCATGACAAACGCACTTTTTTTGGACGCATTTTTGCATCTGCTATTGATTCACAGTGATTTTAATGCAGGAATACTCAGAAATGCAATTTTGAGCTTAATTTTCTTAAGATATGTACTCTAGCATCTCTGTTTATGCTAGCTTACAGCTAACGTAGCAGAAGCTTGTGACTTGCCCAGTGCCCTTTCTACATCACAAATCCATTCTTTTTCAAACCACATTTTTGCAGCTTCTCATTCACAGCAAGTTTAATGCAAAAATACTCAGAAATGCAAATTTTAGCTTAATTTTCTTAAGATATGTCCTCCTAAAGCATCAGAAAAATGCTACAAGAACATGTTAACAACACGAAAAACAGGGTTTTTATCGGAGTGGATCTTCAAGAAAGACTTGTAGCTGAATCAACACTGTAGCTCAGGAGTGGCACCACAGAGTTATAATATTTACTTTGAAATAAGAAAAAACTGGAAACATGATGGAAAGAAAAGCATCATGATTTCTCCTGTTTATGGAAAAACATTTACACACTAACGAGTTGAAGAGCAGTCCACAGAGAACAAGTCAGTCAGCAACCTTTATTTCTACTAGATCCAAAAAGACTTTGGACAGAAGCTAAAACTACAAACATCTAACTGTTAAATGCCATTAGATTCATGTCCAATTTTAAATTCGGGCTAAATTTGAGTCGGATAACACTTACAAGAAGGATGACTCTGATTTCAATCAGTTAAAGCACGGCGTATAAGCTAAAACACAAGCCCACAAACTGAAATTAAAGCTGTTAGGAAACGCAGAGCGTGTTTCAATCAGCAAACATCGAGTCGACAGGAGAAAAAAAGAGAAGGAAAACACACGGCGCTGTCGTTTTACGACCGTCTGACTGTGCGATTTACATAGCCAATGAGCATGAAGTTCATGAAAACATACCTAATTTTGGATTTTCAAAGTCACCATGCCATCTGCTTTTTTTGTTCCACAACAAACACCCCCCCCCCTTCCCTACACACATCACCATCACTCGTGACTCCAAAGTTTCCACTGTATTCATCTCATGAATATGCTAATTGTGCATTCCTCTGCCAAGCGTGTGTGATGTTTCTAAAGGAACAGATATAGTTCCAATAAAAAGCAAGTGTCGACAACTGCATGTAAAAAGAAAAACAACAACAAAAAGAAGGATGTGATAAGCTTGGAAAAAGGATGTCAGATTGGCTCTATTCACCCTCATGCTGCCACTTTTTACAGCTTTGTGTTTTGTTTGTTTAAAGAAAATAATTTGGACAACGACTCAGCAAGCTATAAAAAAGACAAGATGAGCTTTTTTTTATCTTTAACTTGGCCTTTTAAAAACCCTCCTCCTCCTGACCCCACTTCACTTCGAGACGATGATAAATCCAGCAGCTGTAGATTCATCACTTTCGTTCACTCACTGTTCACGGAGAGGTTTGGTATGAGAGTGCGGGACAGAGGGGACGACACAAAGTGTGGTATTTAACGCCATTACCTCCCTGATCTGACTGACAGGATACAGTGTTGTCTTGGTAATGGAAAAGGACAGAAATACGCTGCAGTCTGGTTTCAAATGTAGCCCCGATTCGCTGAGGTTTAGCAGAAAATGTCATGTCCATCACTTCACATCCATCAGGAGATGGTAACGTTCTTGTTTTGTGCCATCTTTTTTTTTATTTTTGCCTCAGATAAACAGTTTTATTTTTAAATCGGGAGATAATTGTTTTATTCAGAGACTGAATTACTTTCCTGTCAATTCTTATTATGTTTTAAGTGGTTAGAAACTGTTCTCCAGATAATCCTTCAAATTATTCTGTCCAGTTGGTTCAAAAGAACAAAGAGTTGGAAAAAAAGGCTTTTATTTGCTTAATGTAAAATAAGGATTCAGAATCAGAGGATTGAAATCTAATTTGGTCTGATAAGATTTAAATTTAACTTTAGAAAAACTGTCACAACATTCTAAAGACTCCAACCGGGTTCGTGCATAAAACAAAATACAAACCGATACATTGCTTTTGAATATCGATAAAATATCGTTGCATAAAATATCACAATATCACCATTTCAATATTTTCTTACATCATTAATCAATTCCATAACTAGCGAGCTAAACAACATGTTTTTTGCCATTATTTCGTATGTGTTTTATTTTTATTCAAAAAAGTTATTGATCCTTTTTATTTTTTGAAGGTTTGGCAAACTTGCAGTACTTCTTTCCACCACTAGAGTGAGTATGAGCCAGTTTTTGGCTGAGCTCCTGATCAGCTGCTCAAGAAGACACTTCAAAGCGAGCAGTATCATCGCCTGAGTTAGCTTCTGTTAAAATAAAAAAGGGACGCTACGAGTCACAGAAGCCTAGTGATAAAAAGCAAAGAAAAACCAGAGTAAATATTGGTGTCACATTAACGAGCTGAAGAGGGCTTCGTGACAGTATTCTTGAATATTGTTGCTTTGTGTGACAGAGTGAGGAATAATACTCATTGCTGCCACCCTGTGGTGGCTAATAAAAGTGACTAGGTTGTGATTTGGCTCATTACTGTTACCTGGTGTTGGAAATAAAAGACATTATTTTTTATATTGCCTTTAAGTTGTTTTTCTAAACTGACCAAGTTCCAGCCATGATCTAATGGACTGATGTGGTGAAAAGTGATCATAACAATCCCAATTTGGAAAATCATGGAAGTCTTTATCATTAAGAAAGTTAATCAGAAAAATGATCAGAGCAAATTAATAAAAAAAACATTGCTACATAAAACATTTTCAAGAATCAAAGCAGATGTTGCATTAGATATTTTTCCGTCTTATTACTCGTCTTATCTTCTAGTCTTTTTTTAACTTTATCGCTCTTTTCAACCGAATAATTGCAACGAGTTCTATGATAGTGTCCATAACAACTGATTAATGTACCTTGGCCTTGAAACCCTCCATCAACTTCTATTACCTGGTATCATGATGATCACCTCCCATCCATTGTCCACAGTATCACAGGCAGCAGGTGCCAGTCTCCTGGAGTCATGAGCTGAGAGGAGGGGTTACATACACCCTGGACGGGTCATCAGTGTATCACAACTATAAACGCACACCCACCATAGCACAAGGTAGAAAGGGATCAAGATTCTGATATGTGTGGACCTTAAAACATAAAAGAACTTGAATTACAGAAAGGCTAAAAGATCTTTTTATGATGCTGGCAGGAGCCATAAACATCTCAAAAGCCTTTATAAACCTCATGGTGAATCCAGTGCTTGCAACTCACTAACTAGTCCTAAGAATTCTTCTAAAAATGGCCAGCACAAAACTGTCATAAGCATGGCTAGGAAGGCAAGATCAATGAGTTTAATGTGATTGAATGTAACTATTTTTAAAACTATGATGATATTTGTAGCAATGGTTCCTTTCTTTCAAATACATTGGGTTTTAAAGCGTTCCATTAGGAAATGGTCTTTATCAGAAAGCTAAACATCCTCTTCTCTCCTCTTTGTTTCGTGGTTCTGTACCTCTTAGCGGGTGGGACATTACTAGCATCCACACAAGCACCAGAGCAACATCAGAAACAATAGCGCCTGATTTACAATCAAGCAGCTGCGTCCATTGCCAGCTGTTCCCCCCGTACACAGCAGCGGCCCCGTGGCCCAGCCGTTCTCCACAGGAGTCCACAACCAGCCACCAGAGAACACGCTCACGGAAGCCAACCATGGTACAATCCTCCACCAGATAAAATGGGCCAATTAGCTTGAACGCCAAAGGATTTTCCAGAGGAAGGAAGGTCTCCTGAACCACAATGTTGAACCTCTTTTTCTCTATTTATGCCTTTTTTTCCTCCTTCCACACACATTTTATTCCAGCAATTTGCAAAATGCACAAAATGTTCCAAGATGAACAGGTTGATTCGATGGTGTCATCAATGCAGCAGTTGCACTATTTCATGGTACGAGCTGAATGGATGGAGCTGTGAACAAATTCAGTGGAAAAGTTTTAACTCCAAATGCACAGCCAGCTTTACTTCACTAAACACCAGATTCACCCGACGTCTTCCTGAACTTTTTATCGACATCGAACAGACATCAATTTCAGCGTGCATCAAAATAGCAGACAGTGTGCGCCCTTTCCAGCAGAAAAAAAAAAAAGAAATCTCCCTCTCTCCCACGTCCACCTCTTCCACCAATCTTCTGCCTATCTCGCCATCAGACGAAAATATCTGCAATGAAGACATCTGGTGGACAGCTTGTCAGGGGGGCTGGAAATGGAAATCGGGAAACTGAAGGGATCTGAACGATCTGTCTGTGCCAGAATTAGAGCCCACTTCATTTCACGGGGGGATGGAAAGATACGGCATGAGATATGGTGAAGAAAAATCTCTATCGGCCGTATGTTTCTGGCTTTAGCAGCAATTCCTCTCGCTCATTTACCTAAATGTCCCAATGTTAAATGTTTAAGGAATAAACAAAACAACAAGTTTGAAAACTTCACAAGGAAAGACAGATTTCAACCGAGGATACGGTTACAGAAAACCTAACTGTACATGGAAATCAATTGAATAGTTCATACGGGCTCAATAAAAACTCATTTGACTTCCATCCACAAACACCCGCCCCCTCCTTCTTCTCCTCCCCCTCCTCCCTCCATCATTGTATCTTACTCTGTATGTAGAAGTTGTGAGTTAGTGCTGCAGGCAGACGCAGGGCGCTGCGGCTGCTGATGAGGAAAAAGACAAAACTAATCAGAAATTATGGGTGCCATTTCCCTGCTGCCACTCACCATTTCAGTAACTAACTGCTGCCTCTCTCTCTCTCTCTCTCTTTTCAGATTCACACCAGCACAAAAACACAGAAACAAACGTAAATACACACTTTTAAATGAAGGCGCAGCAGGATTTACTCGTTTACCTGTTGGAGGGAGAGACGCCGGAGTCAACTGCATACAAGGTTCAAAGTATTCAAGATTTTTTAACCTCATCCATATTACAAGTTGCTCAAACTTGATTTTTTTGTTTTTTGTTTGTACTGATCATGGGTCATGAGTGTTGGGACATTCACAATACCAGAGTCATTGATGTTTGGATCATACATACATAAAAAGATGGACGACACATTTCAGCCTGATTCTGTTACAAAGTAGAGCTCAAATATTCTGATTAAGGGAGCTGCTATGTTTCATCTTTGTTAACAGGATGTAGAGATGTAAAAACCCAGACTGACTAAACTTAATAGAAACATGGAAGTATAATTAGATTTGTGGTAAATGTACCATTTGTTTACATGGTAGGGGCGGGATTTAAAGCAGTACAAAATCACTTTTAAAACTTTAAGCTACTGTTATGAAGCTGTCTAAGTAAATACTCAATGAAAAACATGTTCAGCTTAAAATAGACTGAATAACTTCAGTAATTCGAGTCGCAGCTATAACGGTGTTCTGGTGATTTATGCTGCCCTGATGAAAAATGCCACCATAGTACGAATTAACAACTTGTTTCATAACGAGATGTGATTAGAAGTTTATACAGTATTCTTGTTTATAGTGAGTGTGTCCTGTTAATTATTTAAACCTATTTTTATGATCCTTCCCTGATATTTTCTATATAAAAGCCCTCTGGGTCCTTATTGGCCTTTGTTGGGTCCTTCTCCTCTGGGTGTGTCCAAGCATTTGCCTGTCGCTCTGACAATGCAAAACATCATATTTAGTGTTCCTGTCCTGGGGGAATTTATTTGATAGATAAAATGTATTTATGGAAAAATATAGAAAAAAAACAAACAAATCAGTTGAAGTTAAGACTGTAGAATGTCACATGTGCAGAAGGAATCGGTAGCACAGCTTAACAGGCAGCATACTTCAACAAAACACCGGTTCCAGCAACGCTGTCTGAGACACGGCTGCAGAAAAGTTATTTAGTACTGCTTTAAGACTTGGCTGCGCATTGATGGGGGGGGGCGGCGCTGGGGTCATTGTTATAAAAATTCCAATGATCATTGTAATAACTTAAAGACTCACAAAAGTAAGAATACCTTATTTTTTTTTTAAAATGAACATCAGATACTGCTTTGCTTGAAACTGACCAGAGCAAATATGGTGGTGGTTTTAACTTAATATTTTGTTGAACAGCCTTTAAAACATGATCACTGCAATCAAGAGACTTCTGCACCTGTCAACAGATGTTCTGACCCGCTGCTCATGAGCAAACTGCTCCAGCTGTCTCAGGTTTGACGGCATGTTTCAGCTCCAGGATTTAGATCAGAGCTCATAGAAATCCAGTTCAGGAAAGTTTGGATCTGATCCACTCTAGGGTGATTTTATCTCCATGTTTTGGGTCGTCATCAACCTGGAGGACACATGACCTGCTACTGAGACCAAGCGTTCTTATACAGGGCAGCATCCAACTGGATAGAAAAGCAAACAAAGCCATTCATTAGGTGGGAAAAGCCAGCCTCGGGTTCCATCTATCAAATACCTTTAATGCAGCTTTTCCTCAGACAGTTTCACAACCACTTAAACTGTGAAACATGTGCACGAGAATCTGCACCAACATATAAATTACAAGTTCCATCTACACTGAACATATTGTGCTTTTCAGCTATGAATATTATTTTATTGAGCGCCCATGTATCAAAAGTTCCTGCCAGATTAATTCCTCTGTAAATCTACATGATGTTGGTAGAAGCATTAAAGCCTGTTGGAGTCGTCTCCAGATAAAAGGAGGGAAAAAGGCAACAGTTTAAGACACAGTGGTGGAGTGCTGTTATTAGGCCCCGAGAACAACCGATAAATTATTAAGAACACATGCACATCCATAGACCATCAAACCATTAGCCTGGGAGCCAAAAACATCCTGTAGTACATTCAAAAATACCCCATCACTCGGAGCTCACGCAGTCCCGACTGTGCTTTTTCTTTTCATTGACAAAGCTGGAACGCGTCGAGTTTTAAACCCGAGCCCCGTGAATTTTTTAACAGCTGCTGCTCAGTTAAAGTGCTATTAAGGCACAAAAGCAATGCTCCATTATAGATGAAATAATCAAGTGGTTACAGGCTGAAATATCACAGGAAGTTATCGGGTGAGGGGGGGGTGGGGGGTCAGAGTGGGACAACAGCGAAGCAAACGGCCTTCAGGAAAACAGATAACTGAAATACTGCAGGTGGATTTTAATACTAAAAACTGACAACTTAACAGTAATGAGTTTTACTTCTGTCATTATACCAGATTTAATAAAATGATAAAAGGCAATAGATGCTGAAAGTTTCAATAAATACATTAAAAAATTCAAATCTACAGTTAATGTTTTAAAACATCTTTGTGTTTTTGAGCTTTTTTTTATATTTATAGTAAAATCCAAACATCACTATTCAGTCTTATGCAGGGAAAAGAGGAAGCAGACTTTAGCATTAATTCTAATGAAGTCTGTACAGTACAGTACAGAGCCAAGGAAGACCAAAAATATATGGAATAAAATACGAGTTCCGTTTTTTTTTTTAAAGAGGCCCTTCCTTTAAAAAAGGTTTTTCTGAGGTTTCTGTTGAATATTTTAGCTCCACAGGTGTTCTTACCTTCATAGCGGGTGTGAAAACAGGTCAACAACTTCTCTTTCAGTTTTAATCTCTCAAACTACGCAGCTGGTAATAAAACCCGAGTTCTCCCGAGTCCGAACGGTCTGTATCTGTTTCGTCACAACTCATTTGTTCGTTAGTATTCTGCAGCTCCCGCAGTTGAAACCACGCCTAGCATGCTGCTGGCTAAAAGCTGTAGCATAAGACGTATCAAACAGGAAGAGAGAACGTGTGATGTTGCCATGCACAGCGGGGCAGGAAACAGTATTCTTTGCTCTCATAGGCTAGTTTGTTAGCCAATCAGAGTCCAGCAAATTCGAATAATGAATATGAACGAACTGCTGAAGAAGCAGCCTGATGGAAGGAGCCGGAACCACCTGAATTTTAACGCAGACAGATTGAAAGGTCTGTTAATCAGTGTTTCCTGACATTTTTAGATATAAAATGTTTCATATTACTGGTTAATACTTAAGAAATAACCACAAAGTCCTAAAATTTGTATGAAATGGCCTCTTTAAGTACATTTAAAACAACAAATTATTTACTTTTTGTTCAAACTTAGTCAACTTGAAGTAATCAGTGACTAAAACGAAAACATTATAAGTTCAATTTAAACCCTTTTAAATTGAAATCCTATAAAAGGGTTTCTTTGGTAGAGGTAACACGATTTTTGTGCTAAAATGTTCTCACCAGCCGATGTAAGACGCAATTTGCCAGACCTGAGCTGTGTTCATTAGCCAGCATGTCCAATCAGAGCTTTGGATGTGCTGGGAACAGAGATGGATGTTGAGCTCGACGTGTAGGAGTAGCGGGCACTGCTTCGCCTCCATCCTGATCCACAACCTTCCAAACAACCACCTTTCCCTGAGGGAGTGCTCGCTGCTGACTCCTTCTCCCTAATTACCCATGGCGCCCCAGAAATGCTCCAGCTGTTTGGAGATGTGGGACTGCTGCGGAGCAGGAGGTGCTGCTGCAGCAGTAGATGAGCGGAGCCTGATTAAAAGTTTTAAACTGCCTTGAAGGAAAAAAAAAAAGGAGAAGTTCGAAATTTGGGAAGGAAGGTTCTGAGAGAAAGTTCTCAATTCACCTCCATTTATGACTCGGACGTCCAACATGCATTTACATGACAAAACCTCCCAGAAGACCATGCAGGACATATTTGAAAGACACATCAGTTGATCATTTTGACTGTTTGCTGTGAGGATTAAACAGCTGTCAATCTGACAAGTGACAGATTGACACTGATTGATCGATCAGCATTTAACTAAGAGAGACCTCTGACAACTGCACGGCTTAGACTTCTTATAAATAGACTGACAGGCCTTGCTGCAGGTTTTTAAAATGCATTTTGAACTCACCATCTCTTCCACGCCGATCCAGCGTCGTCTTGGCAGAGCTGCTGGAGACGTAGAGGAAGCCGTCCATAAACGGAAGAGCGTCGGAAAGGGAGGCGTTCTCTGAAAACTGGTCCAGTCTGGGGAAATCTATGAGGAAGTCACACACAGCAGATGAGTCAGGTAACGCTTCCACCTGAAAACGTCACGTTCGTTACCGTTTCACTTCATCTTACAGCTGTTTTATTTACTGAAGTTCCTTCCACTTTCAGTGTATCATGGTTTCCCTTCAGGTTTTATTATGTCAAATAAAAGAGTTGATATAAAACATGAAGAGCAGTAAACACACCGAAAACAGACAGAAGTCTCCATGACAACAATTTATGTTGCTATACATTGAACTGAAGATACCCAGTGAACTGATCTAAAATAGGTTGAAAGATTATGATAAGAAATCCTGATCCATCCCTTTGGTTATGCTATAAACTCAGACTGCTGGAGAGCATACTGACCACATTCTTCACTCTGCTTTTTTTTACTTTCCATGATTGTATTTATTGTTATTAACTCTGTTGCTCTCGTGTTGAAATGACGATTCGACCCAATCGGAGGATTTCACTGGATGGAAACCTTTTTACTAATCTGCATTTTAAGACTCGTTGAATCTGATCATATTACAGTTGGATTGAACCGAAATCTTAACCTTGCACTGCAAGATGGATTCTTGTGAGATTTGGAGTTTTCCAAACCCACGAAAATCCATCTTGTACTGCTCCATTGAAAACCGTCTATTTCGGTCCAAAAATTTTCAGACCAATCATGTGTTAGCATTGTGCTCTGGGGCGGGTGTTCAGGTATGATTGGCAGCAAGTGCCCAGGCAGGCAAAGTAAAATAAAACAAGGCTGCGCCGGTGGATGTACGCATAAAAGCATCTATTGAATCTGTTTTAGGACTAAAGACGAGTTCTTAATTGAAAAATGAGTAAAGGTAAAAACTTTGTGCATTTTTTGATGGTAAAGATGTTTTTTGCTTTTCTTAGTGGTAACAATGTGTGTGTTTTTCTCCCGAATGGATTTGCAAGAGCTTGATTTACTGTGATTGGCTAAAGACAAATCATCAAAGGCAGACACTTGCTGGCACATCCTCCAATTAGATTCAAATATTATATCAGATGTCCCTCCCTTTTATAGACTGTTTCAAATGGAGCGGTTTCAGATGTATGTGTCCCCAACTCGACAAGAGGCGGGGACACACATAGATCTGGCAGAGACAGGTTACCGAAATCTGGTTTTTCACAGAATTTAATCATTAACTGTACACACAAAAATCCTGAAAAAACACAAACAAAAGATAAGACAACAATAAATATTTGAACTGAACTATTTAAATTCAGTATTAAAACATTATCTCTCAATTTTTTCCTGTTTGAGTTAAAAATACAAATTTTTAATTGGACTGAGCCGTTCAGACGTCAGTTTTATAACATAATCATGCCCATTCAGGGAATTCTCCAAGTGTATTAAATGATTAAACATAGCACGTGTCAATGTGCTTACACTGTTATTGATAAACAATAACTTGTCCTTCAGTCATTAGGAAACAGGGATTTCAGCAGCACACTGCTGTTTCCACACCACTGAGTTCCCTTTTAAACCCGAGAACGAATCCCCAACAGAATCCTGATTGTTGTTTTTGACCCACTGCTCCGACCTCCAAGTGGAGCTCGTTTACCCGTGGGCAATAATAAAGCAAAACACTATTATCCATTTAGTCCCAAACAGCATAAATAAGATTATACAAGCTTCTGCTTATTTCATCGAGACTTTGCTGCCCTGTCGTTCTCATGCAAAGGCCAAGACGAGGGCGATCAGAGAGCAGTTCAAGGTGAAGTTCTACAAAAGGGACAGTTTTACTCTCATCTTTGTCTATTTAAATATAAGCGTCCCATTCCTCTTCAGTTCTGATCTCCTTTTTACTCATTTTCTTGGCGGCTTTAAGAGCTCCCCATATTCAACCTTATCATTCTCAGATTCAATTAATTTCAATTCTGGGGTCCAATTTTCTGCCTGAGCTTCGGTAATATCTTCCAGATTTTATCTCCCCTACCTCCAGCTCTCTCATCAGAGAAGGTAAAGTAACTTTAATTGAAACCAGTTTTGATTGAAGCAGCATTTTCACCCCATCGCTGACACCGGCGACGCCTCGTCTCGTGACCACAGAGAAAAACAGTCAGTTAATTTAAAGAGACGGCTTGCGTCTTTGTTCTGAGACTGGATTCATTAAATCAATTTAATTAACTGTGTTTAAATGTACATTAATCATCTTCATTTTCAGCTAAGTGTTAATATATGATTCTAAAAGACGTCACGTGTCACATTCGAGCTTCTAAAGGGAATGTGTTTGGAATCAAATCTTACAAAATAGTAATGACATTAAATTCAATCACTGCTAACTTTTGAAGCATTTTGGAACGTCGCTTTAAATAAAAAGTAAGTTTGTCTAAATTGAATCACTTGTGAGGACCGATTTCAAACTTTGGAAACAATATATGTAGAAACTGATCAGCCATCTAAGATCCCACAGGACCTTAAAGTTATAGTTTTTTATGCTAGAATAACAGCAGTTTCTTATGGTACTGAGGCATTTAACTGTCAATCACAAGCTCGGCTTCCATGAGGTTTTGTGGTGCCGTTGGAACTAAAAACACATAAAAAAGAAATATAAGACACAGGAATGATACTAGACAGGCCGAACTTTGAGTAGGAATTCAAAATTTCCATCTGAAACCACCAAAACGACAAGAAATGTTTTAATATGAAGATGTGACATGAGAACTATGTGAAGCAATAGATGTGGAAAAAAAACTGAGATGTGATTTTATATTTCTAGTCTGGAAAAAAAATCTTATTCATTTACATGGAGGGGGCATGACTTAAAGACCTACTTTGATGAAAATCATGTTTTTCATGTTGTTAACATGTTCTTGTGGCATTTTTCTGATACTAGACGGTGTATATTAAGAAGATTAAGCTGGATATTTTTTCACCAATAGACATGCTAACTCTAGTAGACTGTTTCAAACATTAAAGAGGCCCTTCAATTAAAAACGGTTTTTCTGAGGTTTCTGTTGAATATTTTAGCTCCACAGGTGTTCTTACCTTCATAGTGGGTGTGAAAACAGGTCAACAACTTCTCTTTCAGTTTTAATCTCTCAAACTACGCAGGTGGTGATAACACCCGAGTTCGAACAGCCTGTATCTGTTTCATCACAACTCCTTGTTAGTTAGTATTCATCAGCTCCCGCAGTTGAAAGCACGCCTAGCATGCTGCTGGCTAAAAGCTGTAGCATAACGTAGCAAACAGAAAGAGAGAACGTCTGCTGTTGCCATGCGCAGCGGGGAAGGAAACAGTATTCTTTGCTCTCATAGGCTAGTTTGTTAGCCAATCTGAGTCCAGCAAATTCAAATAATGAATATGAAAGAGCTGCTGACGAAGCCTGATGGAAGGAGCCGGAACCACCCGGATTTTAATGCAGATAGATTGAGAGGTCTGCTAATCAGTGTTTCCTGACGTTTTTTTAGATATAAAATGTTTCATATTACTGGTTAATACTTGAAGTCCTGAAATTTGTATGAAATGGCCTCTTTAATAAGAAAAAAATCCTTAGAAACACAAGATGGCTGGAGCTCCTTTGGTAGGAAGGTCATTGATGAGATGAACCTAAACCATTAGCACATTCGTTTTTATTCCTCTAATAACTAAATATTTTATTTGTTTTCAAACATTAGGGGAGCAGTGACGGAACAATTCGTTGATCAAGTACGCCATGAAGTAAGTATTCAGATATACAACAGAAACATCACTGGTCAGTTTACCCAGGACTTTTACACTAATGAAATAAATGCAAAACAAAATTCAGACAGAATACATCTTGTGTTTTCCTTTCTGTAAAGAATAATCTCATTAAGGCTGTTTTCGCACTTTATATCCTTAAAAACTCTGTTTAGTCCTTCAACTTATTTTTAGCTTTATTTTTTGTTTATTATTTTACAGATTTTGCGATTAGAGCTTTGTTGTTAAACATCAACTTGATTTAATAATAACCTAGTAAAAATGATAAAGTGGTAAAAAATCTGGTATGAGTTTAATGTGATGCCAAAAAATCAGAGCCAAGTTAGTAACAGCTGTAATGTAGCTGTCAATATGTCGCAATCAGAAATACAAGTTTTCACAATAAAACTGCAGCAGAGTGAGCCCAATACAAAAATATAATTCTGTGTGTGTGTGTGTGTGTGTGTGTGTGTGTGTGTGTGTGTGTGTGTGTGTCCATGTGTGTGTCTAACGTCCTCAGAGCCGGACTCTGTTAGGATTGGACTGTGATGTCTGTGCGGACAGCGGCGGTGGAGGAGCCTGTGTTGATTGGCTTACTCTCCTGGTGAAGGGAGGTGACATTACAGAGTGCTCAATTAGACATCTGGTCGCCCACGGCAACAGTCGTAAAGTGCTCTCCAACAGGCAGCGGACAGTGGGGGTAATCAGAGGCGCTTGTTCACAAACAGTTACACAAATGAAGCAAGAAACGAAGAGATAAAGTGCACCAGGCGATGGAGGTCCCATGTAATGATTCACGGGATTACAAGAAGAAGAAAAAAAGATGATGCAGTATTGCGTTATTTAGCCTGAGGGTAAATACACAGTCAAGATTTTAAAATTAAAACAGTTAGTTCAGAGGAAAACACTTGGTTTCCAAGCTGTTTATGACCTCCCGACCCCTTTAACCGTCCTGCGTACATTTATCCTCAGTGGTTAAAAATAAATAAATAAATAAACTGTCCTGATATATAGCACAGAACAGAGTCAGAGCTTCTCATTTAGTGTGTGTGTGTTATCTTTTTCTTATCCGCACAGAAACCCTGCTGGATAAATTTTTAATGTGCCACCAGATTTGAGGTGTCAGGGACGCTGCTGGGTGGCAATAACTAAACTTCTTCGTCTGTGAAACTACAGAATGATGTCAAAAGTAGGAGGAATTGCTACAAAGACTGGTCTTTTACCAGAAGAGCTGCTTGTGTTGTTTTCTTTACAGTTTGGGTTTTAAACTTCTATCCAAACACTGGGAACTGAAAACAGCTGGAAGGAGTTTCAGAGTGTTGCTGTTAGACGTATCAGTTGTTCTTGTTAAAGACGTCACTCTGAGGAAACTCTGCAAATTCAGGAAGAGTTTCAACATGTTTGACAGAGTCTTTTGTTTAAGAAGTCCTAAAGAAATCTGGCTACACCGTGTTCAGTATCTAACTGAACCAGATTTTCTGCTGCATCTCGCTGCCTATCAGCAGAACCTGGTCTAATGTAGACATCGAATGTAGCTCATCTAAAAAGGTCGAGTGATCCACGTCATCGTGTGGCTGAAGTTGATGTTCAGAAATATTCAAAATTCCAAACAATGTGACAGGGATGTAACATGCTAATAACTGTCTAACTTAAATAAACACGCATCATATAATATTTAATCCATCCATCCACCCTCCCATCCATCCATCCATCCATCCATCCATCCATCCGTCCATCCATCCATCCATCCATCCATCCATCCATCCATCCGTCCTCCCATCCATCCATCCGTCCGTCCTCCCATCCATCCATCCATCCATCCATCCATCCATCCATCCATCCATCCATCCATCCATCCGTCCGTCCATCCATCCGTCCTCCCATCCATCCATCCATCCATCCATCCATCCATCCATCCATCCATCCATCCATCCATCCATCCCATCTCTCTAACAGAGTAGTTTTGGTTTTATGGTCATTTTTATTTATATTTGATTTTTTATCGCGTTCACCATCATTTGTTGTAACAAGAAGAGAAAAAAATAAAACCTGTCTTCTAATTCATTGCATTTTTGTGTGTGGTAGAAGTATCAGCATTGGTACTTGGTATTGGCAAGTACTCAGATCCAAGTATCGGTATCGTATATGTTTGAAAAAAGTGGTATCATTGCATCCCGGTTTTTTTAACCCGTGTTATGTTATTTGAACATATAGTCGTCCTACAACTTTGATCTTTGGAGGTTTTTAAGTAAGTAACGTTATAGTTTCTGTAAATGTGTCTTAGAACAGCCTCAGTTTGGAGAAACAGAGATTAGCTCTGAATGGATTGACGAGCTAACAGCTAATCCAAGCTGAACTGGATTACTGCTGCTTTAAAATGACTCTAACCTCAAGAATCTGACAACTGTCATTTCATAAAGCTTTACATCAGAACTGATGTTGCATTATAGTTATTTTATAAGAAATCTCATGAAGTTCCAACTGCAAGAGTCACAGACTGTGTTATGCAAATGTATTTTATAACTGACAGCTTTATTTTTAGAGTTTATTTGGTCTCCGGAACTCAGCACCAGGGAACACACTGTACATCCAAAATAATAAAGAAAGAAAAACTCCCAAAATAAACAAGACACCACCACAGTGGAGGCTCTTGATGATGAGGAATAGAGCCCATCATTGAAGCTGCCCTCAGGGGTTCCTGAAGTGTAAAGACACACGGCCTCGGAGAGCTGCAATTGGCTTTCTTTAAAAACAGAATCTGGGATGGTAATATGTAAATGAACATGCACCGGCAATATCCCAGGCGAGCAGGTGTGGGTGGGAGGACGAGGCTCGGCGAGGCCCACCGAGACCTACGTGCATGCGTTCGCATTTACGCAGAGAGAAAAAGCTAATGAAGTGGCCACGCTCGGCTATCAGCGGAAGTCCAAACACTGGAGTAACAAATGAGCCTCTGTGGAGAGAAAGGACTCTGACATAAGCGAGCTGACGGCTTTTTTCCCTTTTATTCAACATATCCAGGGGGAAATACGGGTCTCTTTTTTCCCCCTCCCTGTTTTTACTTTTACAAACTGGGAGTGTGATTCACACTGTGAAGACAGGCGGCGGTGATACTTTCCGCACACTGGTCCAATTTAGAGTTTAGCTGAGAAGTGACGATTCTTCATGGTGTCTGATTGTTTATTGCCAGCTCATCCCGGTGTCCCAGGGGGTCGTGGAATTGGGGGAAGACCATATTTGTCATCATTTTCTTTTAAGATAGTGTCTCTGCGTGGTGGTTGAAGGGAGGCCTGAAGAGAGCCCTTGCTGTGAAAACATGTTTTTACAAGATAACTGAACGGAGAGAAAGCACGCGTGCAGCCATAAACAGCAGCGTCTGACTGCAAACAACTAAAATATCTGGGCTTGTCCTTATGTTACCTAGCATGTGTGCAATTGTTATCCTAGTAAAAAATTAAGCTGTAACCCAAGGCAAACTTCTCCTAATAATCTAAAAACCAGTTTAAACTCTTTTTTTGTCCTCAATTTTGGCAGCTATACATCTGCTTTTGTTCTCGTGTCTCTCTTCTCTCTGTCAACACAGAGCGATGTGGCTGGGACGGACCCATATGGGTATGGAACTGTTCCCTCGTCCTACCAAACAAAACACCCGAAAAAAAAAAGAGAAGAAGAACGGAAAAAAGTTCAACTTCTGTTTAATGGCATTTTTCACAAGTCTGCTTGCAAACTCAGGGGACCGCATGCAGAAGAACAATGCAGGCGCCAACTTCCAAGAGCTTTGTGTGAAGTGACAATGTGTTTGACAGCGGATAAACGTCAGCTGGGGGAATCTGGTCAGTGCTTTGTCTCCTCCACGCAACGCTTATTTCTGTGTAAAAATATACTGAGATGGCGTTCGATCGTTGGTGTTTCTGGGAGGAAAACTGCATTAAATATCATAGTAAAAAAGCTGTTTAGAAACACAGTAAGAGACAAGTTTAATGCTGTTTGTGAACTTTGTGAAACTAATTATATATGTTGTAAAACAGTCGGTTCAGACGCTGATCTTATTGTGTAATAAAACACTTGGGACAATAACATTAGACTTTATGTTTTGAGCAGCTGTTAATGTTCTGATGTGGTTGCAACACCAAAGACTTTCGCTCAGGCCAGGGGCGGGGCTTCAGGAGGGGCTGGGAGGGTCCCGGACCAGGCATCAGAGGGGCCCAGCTGGGAGGTGGTATGTGAGAGCCAGTGAGGGAAGCTGGAGAAGACGAGGCCGTCTACGATTTAAGCCCAGAGAAACATGGAGTATGGACCCAGTTTATAATACCGCCCAATATACTGAGTTATGCAGGGTTATATTAGTTACCCAGTCAGGTTTGAGTCATGGTTGCTAAAAACTTTACAAGATCGACTGACTGTAGTGAAGTAGTGGGTGTAATATATTGAAAAAAAAAATGTTGTGCAAATTTACAAGTGGATTACTGATATTGTCTACAAGTGCATTTTGGGTAAAACTCATCACAAGCCATCCACCACCGTCAGAGCTTTATTATTTGGGGTTTAAAGGGCCTGGTCATTTGCTCCGCCCCCTGCCAGACAACTCTGGTTTGGATTGATTTTAGCTTTTGGTTTTATTTCTTTTATGCTGTTGTATTTGTCTGGTTGTTTTTATTGTGTCGTTTATTTTTGTACAGCACTTTGTTGGCCTAGTCGCCGTTACCCCTTAAGCTCTTGGCCTATTTTGAAGCCTAGATCACAAAAAATGCTTACCCAACAAAAAATGGTTGTATTTCAGCAGCCAAAAGGAGTATTTGAACAATTCTGGTGTCATTGGAAAGGTAACATTCAGTAGAATTGATATTTGTATCATTATCCATGTTATCTGTTACTGGTTAGGAGAAACTGAGGATGGAACACAGCAGAAACTTTTTTTAAGAAACTGTCACACAGTCACCCATATGGACGACCCATGTGCTTTATAAATAAAGGTTGATGATGATGATGATGATGGTTAGATTGTAGCAAGTTTGAAAAAGCTTCTAACCACAACTGCTACCTGCTACTGATTCACAGCAATTTTAATGCAGAAATACCCAGAAATGTAATTTTGTGTTTATGTTTCTTACAATATGTCTTCTAGTATCAGAAAAATGACACAAAAACACGTAAACAACATTAAAAACGCAATTTCCATCAGAGCAGGTCTTTAAGAAAAAGGGCTGAGTGTGTAGTCAGACATTTGTACTGAAGATGAAATGAAAGTTTAAAACTCTGCAGGTCAAGATGAAACAACAAACCATCAACTAAACCAGATAAGTTACAAAGTGCAGTTGGGTTAAGTTGGACTGTGTCTCAGTCTTGTGATTAAAAAAGTCTTGAAACACTAAATGCTGGTACTGAAGATAAATCTCAGTTTGCAGGACTGTGGAGTACGAACACAGTGTCAGGATTTAATGAGCAACTATTTTTAGGGGATTAGGTGAACATTTGTTGTCACTTTTAAACCTGCTCTAAAAAGACATCAGGTCTGAAAACGAGACACTACCCTCATGGCGGATCCTGACCCGGGGTAAACATCACTTTCAGGAGCAGCTTCCTTGTAGCAACTCGTAAAGTGCTGAGCTGACTGTCGTCCCTGAGGCGACATCTCCCTGAAGGCCGGGAGTAGTGTCAATCTGTCAGAGGAACATTTGGGAGGCCTGACCCACTGCTTGCCAGTTTGTTAGTTTAGTTGGACATCAGCCTCTACAGCAAAAGTCCTGGAAAGGTCCATATTTGTGTCTCTGTTAACGATGAAGCCCAGAAAACTTCCCGACCCATAATGAGCACACAGACCGTGTGTATCCTACGCGTTTCGTGCAGACACACACGTATTTGGCTTCTCTGCCTTTCTGCATGTGTTTTTCTAGCACACCTCAAATAACTGCCATCTCCATGGTGACCAGGTGACCCATGCTAGCAATTAGCGAGTCCCTAACAGGCTTTGGAGCCAGCGAGTGAACACAGATGTTGTGCAGCATACATTATGTAAAATACGGTCCCAGAGAAAGCAGTCCCCCCCCTCCCATTCCCTTCCCCGTCCTCAGCCAGCGTCCTCGTCCCTCTCCTTTAATCTGATGTGTTCTTATCATCAGCCCCATGTGGGAACACGGGAGCAAAACACACACCAGTCACGAAGAAACCACACGGTACATCTGTGTCTCCGATAACAAGAATCATGAGGTGGGTAATACAAAGGTAGGCAGCAGAACTTTAAACACCCCAGCTTAGAATTTGTGTGTTTTTCTGCCTTCATTTTTAATTCTAACCCCCACAACCCCCCAACCCCTCCCAAAAAAAAATAAAAGAAACCTTCCCACAATGCTGTGAATATTCGTACTGTCACAGCTGTGAGAGTTTATAACATGATCGCCTTGTTAGCATATCAAGGAAACGGACAGGATACAACCGATGGTTGAAGAAGTTTCACATCCAGTTTAAACATATTTTTACTGATTTATAAAATTATTAGGATTTGGTGTTTATATTCAGAATCCATCAGTCATTCTGTTTCAGCACTGCTTCCTGCGGCATGGGTTAAATAAAAAACTTATTTCCAGACGTGGTATCGGTTTAGGAGCAATCAGAACTTTAGGGTAAACTTGACCGCAACTTGTTTACCTGATAGTTTGTTCTGGTGCAGGAACTCCATCTGCAGCTTCTGTCCAGCACGCTGAGCCAAAAGGTAAGGAGTGGAGCAGGTCGGGTCTCCGGTGGCACACAGAACGTCTGCACCGCTGAACACCAGCTCCATGGTCTGCAGCACGTCGGGCGTCACCACAGCTGCACACAGCGCCTGCACGTTGACAACAAAGAAAAACATGAACATTTCTAGACTTTAAACTCCTCGAGGGACGCTAACCTGCAGGTTTTAGATGTTCCTCTGCTTCAACACACCTAGTTTGGATAAGCAGGTAATTGTTGTCATGTTGCAGAACTTGTTGACATGATGAGGAGATAATTAAATAACTTCAACCAGATGTGTTGGAGCTGAGAAACATCTAAAACATGACGGACGGTGACTCTTGAGGACTGGAGTTTGACACCTACTGCTTTAAGAGACTGTCAAGGTCTCAACATCATCTATAAAAATCTCTGAACATGCAACAATCTGTTACTTGTACATATTAAGACTCACACTACAAGGTGAAACCTGTTCAGGTTGGTTTAAGGTCGGACATGTTCTTCTTTGTGATCCTGGTTTTTATGACTGAGTGTTCTCTCCTGTTCTATAGAGGATCTCAGAATGCCTCCTCACAGGCGATTGTGTTTAAAAACAACATGGATTCCAGCTTTCTGATGGTCATGTTTCACAATAATACTTTTGTCTCTTGCTCCACAAACTTTGCTTGGGAGTATCTTTGTACATTTTATAAATATTTAAAGAGTAACTAAACCCCAAAGCAACTTTTTGTTTTTGCTTATAAAGTGTATTAGTGGGTCTTTACCAATGCAATCTCATAGTTTTCGGGCGTTTTTTTTATTTTGGTGTAAACTTGTTCAATTCTAAACTTTTTGATCTAAAAACATCTCAGTGCTGCCCTCTTAGGGTTGGAGTGGGGCTACTGCATTTGACATTTTTAGTTAGCGGAAAGGGTTACAGTGATGCAGTGATGCCCTCACTTATCACGGTTAATTGGTTCCAGACCCCGCCTCCTTCCCTGCAATAGGTGAAAATCTGTGAAGTAACAATACACCAAGACACACGAGACAATCCGGTCAATTTAAAAAAAATAAAAGCGATTCTTCAAAATAAAATACCGCGATTGAAAAAGGCGATCATATTTGTGTATCTAAACAAACTATGGAGATGAAACTAAACAACACACAGACATCATCTCAGAGACATGCCCCCGGGGTCACTCTGGTGGTCAGGTTTGCCCTCTGGTGACGGCATAGGAGAGAAATCCTCCACCTCAAAAGATCGATCAGTCGCAAAACTGCCAGTGTCGCTTCGGCCACTGTCCATATTTCAATGTCAGATTAAGATGTTTATGTTAATCTGATCACAACCCCACATCCCCCCTCCCCTGCTCATCTTTCACACTTAGCCATGCCCCTCTAACCACTGTCCACTTTAGTAGAATTTTTCAAATGTTGTCTGGGGGGGGGTTTATGCTTTTTCATGGGGTTCAGTTCCACTTAAGGGTAAATCCCTTTGATTAGCTGTCTCTTGTTATTGGTTAGTTTAGCAGATGATGAGATTTTAGGAAACTTTGTCAGTGCAGACAGTGAGTTTTGGTTTAAGGTCATCCTGGGTGGAAATAAACTAACTTTTTAGGGGGATCGAATTCACCTGCCTTTTATTTGAGGACCAGAGGTAACTGGTAGCAGGTTTTTAGGATGTTAAATTCTTAAATACTGGACTGGATGTAACATTGCATTTGGGGCCTCGTCCAGGACATGTCAACCTAGGACCTCTTTAACCTTATGTGAGAATTACATTCCGTGACAGAGGCATTCTTCCACAAAATTAATGTTCATGTTTAAATATACCCACTATGCACAGCTTTAGTGAGAGAAAACCGGAGCATCCGGTGGAAAGAAAAGCTCTAAAATCAGAAAGGTGATTCAGATCCTTCAACTTTATTGGTCACACATCTTTATCCATTGTATTACACCTTATATTTTCTGCCATGGCAGCATAGTATAAGACTAAATTAAGGGGGTAGTGACTCATTGAATTTTTAAAAAGCTGAGTAAAAAGCTTTAAAATTAAAATTCACCTCTTGAACAATAAAGCAATGGAAATCCCTGATAAAATGAAGCCTGGTGCTTTTCCCATGTAGGAGGAACACCCCGCAGTTACTGCGCTGGAGTCTTATGAGTGAACGCCTGGTTGATAGAGGACAAAGAGTCTATAAAGTGTCAGAAAACCATATAAAGTTTGGTATTAAGTTCCCCTCGCTGATCTCAAAAGAGAATTTAAAATATGATCAAACTTTAATACACCCCGCGGGAATCATTAAGGCTCTGATCCCTGTGAAAAAAGCAATATAGCAAATAAGAACAATACAAATGGGCCGTATTAACTATAATGAAACACACAATTTTCAAGAAGAGGAATATGGGAATAATGATGTGAAAAACAATGAAGTGAGCAAAAGAAAAGCAGTGGTCCAAACTAAGGAAATACAGTGAATTTACTGCATGAAAATCCTACTGAGCTCAATGTGTATCTAAGAGAAAAACTATTCAAGGTGTAAAAAGATAATGATTTCTATTAGACACTGTAAAACCTACAGCATATAAAACATTCCTTTGAATATACTCAGACCATGTAAAATTTATACAACTAGCTAAGCATAAAATAACAAATAATCGGTAAGTATTCCATACAAATTATATGTATTCATACATCAATAAAAAAAAAATCCTCATTTGTTAGTCTCACTAAACAGATGGATAATGTCTACTCACTCATAAAGAAGAAAAATCAATTAAATCAAGCTTTATTGTGAAATATAAAGAGCTGTTGTCATGAAAGATCCACCGAAGTCTGATTTTTCTTAAGTGTAAAAGCATCATTCCTTCTCACCATGAAACTCCATTGTGAGAAGACCTTAAGTCATGAGATATGTGTGACAAATAATTACACAAATTGCACTTGTTATTCCAAATCTTAGTTTTAAGAGAGTATGTTGCTTTTTTCACACTAAGATACTTTTATAAAGTGGAAGGATTAAATTTTTTAAAGTCTGACAGCACACTCTTGATATCCTAATCAAAGATTCTTCCTACTTACAAACTAAAAGAGAACAGAAGTCTTTGATTACTTTTCTTGTTTTGAAGTGTTTTGTCCAAATGATTTAAAAGCTAAAATATTTTTTAGAACACTCCAGAAGGAAAACTAATCAACTGCTTCTGAGCAGCAGAAAATGTTCTGGTTGTAATATGTTTCTTGATAGATTTATGCAACAAACTAGTTTGAAAAGTATTTTATAAAGTTATGAACCGGCCCAGGAGATCTCAGCGGATTAATTGATCTAAGACATCCCTAAATGTAGATTAAAAACTAAATGAGAGAAGGCCTTTGCTGAAGCTGCACCCAGACTTTGGAACAGTCACATCACATTCTCCACAAGTCTGCTCTTAAAACCCACCTCTTCTCTTTGGCTTTTAACAAGGTTTAATATGATTGTTTTTATTAGTGAGGTGTTTTATCTATTTATTTATCTATTTTTAGAGCTTTATGTTCTGTTTTATGTTGCTTTATTGTTTCTATGTTATCCTATTGTACAGCGTTTTGGTCAACCTTGATTGTTTTTTAACTGTGCCTTATAAATAAACTTGAATTGACTTGAACAATAAACATCCAAGCTTCTAAAGATGGTCTTTGAACAACCTCATTTTCATAAAACAGTCACAGCGAAGAATCTTTCGGAACGCATGATGAAGAGTCCTTAAAACTTACTGTTCATGTGATATTTCACGGAAACAGACATAAACTGATGTAACTTTACAGTTCGTCTCAACGTAATCCAACTGGTAGGCGGGGCTACAAAGGCAACAATGACTTCAGAACATTTTTGGGGCTTCAGCTCTTCTAAAGTAAAGTTTTGCTGCTCAGCGCTTTTATAAATACAACTTATTTGGTTGGTTGGTTGGTTGGTTGGTTGGTTGGGTTGGGTTGGGTTGGGTTGGGTTGGGTGGTTGGTTGGTTTTATTGGTTTGATTGATTGAAAGTAGAGCTAATGATGTCAAAACCCACTTAATGTTTAGAAAATCAGCTGTCTGACCCCTCCTCTTCCGCATGAATTTATCAGTACTCAACTGGATTCTATTAGATCTGTTAGAATATCCTCCATATAAGACTGGATCATACCATTCTGCTCGAATGTTTTGGGACAATCGATTTGGAGCAACTGTGCCTCAGTGGGTAAAGTGGTTGCCTTCCAATTGGAAGGTTGGTGGGTCAATCCCGGCTTCCACTGCCACATGTCAAAGTGTCTTTGGGCAAGATACTAAAACTGCTGTAGCGCCCTGATTTACATATTGGGTTGTGTGACTGGGTGAATGTAAAACTTGTAGTGTAAAAAGCACTAAGTGGTCAGTAAGTGTTATGCAAATACAGGACATTTACAATCATCCTTCTCTGTTGACAGTGTGACTGGGCGGTGTAAACTGTATACGGTAGAAATGACTCTACTACCCTTCCATGATTGAGCAAAGGTGCGCTGGTCAACAGAATGGCAGCGGCTGCAAGCATGGAGCAGGAGTTGCTTGTAAAAAAAAGATCAGTGTAACATTGGTTATATGGACCTGGTTTGGTTTTAAGGAGTTGGATCTTGAACAGAAAACCGTAATCTGCAAAATATGCCGGGGGACATAGGAGTAATGTATTTTATCACCTCAAAACAAAGCACGTGTTAGAATACATGGAAAACCAAAACAACAACCTCAACAAACACCAGGTGATTCAAACAAATAGAAAAAAGGCCGTACACACAAGCAGACTGAAATATTACAAGCATTTTCCAAAGCAACTCTGTATGACAAAAAGAATTGGTGGTGGATTGAAACTGAAATGCCCAAAATGTTCGACAAAGTCCACCAGCAAGTGGAGTAAGATTTCGGAAGCATACAACACGCCAATACTACAAACTTGTGGTCGAGTCGCACTATTTGTCATTTGACATATATGAAGAAAAATATGTATTGCAATATATACCGCTACCGCACATTCTCCAAATTATATCGCAGGAACCTGCTGAAAAACAGTTTTTAACTGAGCCAGGCCCGATTGTTGTAATCTTTTCCTGTTTAATAAATCTATTCATTCAATGTAAATTTGAGGCCATATCACCCTGCCCAAGTTGCCTGCTGACTTGTGCAAATTTATTAGCTCTGTTAAATTTAAACAACAAGACAGCTGGGCGCCATAAATCTACAGTTTATAACACCAAAATAACTGACGCCGACATTGAAATCTTTAAAGATCGTCTCAGACTTTAGAAAAACTCCATCATAAATCTAGAAGATAAACGTTTTCACACAATGAGTCAAAGACCATGAACAAGAAATAACATTTTTCAATAAAAGATGTTTGTGATTAGAAGATCTGGTTACTGGAGAAAATGTAAAACCTCTTGCGTTTCCTTTTACTTCCTTTGTCCTCTTCAATAAACCTTCTCAATAAAGAGATTTCTACCGAATTAAATGGAATAAAATTAAAGGTTGTTTTGCATTATGTGGACAGAGCTGGACTGTACCAGGGACTGTAAAACTTTTACTTCTATACAGTATATAATGCATTTTTGTGTTCTTTTTCTCCCTCAGTAGCTGAATAAAAAAGTGAATTACACAGTAAGTGCAATGTCTAAACAACCAGACAGACTTTGTCTAAATGGTTTACCTTTCTGTGACAGTGATCAGACTGAGATTAACAGCTAAAGGAATCAAAAGAATACAGTCTGATCTGGGAAGATATTTTCTTTTCTTCGTGCGTCTCCTATCTGCGCAGTCGATTGATGTGACATTGTGCTCGATGACCTGTGACAAAGTAGATGAACGGAGGAGTCAAGTGGCAAATGGCAGCGTTTCAAACTAACAACTTCTCCTTTCATCGAGGCTGGCGGCCGAGTCGGTAGGCTGCATCGATCTGCCACAAACAAGCTGTAACGGTCTGAAAGCGAGGGGACGGTGAGGCTTTATGGACACACAAACACAAAGTCTGTGTCAATAAGTCCCGCCCACCCACATACTTACAGAGATGACGGTTCGCCCAGTTGCTGCAAAAATCGGATTCATCTTCATCACTAGGAAACAACAGCAAAATGAACTCTGTGTCTTTTATCTCTTCAGGCATAAGTCGGGGTCAGAATGGGGCAAAGCGGTCCCAACGCAGCGCGGCCTTATTCTGTATTGTCTCTGGAAATGACCTTCCATGTCATAGCAATTACCGTTGCCACAAGAGACCGTGTGTGAGTGTGTGTGTGCAATGATATAAGAAGCTCCTTTGACACTCCTTCTCTAGGTCATGTGGTCTGCAGAGACTCTGTGGAGGTCAATGGAATATGAGCTTCTAATGGTGGATGTGGGACTAAGAAAAACCGAGAACGGGATTTAAAAAAAAAAAAAAAAAAAGGAAAAATAAATGACCAAAACAAAAACGACAATATAAATCAGTTTTTAACCGGTAATGACACTTCAAACAGCTACTTTCTGTATTATCGCAGTGAGTTTTTTGACCTTTAAGCTTAGAAAAGCAAAACCAGTTAAAGTGAAAGTCATTGAGGAAATCATCAGTATTATTGTCTTTGTTTCACGGTTCTCCCACAGGAAAAGGTTTTTATATAGAGTCTCACATTTCGACTTACTGGTAAGTAAATGTGACACAGAAGTGGAACAACGTGTCCGGTGAGATTAGTCTCAATGTCCTTGTTTGTGATACTTTTTGTCTCTTTGTATAAACTGCTTGTGATGTAATAATTTACATTAAGATTAAAGATTTAGACGGATGTTTATTCTGTTTGAATCCACCGTGTTGAGTCGCTATGTGTTTATTTGAGAATCTGTGCAGAGCAACAAACAGCAGCTGAGACGGAAAAGAAAAAACACAAATAGTTGTGTCCGTATCGTCATTGGTCAGTATATTTTACACACACACGCACATACTGACCCTGTTAAAGAGCCAAACACTCACTCGCCATCTCTTCTGTCACACATCCTCTCCGGCTCAGGCCACCAAGAAACTCCCAGCAGAACAGAAAATTCACACGTCTCAACTGGAGCAGCGTATGTGTTCACACACATGTACACACACTCCCACAGAAGCTGCGATAAGAACAGGCCCGAGTGTTTCTGTTGTGGATTTTAATCCACTCTATACTTTCTGGCTTCAGTCCCCACTTCCCCCCCGCTGTGTCTGCAGCTTGGACTGATATGTGTAACTGGGGCAGATGGAAACTAAAATCGACAGTAGTGTTAATCTCTGCCATGTGAAAATACCTTTAAATTTAAGTTGTGTTTATGTTTTAGGATTAAACTCTTCTTCTGCAGACGTTCCAGCAGCTGGGTTATTGTCTCCGTGGTGATACCTGCTGCTCAGGAGAAGGCGTTCTTAATAACGATAACCTGATCCAATCTCAAGTGTCAGATTGATGAGCAAGACATTTTTCATTGATCGTATAGCACGAGCTGAAGACGCTCAGCTCCTTAAGTTTGCTGATCTGCTGTCAGTCATCACACGGCTGCTGTAAAACACGGATGTAACATCCCAACATGTCTGTGATATGGAACACAAAATGGGAGCAGCTCAGTCAGAACTTGTAACATTTCTTATCCTAGTATTTCTAGTGGCGGTTGTGTTATGACCTTTTTCCACTAGGGTCAGGTCAACCAAGAACGGGTCAGCACAGCCCAGAACAGGATGGTTGTGTTTCCATTATCATCTCGGGAATGTGGATGTGGGAGAGGGTATGGGCGTGCTCAGCTTAGCAAGTGGCATGAAAGGTCCGTGATCTCATTCGTAATCGCCGTATTTTCGTACTTTGTACTCGTACTGTGGATCTTTCTGAAGACAAAACTGTTAATATTGCGCTATTGTTGCTGGCTGTTTATTTGAGGACGATCAGGTGCCGTTCTGTGATGTCACTTCCCATGCACACCACCAGATCAATCAGTGACAACCACTACGTAGGTAGACGTGTGACTGGCATCGCTTTACAGGACCATCAGTCCATAGGTGGGCAGTCCAGACAAAGGTTACGGGTATGAACCTACCCGTTCCAGACTATAGAGAGCCGAGTGGTAAAGGGGCATTAGAGTTACATTCAGTACCACCAGTTTAAAGATGTTTAAAGAGGCCCTTCCATTAAAAACAGTTTTTCTGAGGTTTCTGTTGAATATTTTAGCTCCACTAATAAATAATAATAAATGGGTGGTGACGTTTAATAAGCGTCTGACGGCATTCAAAACGTGTTCTTACCTTCATAGTGGATGTGAAAACAGGTCAACAACTTCTCTTTTAGTTTTAATCTCTCAAACTACACAGGTGGCGATAAAACCCGAGTTTGAGCGGCCTGTATCTGTTTCATCACAACTCCTTTGTTCGTCAGTGTTCGGCAGCTCTGGCAGGTGAAACCACGCCTAGCATGCTGCTGGCTAAAAGCTGTAGCACAAGACATAAACAGGAAGAGACTACGTCTGTTGTTGCAATGAACAGCGGGGCAGGAAACAGTATACCTTACTCTCATAGGCTAGTTTGTTAGCCAATCAGAGTCCAGCAATTTCGCATTATAAATATTAATGAGTTATAGCCCGAAGCCTTACGAAACCAGTCCAATTTTGACACTGATAGTCAAGTCAAGTCAAGTCAACTTTATTTATATAGCGCTTTAAGAACAGCGGCAGCTGATACAAAGCGCTGATAGATTGAAAAGTGTTTCATATTACAGGTTAATACTTAAGAAATAACCACAAAGTCATGAAATTTGTGTGAAATTTTCTCTTAAAAATTAAAAACGAACTCGAGTTCACTGAGTTCACTCAGCTAACACAACCAAGCTACACTCCTTAGAGTAAAAAAAACAAACTCACATCTTGACACAGTTCAAGCCTTTAAAAAAGGGTGAAATAACTGAAAAGACTTTTTGATTTGAACAGAAGACAGACTTCCTGAGGTGTCTGGTACAGTTCAAGTTTAATAAACTAATGGTGTGTAGTTTACAAGTCTGTGCTGTAAAAAAACTAAGTAAAATAATGTATCAGACTGAAACTATCAGCAGATACTGAGTTTTGTATCAGGGACAAATCATCTGGACGGAGACGGTGTGATGACAGATAATGAGAAGGATCCCAATGGGAGCTCATAGATGTTCTGATCAGTTTCATCACCAGCACCCAGTCTAACTAAACTCTGGAAGTGTGTGTTTTAAAACACCTATAAATTACATCAGCCAAATCTATCACATGTTGCTTCATCTCCCCCGGCAGTAGGAATGACAGAAGCCGAATAGATGAAGGAACCTAGAACCTGAAAGAGCAAACACTGGGCAGAACTACAGCCAACCGCATGTTGCAGAGAGCTTGTTATGATCCACAAAGATGCCAGAAATATACCGCCCACGTCCCTCTGTGTACACAGCACACTTCTACATCAGGTCTGCAGTTTGCTCTCCCTGCACCTGAAAAGATTCAATGTGTTGAACATCCAAATAAAAAAAATCTTTCAAAGTGAGATGTTGATCCATCTATAGAGCAGAATTACTGACAGCCACAAGGTCAAAACAATGTTCCTCACTATTTAGCTAACAGTGTATAACAGGTGAAACTTTAAAAGGCAAATTCTGTTACTCTGAACTTCAGCTGATTATCTTTCTAACTTACGGCTCAGCTACAGAGTCTGGGCAGTGAAAAAATCTTAAAACGCTTAAAAAAACTGATAGTTTCCCTGTTTCGGTCTAATATTTTTTTTACAGTGTTGTTGTTTGATACATCCCTGCACACTGCTGCATGAAAACGTGCACACATTGGAAGGACGAGTCTGTGGCATGAAGCTGCAGTGAAATGTTGTAAGATGGAAGAAATGAGTGAAGTAAAAGGCAAACACAGAGACAGGAAGTGGAAATTTGATTTATCAAGATTAATAACTCAGTCACTGAATTCTTCTTTGATAAAAAAAATATGTATAAATTGATGTTGAATAACAGATAAAGTAGGAAACATCCTAACTAAATATGATCCTTGGTTTTCCAACAAACCATGACCTCGCAAAAAACAGGAAGTGTAGATGAAATCTAAACAGTTAAATCCTTGAATGAAATTGCGGAAAACGTTATTGATTTTTGATCTGAAACGTAAAAGTAAAGGTCTGATAGCTGATGAAGCACGACTGCTGTTTCAAAGGAGGGATTTTTACCTCATATTATAGAGAAAAAGACCTGAATTTCATGAAATTTAAACTGAAAAAGCTTGTTTCTACAAATTATTACAAAGAATTTACTAGGTCTAGTTGATTATTTACATTATTCACACTACAAATGTGTCTACTGGTTAAGAAATAAACCCACAAAAACAGTTTAAATCTGTTTTGCTCTGGTATCTTTATGACAGTTATACCTGATTGAGCTGCTCCAGGTCATGAAAGCCCTCCAGGACTTTACTGTACTTCCTCTTTCGATACTTTCTGCGAATGAACGTAGCTCGCTGCTCGTTGGTCGCTGAACTATGAAGCTCCTCCTCCACGGGAAGATTAGCAGCCCAGAAACTGTTAGCGTTCTTGTTTCCCACCTCCAGGAAGATCTTCAAAACAATCAAGGGATCAGTTTAGCTTATTAAAGTGTCCCTATGATAAACTTCACCCTGAAACAGCGAATGAATCTTACTGTATAAACAAACTTCTAAGAGCTCAATTTCTTTAACAAGGTTAGTACTTTCCTCAAACCCTTTATGTCTCCTGCCCTCTGCAGGAAAATCTAAGTACTACAAGTGGCAAGTGCTAATTTTATTATCACCATATCATTTAAAAACAAAACATAGCATGTATTTGTATAATTGTTATATTAAATAATAAACAGCCCAATAAAAATACAAGTTTCAACTTTTATTTCATGTGACAGGTGTTTAAAGACCCACTCCGATCATCTTTTGAGCTATTTCAAAGCGTCACTGTGGTCATTAAATTACAATTATGGCATTTTTACCTCAAATCACAAAACCTGTGCTGTTTTCTATCAAATAGTTTCTCTGTACCGATAGTAGCTCATTAGCAATTCGCCTCTGTGTGGGCGGAACCGTGGATGGGAGGATAACCCGCCCCTTTCCCCGTTGCTAAGAGATCTCTGTTTATGCTAGCGCTATAAGCCAGTCCAATCAATTTCTTACATCACAAAAAATTCTTTTTCAAACATAATTTTTCAAATTGCTAATGAGTAACAGCATTTTAAAAGCAGAAATACTCAAAATGCTAATTTGGGTTTAATTTTCTTAAGCTATGTCCTCTATTATCAGAAAAATGCCACAAGAACATGTTAACAACACAAAACACACGATTTTCATAGGAGTGGGTCTTTAAGGGTTAATTAACAAAAAAAGTACTGTAGGTAAGTACTGAGCCTTCAGGGCCACAATGTTTCTGAGTAACTACCTCTACAAGCTCATTGCTCCAGACACTGCTGTCCAACTTCAGGCTCCGAACCTTCGATAGACTTGGACCAAGACCGCGATGTTGCCCTGGCAAAGAACAACACACAGTCATCAGCATAACTAGACACATATTCAACTATTTAGATCATAAGATTTCCCCGATGAAATAAAAATTCAAATGTGTTTCGCCACCAGGCTTATGCTTTAGTTCCTGAAAAGCGAATAAATTATAAAGTGCATTTATGTACGATAATCTCCTCAAACACAGACCAGCAGCGGAATAAACAATAAACAGGCAGTTACAAGACGACGAAACGGAGCATGGCCACAAGCTCATTCTCTCACTCACAGCAGGCATATTTAGTCCCCTCAGCTCGCCTAATTGGAAATGAAAGCAGAGAACGAGGGCCATTAATTGCTAATGAATCATGAGTAATTCATTGTGTTATTTGGTCGGCCTGTTTATTTGGGTGAACGAAAGGCTTCTGGGGTTGCTTATGGCCAAAGACGGAGCACACATGCATAATACATGAGACAGAAACACGCCATATACGTGCGAATGTGAGCGATTGTCCTGTGAGTAACGGCGGATAATTTTAGATTTAGATTTGGTGAGATCTCATTACTGTCTTCTGTTCAGAAGTGGAGCAGCTGTGAATGAGAATGAGAGGCTGTGAGCTGTGACAGGCCATCTTGACACAGTTCAAGACTGAAAGAGATTTGGAATTATTTGTCATTTCTTGAATTTTACAGGGTAATTTCGGATAACGAGTCCTCGGTATCTGCACGACTTTCTTTAATAATAACAACGTTAAATCATGTCTGTACAAGGCAGAACAAAGGAAGCATTTCATTGCTTTCATTTGGATGTTTTTTTTTTAAAAAAAACAAAAGAAAAACTTTACACAGACAGATTTATCTTGAAAAACAGGCGTTTTTATTAAAGAGCTGCTGACTGTTCAGACACATCAGTATTTATATAAACAAGAAACTTTGAGTGTTAATTGAAACACATTAACCAAATTTATAAACAAATTAAAGCCTGAAAAATCAAAACCAGTTCATGAATAGTTTTTCTTTTTATTAACCCAAATGTTTGTTTCTTCTCTCATAGAGACGTGACACATAAAACCAACATTTAAACTGTTACTTTTAATCATATATTTACTCATTTTTTACTGTTCAGACAGCAAAAATGTATTAAAGTTATAGGATATTAATAGATTGATAAAAGAAGATGCATTAAGTGTCGCCATTGTGTTAAAAAAAATATAAATCATGATGTGTACAAGCCTTGCTGCTTAAAAAAGAGAATGTTGCTACTAGCAACGTGAGGCAGAGACATTTAAAATGTATTTTCAAGTTTCCACTGCAACAAATATTTACCATGCTACTGGAACTTTATTTTTCATGCTCTAACTTTATGTTTAGTTACACAAGACAACAAATTCAAATTGTATGTTCAGTCTGTGATGCACACGAGTCCTCCACAACAAAGATGACCCTTCATAGGATATACTGTACCTCAGGAGGTGGGAGCAAGGCCAAAATGTTTAAATCTAGGGCTGGGCAGTATATCGATTTGTACCGAAAACAGGTGTTTATTTTGGTTAGGATATTAATTTTTCACATCCCGCTATACCGGTGAATAGCTAAGACAACACCCGGAACATTGGCAGTGGGAACGTATTTCTGCGGGGACCGATTTCAGTAGCACACGCTAAGACCACATGTTAAAAATAAAGTTTTGAATGAAGATTGGCTGCTGGTGGGGGGCTGTAACAGCGACGCACAGGTTACTGACCAAAAACAACTTATTCAAAAAAGAGGAGCCACGTCTGTAGTCTGTAATTTCTTGGACTTCAAAAGGTCGGACTTGGAAAACCAAACAACTAGCATTAGCGGTAGCCTGCGGCTAGCAACGTAACTTAAAGAGGCTGTGCAACAAAAACATGGAACTGTGCATAAGACAGTAAATTTGACTATTTAAAGCTAATCTAATGGCGTAATTCTTTACTCTTAAAGGATAATGTGGGTAACACTGGTCACTTAAAAAACAAAAAAAGTTTAATACTGTAATACAGATATAATTTAGAAAAAAATTGTGATATGAAAATTTTGCCCTACCGCCCACCCCTACTTGAATGAACTCGTGTGATGTAAATGTCAAAGGAGCTGGAAGGTGTTTGGCTTGTTGAAGTCCCATAATATGATCGATAACACCGAGTGTCCAGATTGACAAATGAGGTTCATAAAAGTCAGATTTTGTGGCTTTAACCTGTAAAGGAGTAAAAAGCTTCAGAGGTGAAGGACCGCCGCAACAACGTTTCATCCAACGAGCCCGTTCAACAGCACAGGACTATTTTCCGTTGTGTAAAGGTAATGAAGCTCAAAAACGTGTGCACAAGCCTCGGGGTACACAGCAAGATCTGCACATATAAATAGCTTGCTGGAAATGTCTTCATCTTTCCTCTGGAACCAAAAATACAACACCCAAAAAAAAAAGAGGGCCATCGTATCAGCTTTTACAGGAAAATAAAATAAAATGACTCAACTCAGTGAGGATTTCACCTCCAATTAAAAAGTTTCCCTGCAACTCATGCCACAGTTCATGGAACACTTTTCCAGCCCTCTGTATCGACGATGAGTCAGGGCAGGACTATGAGTGCTGCATTTTTGTGTTACCCTGGAAACTGTTGCCTGAAGACACATCTATGAGTTGCCTCCCGGTTCAAGAAGTTTACTGTAATTACATGTGTGGGAAGCAGCCTTAACTTCTTTCAAGTAATGCCACTTCCTCTTAGGCGGTTGTGTTGGATGGTGGAAAGAAGGAATGGGTGTGTAACTGAGTGGTAAAGTCTAGATAGGAGGAGGAAAACAAACGAAAATATAAAGAAATGTCTAGTTCAAGTCTGTACGTTCAAGAAGGTTAAGACAAAGGTTTGAAACTTCAAGTAAAAGCAAAAAAATACTGAGATCTGAAGATGAGTGACTTTTTAGATGATTACCTCTAAAATGTCTAAGCTGATCGTTTATAATGAACGACTGAGGTTTGTTTTATTGAATCAGTTATATAAATACCTGGTGTTCATCTGGACAACAAACTGAACAGGAGACAACAGTGATGCTGTTTTTAGGAAGGGACAAAGCAGACTGGACTTCCTCAGGAAGTTTAGATCATTCAACGTTTGCAACAAGATGTTGAAGATCTTTTATAAGTCTGTTGTGGAGAGTGTGCAGTCACCTGTTGGGGGCGGAGCATCTAAAGCTGAACATTCTGATAAAGAAATCTGGTTCTATTCTGGATCTGGGCCATCTTGAGTTGATTGTCCAAAGGAGGACAAAGAACATGACAGAAAACCATCATCATCCTCTTCAGAACACAGTAACTCAACACCAGAGTATCTTCAGTCAGAAGATTCTTCAGATCAACACAGACGCTACAGGAGATCCTTCCTGTCCACAGCTAGAACCTTCTATATTAACTCCCTGAAGAACCACTGAGTTACTGCAACATTTAATTTCTCTTCAGGCATTATTAGTCTGTGGGAACTGAATTGAAATTAAATGAACAAATGTTTTGATAAAGTGACTTTAAAAACAATCTTCCAATAATAATACTAATAACTCTTTCTGAGTTTCTGTTGTAGATTCCTGAGATGTCTTCGTGTAAACGCTTCCTTTTTTCAAATTTTGCTTTGTTAAAGCTAATTACAGTTAGTAAGTAACAGTTTTCCTTTTTAAAAAGTTATACATTCATGTTAAAAAGCTTTTTTCACAATTTACATGTTCTGCCCAATCCTGCAGGGCCAAGGACCCGTCAGACCCAAACATCATCATCATCTTTGTCTTCTGAACGCCCAATTAGCACTAAATTTAGTAACTATTCACCCAAGATCAAAATCCCTAATCTGCTGCCTTTTATTTTAGTCTTTATTGAACATACTGTAAACCATCTGAATTATATGCATTTGTTAAATTTCAACTGAGTCTGAAAGTCTCTGATGTATCTGTCTGTCTGGTATTACTGTGTTATTTTTCTGTTTGACAGCTGCAGGAAAAATAAGTCTTATTCTGCTTAATGCCAACCAAAGGAGTGACCCAGAGGAAAACGCTTCAATTCCTCTAGTTTTCATTTCTATAAAATCATTGTATTAACACCACCTGACTTTTACTCAACAGGAGAGCTTAAAAATATGTATCTGACATATATATGACTTGAAATATTGGATTTTTCATTATGATGTGTTGGTTTTATGTTTGTATTTCTATTTATTTTCCAAATGTTTTTATTTTTTATGTCACTGTTTTTGTGTATATCCTTTTGTACAAAACTTTAGTCAATGACATTTGCTTTGAAATTAACTTTATAAATAATTCTGATTGGACTGATTTGATTTAAACGCTGCTACATGGAGGTTAACTGTGTTATTTCCCAGTAAACAGCTGTGTGATCAGTTATTAGATCAAACTGCTTCGTTTATGCTGTGACAGTATAGATTGACATGGGTTTGTGTTTTTCAGACACACCTCCTCTGTGCTGTGAATCAAGCCTTCATTAATCAACCAGACAGAACTGCACCATGAAAACGAGGCTGATCAGAAAATAATCACATGTGGTGTCATTATTCTGTGGCTATTACTTGGTGCAATCAACATTTTCCTTCTATAAACTTGCAAATTGCCACCATATATATATATATATATATAAAATGGATGATTATTCGTGTGTTGTGAAATCTCCAAACTCAGACAAAATACTCAAAGTCCTCAGTATCAAAGAGTGAAGTGACATGCTATTAAAATTCAGTTTGTCTTGGTACTAAAGGAAGACGAAAGCTGATCTTGGATCATTTTTACCATTAGCCTACTCATTACGTCTTTCCTCGTCCCCTTGTTCAGCATTTCCCTTTATTATCCATGACAATGATATGTAAGAGGGCTAATTAAAAGTGCGAGCATTGGTATTCCAAACGGATTAATTTCAAGAGAGAGGAGCTGCTTCCTTATTCAGAATATTCACCCTCTTGCTCTCAGCGTGTCGACAAAATGTAATATTAAACACCCCTGCAAATGAAATCATTTAAGGACGTTTGAAAGTAGATGTTGGAAATCTGATGCATAGCAATTTACATGGCTGAGGTGAAGAATTGGATTATGTATGACTGTGAGGAAACCTGGAGGTGAAAGAGGAACGTGTCCCTTGCGATTCTGTCTAATCGTGTTTAGCAGGTCAAGCACCAGTCTGGGAAGTTCTCACACACATGGTCTAATCTTTGTTGTCATTTCGTCTGAGCTATCCAGCCCTGCCAAATAGATTTACAGAGTCCATACCAAGTCCCATAAGTGGCCTTATCACCTGAGATCTTATTCCAATGGAGCCAGAGGGTCCGATTACAGAGTCAGACCTCACAATCAGAAACGAGAGCTGAGCACAAACACTCGTCTTTTTTAAAATCAGCGTGACTTTAAGTCGAGTTATTTTCCACATGAGGAGGGGTGGTCATCTTTCTTACATCTACATTCTATATTTAGGGTCTTTTTACAGCTAATTTTTACATATTTTCTGTGGTTTGTTGAAAATAGTTTCTGATTACAGCTTCTCTTAGGCCTCTTTCACCTCACATGACAATTATAATGTAAAAACATGCATAAATCAGTCTTGTGAGGTCTTCAAGCATGTGATAAAACTTCAACTGAATAAGTCCTGGAAGGTTTTGAGAGTTACCAAAACTTCCATCATGATGTCAATGTGTTTTATTATTAAGATGGCAGCATATCGAGGTCCTGGGTGGTGGCACCAGTGGTGGTATAACCATGAATCAGGGCTTTATACCAAAGCTACAACCCACACTGGCTCCAAATAAGTTATTGAAATGGTGAGTGTGGCTTCACATTTCTGTTGGTGTAAAGTAACAACACAGTTTCTAGTTTCTAATGAAAAAGCAACAGGTCCTCCAACAGAAACAGGTGCACAGTCAAATAATATACTGTAAAACTTGCACCAGAAACTTTTGTTTATACTTGCAGGAAAAGAAATCTGGAATCCAAAATCAACAACTAACCAACAAACAAAACATCGGATTAATTTCTACCAAGATTTAGAAACAAATTCTGGCCTTTTTTGTATGTAGCTGGATATGTATGTGGAACATGCAGACATCCCAATCACATATACTTTACAGTCATGTGTGCGTCCCCTATGCCATTGCATCCCAACAATCTCTATATCACATAAAAGCTCTGATTCTCCTCTTTCTGATGATATAAACCATTTTGACATGCAACAACCACAGCACTGACAATAAAGCCTTTTTACAGAAAAACAAAGATTTTTAGAGTTAACTTTTCCTACCTTTGACGGTTTTCTACATGTAAAACATCCATATTTCCAGCAAGATATTGGTCTCATTCTGTCTGGAAGGTTCCAGGGAATATAATTCACTAAAATAATTAGGTCCACAACACACGATAGGTACATTTGTACCCCTCAAAGGTACAAATACTGCAGAAAACCTTTCCCAATAACAGTTTTTTCCATTTATAATGGTCATATCAGGCGTCGGCGATAATTAGCTAAAATTTGGAGATAGCATAAAACATGTGATTTAGCTAAAATGGCCCCACTTGTTTTAAAGAAACACCAACTGTAATAAACACTGTGTGATGACTCCTCACGTGAACTGGATTTAAGGGGAGGAGTCACTTAAGGTTGCTATTATTCTTACTCTTCTATAAATATGTCTGCACCTGCACGCAGTATGTGTTTGTTTCCCCTGCAAATACAAAGAAGCCAGCAGCATATGGAAAAGCTATTCTTGCTATACTCAAATAACTACATAAGAACTGAAATAAACTGGCTTGAGAACTGAGTGTGTATGACTATGAAAAACATCATGGAATTAATAAAAGTAAAATATACCCTGATCCACACGGCCACATTCTAAAAAATACTTGAGTGGGTCGAAGGGTCATCACACAGTTTTAGATGTTCCTCTGCTCCAAACGTACCTTCTCAGCATGTTTTGCAGATGACTGTTAAATACTCATGCAATTAAATCAGGTGTGTTGAAGCAGAGAACCATTCAGGATAGTGTCTCTCAACCTGGTTTTGCCCACCCCTCCCTAAAATGATGCAACTTGAGGACTGGAGCTGGAGAACCCGGATCTAATGAATGTCCTTCTACTTATCAGCTTAGTGTTAGAGACCCCATGACGCCTCCTGTAGAAGAAAGGAGGTGCAGCATACTGGGGCTGCACCTCAGTTGGTAGCACTGTTATAACAAGAAAGTCCTTGGTTTGAAACCTGGTTCGACGTAGATTTACAACAAGGACTCTGGTTTTTTCTCCACAGACCCAAAACATTACTTTAAATTGACCCTCAGTGTGAGTGTGTGATTGGTTGTTCATCTGTATGCAGCCTTGTGATGGACCTGTCCAGGTGTGACCCCGCCTCTCACCCACTCACAGGAGATAAACACCAGAACCCTGAACAGGAACAGGCAGGTAAATAAACTGGATGCTAGTTCATGAAGCTTTGGTGGCAATAGTCTGAACTGCATTATAATAATTTTGTGAATGACTGTCACAACGATACATAAAGAAATAACTATAATTGATTCTATATATTTTATACAAATTTCTTATGAACAAATTATATATCGTTTAAAAAGATAAAAATATTATTTTAGGGGATTTTATGTTGTAAGACACAGGCTAGCTCAGACAACTCTGCAGCAAAAAAGAGAAAAAATCTTAAAATAAGAAATTAAAAATATAAATTAAAAAATTTAAGAAATACAATTAAAAATAAACAATTATAATAAAACATAGTAAGTTATTCTTGTCATCCTACAGTAATTAATACAACTTGCTTTTTACTGTACCTGCACATTTCTTACAGATGACCACGCCCAGATTGACCGACGCCCACTCCGGCTCTGGGGCGCCACAGTCGGCGCAGCTCCTGTTGGCCTCGCTGAACCAGATCTTCTCAGCCACTTCGTAATCTTGGAGCGTCTCTGTGATCGATTCTCGGACCGCTTCAATCCACTCCACCTTCTCCCGTTCCGACTCCGCCACAAAGCTGCAACAATCAATTTTTTTTTTTTACCCCCAGACTCAAACACATACCTCACTGTTATTGATTTGATTTGAGAGAGCAATTAAACAACATAGTGGAGCTTGGCAGGGTGATAAGGGCGTGAAAGTAGTTTCGGAGGGTGGGGGCGGGAGGTGCTGCTAAGTGTGTATGTCTATGTGTGATTGCAATAGATCTAGTGAAATTGATAGAAGCAATGGAAAGGGTGCAAGTAAATCAATCTGTCTCAGCTTGCAACTCGACAACCTATAAAGTTCTAATGAAGGGTATGTTTTTTCTTCAGGAAATTATTTCAACATTAGGCTCAGAAAAGTTGAGGGATGGTCACAGTAAACGTGTACAAACACAACCAATTTAGAGCTGCGATAGAAGAAATCTAGTTTAACAAGCTTTTTAACAAGAACGAGACGCCCAGACATTTTAAAACGAAGAAATAAAAGAAAAGAATTAAAGAGGTCTGGGAAGGTAGAATGTTCTTCTGACGTGGGTTCAGAACAGAATAGCATCAGCCCTCGATAGCAAGCTTTGCTGAATTACATTATAGAGTGGAATAGAATCACTTTCAAGCAACAAACAGTGACAGATAAATTGTGGTGCAGAAGATCTAAGAAGGCCTCATTGTGCCAGTCACACATCTGTTTGGTAAGGACAGTGACTCCATGCTGTGACTGAACTATTATCTGTCTACAGCCAGAGAACCTTTCTAATGGAAAAACTTGACAAGTTACTGTCATTTAAAGAAGTAGCTAATTGGAAGTGATGTTTTAGGATCAGTTATAAACAAATAAAAAAGGGAGTAAAACTTTTTATAAATCATATTACAAGGAACATTTAATAAAGTCTTAAGTGTAACAGGAATAAACATCACACATAACATTAGACAAGGTTTTCCAGAGGAGCTCCATATCCTTAAGATTTGACCCATGTAAAAGAGAGAACAAGCAGGCCCTGGTCACTAGACCACAGGACCATAAGGTCTTAAAGTGTTCCTTAAAGACCCACTCTTATGAACATCATGCTTTTTGGGGTGTTAACATGTCCTTGTAGCATTTTTCTGATGCTAGAGGACGTATCTTAATAAAATTAAGCTCAAAATTGCATTTCTGAGTATTTCTGCATTCAAATTGCTGTAAATCAGTAACAGACACAAAAATACGTCTAAAAAAAGGAGTGTGTTTGTGGCGTAGAAAAGCCAGTAGGCGGGCCACAAGCTCCTACTCCTGTTAGCTGTAAGCTAGCGGTAGAGTTAGCATAAACAGAAATCTCTCAGCAACAGGGAGGGTCGGGGGACCCTCAAAATCAACGGTTTCACCCATAGCACAGAGGTGAATTGCTAATGAGCTACCGTCACTATGCAAAAACGACTTCCTAGAAAGCAGCACAGGTTTGGGGATTTTAGGTAAAAACACCACAATCATAATCTAAAGACCACTGAGACGCTTTAACATAAGACAAAAGATGAGCTAGGCCCTGACAGGTTAAAACTAAAATCTTCAATTGAATCCAGATGGAAAAAGGGACCCGGCATTGTTGGGCAAACAGGTGTCATGTGAGCATAACTGAGCGACTGTGTTGCAAAGTAAATGTGTTAATCAATCCATGTGTATTGATGACGGCACTTTTAGTGAGTTTCTGAGGATTAATTTCAAACAATTCAGGTTTAAGCTGCTGTAAAAGTACAGTTGAGAGAAACGGTTTCATTTCAACCAGGTTGAGGTATAAAACAGCACCGGCATTCGGACTGCAATGTTGACCCCACACAGACCAGCTGCTAGCTCTTTAGCTTGTCAGAAATAAACTTTATTTTTCCAAACTGAGGTTGTTCAAAAAGCATTTTACAGCAGGTAAGGCACCACCTGTTCAGAACCTTTCCAAATAACCAGAATTTCACATGAAACCAAGAGAAGAAAAAATAGAGAGGAGAGAGAAATAAGACCACTGGTTTCCATAGTAACCAGTGTAAAGAAGGTACAAGGGGGGTTGAGGTGAAGGCGGGAGGTGGCAGGCTTTCGCCTACAGAGGAAGATGTGCACTAGGACGGCTTGGTCCAAGCAACCCAGTGAAGATCGATAGGTTGATTGGGTTCAGCCGTACTGAGCCCGCGGGTCTCTAGGCAGGGCCCGTCTGAAAAGATAACTGCTCACTCTGTCTGCTCCACTACAACGCCACATCTGGCGGGGCAGCAGGAGAGTCTGAAGTCTGGACTGAGACAATGCTGTGATGCATCAGGAGCTAATCTAATGAAGTGATTTACACCCATAGAGTAAATAAATATTATTGTTAATGGGATTTTTAATTTCACAGGCATTGAAATAATGTTTAATTGGTACTTTTTACTTTGAAAAACTACCTTTTTAAACTTTTATTAACTGCCACTAAACAATGACCGGCAGTTACAGAGTATGTAAATTATAAGGTAAAGTTAAAGTTTTCTAGGAGGGGAATAAGTATAAATATAAAAACAAGAATCAGATAAACAGTCCGTGTTTTAATGACGGGATTATGAGGTTTTATAAAATCTAAAATGTGAGATTAACAGCTACTAAATATTACGTTTTGTAATAAACTCATACATTCCTCACTTTTCTCCTCCATTGTTACAACGTTCCTAAAAACCTTAAGTCACTAAAGCATCTCAGCAAAGACTCCATCTGATTGGTCAATTGCATTATCATCATGTGTCCCATAAACACTTGGACCTCAAAATATATTAGTCTATTATTTGTTGTGGGACAAGAGGATTAACTGATTTGCACTGGTGATTAAATCAGTGAAGAAGCCGCATGCTGATGGAGTTTTGGGATTTAATCAAGATGCATCAGTTTCAGTGAGTTACTGCTTTTTTCTATTTACAATCCAAAGACCTTGTTGTCGAGAATTTACCTTGGAATATCCTCAGCCAACTAAAAGAAGCTGTGAAGGCGTCCAAACACATCGACACATCAGAAAACTGCAAAATCTAGATAAACCCTGTTTTCTTCTACGTTCCACGGTAGATTTGGTTGTTCATCCGCAGCTTTACTTTAATAGAAGATCAGTCTGAACAATGGCACAAAGTTTTTCTTTTCTCCAAAGTTCAACGTCTTTGCTTTGTGTGTTTTCTTCTCCTCTGACCCTCATTGTCATTCTCTGTACTCATAAAAGCCGGTTATTGTCTCCGGCACGACGGACTGAGCGCTCTGTCCATTTAACAGCGGCAGAACAATAGAAAAGCCAAAGTGAGTCTCCACAGCTTAAAGTGATTAGATGAGATTCTCACTAATCCGCACCTTGAGCAGGTTGGCGAACGCTCCCAGGGCCGCCAATCGATTTGATCCACAAACAAACTCACAGTAAAAAAAAAAAAAAAAAAAAAAAAAAAAAAAAAAAAACCTTTTAGCAATGACCTTATCGAAACAATTCTAAAGCCGAAAGCTCATTGTCACTTTTTCTTTCTTTTTGGTGCAATTACAACAGGCGTGTTAACGAAGCAGCCCAACGATTGGACCTAATAAGGGAGCTGCCACAAACAGATCAATCGGACACACAATACGCTGCTAGAAGCACGAGAGCTTGAAAATCTTTACACGTGGCAAAGATGGGGTGGGGGGGGGGGTGGGGGGGGGTGAGAAGGAGGAGAATAGTGAAACAAGTGCACACAAACAAACGAACGGCTGTTTCTTTCTGTTTGGAGCAGCTGTCACGCTTGTATTCTGAACAGGCCATTACAGCACAAACAAGCTGCGTGCTCATTGATTGTAGGCCCTCGGGGACAGAAGCCACCTGAAAGGCTTCCAGTCCCCCAGATACCTGCACAAAGCTCCCGGAGGACGCCTCACGAAAACAAGCCTGATCAATAATTAGCGGTTTTTGTACAGGACACGGTTGTCGTGTACTGTGGACGGTGCATCGATCCACGAGTCTGTAAGTTGTGTGGCGATTCACGAGGCGCTTTCTGGGAAAGATCTGACAGGAGAGCTTAAATCAATAAAGGAAAAAACAAACTTAGGATCCTCTTTTGTTTTTATCACGGCAGCATCTTAACTTTCTGACATATCTGCTCATTATTTTTTTACATTTTAAAACTCCAGAAGGCCGAACACGAAGGAGTGTTATTTGCATTGTCAGTGCTTGGATTTGTTTTTAATGATTCGCCCGTTCCACTCAGCTGGTTTGGATATGAATCAATAAGTTGTTGCGTTCAAGTGTCTTACAAACAAAACAAGAGGTAAACATTTAGCTGTACGGACAAAAAGTCACTGCTCATTTCTTCATATTTTCCTTCAAGACAGCCAGAGTTCTTTATAATAAAAGAGATAAATTCTTCAAGTTTTCTAAAGACTCTGGAAGTTTGTTTTTGTCTAGCTAGCTTGTCTACCAAGATCAACTTTTTTTATTTGTTTATTAAAACATGTAATCTTGACCTATACATCATCCCCACACAAAAAAAGCTCCTAAACTCAAAGCATGACTCGACACAACAAACAACTTAGCAGAAACCTGAATGTATTTCTAATAACTAACTAAATTACTAGCTAGCTATTAACTTTCTAGCTGGCATGTTTGATACTAATAATTAGATTAGATTAGATTCAACTTTACTGTCATTACACATGTACAAGTACAAGGCAATGAAATGCAGTTTATGACTAACCAGAAGTGCCATGAGCAGCAGTGCATGATATAAGTATAAATTACAGGTGCAGATATGTACAGAATGTGGGTAATATTTATAGGTGGGTGTAGAGTAATATGAACATACTATACAGTTTGTATGAACTATAAACAGGGGTTACAAGATGGTAGGCATAATGTACAGGCATATGTATTAAAATGTATAGACAGGGATTTACAAATGTACATGTCCATTTATATGTGTATCGGGGGGGGGGTGTTCAAAGAAGTCAGTGTGGGGTGGAGTTTAATAAGGAGACAGCTCTGGGAAAGAGCTAATAATACTTGTGGTAATCTTATTCTCCCAAAATGGGGCCCGACATGAAAACATTAAAAACCACTGCCCTAACTTGCCCCTCCTACTTCACCTGAACCCCTAACGTAGAGAATCAAAACTCTGTTTATTTTCTTTTGAGTGTGTATAAATCTCAGACTGGTGGGGCTTGAGAGTGTTGGGGTCTCAGAGTGGAGTTATATATTAATATAATTATGTCTGAAGAACTTTTGATCAAAACCAGTTTAAAGAATGACCAACCAGTTTGCCATCAGTCTGGACGTCATGTCATAGCTGGATTCTCCAAAATAATGTTTTATGGTTCATGTTATAAAATGTAATTTGTTGTCTTTACACAACTCATGCAACCACAACACTGATGGCCAAAGGCTCCCATGTCGAGGTGGAGTTGTGGGTAAAATCTTGTTAAACTTTTCTCTAAGAGCAGAGTTTTCTTTGGTCCACAGAGACGCCTTTTGCAGTTTCCCTTGAAGCATCTGCCTGCAGAGGTTGATACCCAAACTGCTCAGATTTCATCAGAAAGGCCTTAGTGGTGATCCTTGCCTGGACATCAAATGGTTCTAAGAACACAGTAACACTGAAAGTCTGAACAGAAAGATGGGGGATCCAACAAACATATAAGGTGGTCAAGAAACAGCTAAAATAGACAAGTATTTAAATTTTGGAGTGATCCAGCCAGCCACAAGCCCTGTGACCAATTCTATGAAAGGATTTAAAGAGGCCCTTCCATTGAAAACGGTTTTTCTGAGGTTTCTGTTGAATATTTTAGCTCCACAGATGTTCTTACCTTCATAGTGGGTGAAAACAGATCAACAACTTCTCTTTCAGTTTTAATCTCTCAAACTACGAAGGTGGTGATAAAACCCGAGTTCTCCCGAGTCCGAACGGCCTGTATCTGTTTCGTCACAACTCCTTAGTTTGTTAGTTTTCGGCAGCTCCCGCAGTTGAAACCACGCCTAGCATGCTGCTGGCTAAAAGCTGTAGCATAAAGACGTAGCAAACAGGAAGACACGACGTCTGACGTTGCCATGCGCAGCAGGGCAGGAAACAGTATACCTTGCTCTGATAGGCTAGTTTGTTAGCCAATCTGAGTCCAGCAAATTCAAATAATGAATATGAACAAGCTGCTGACGAAGCCTGACGGAAGGAGCCGGAACCACCCGAATTTTACCACAGACAGATTGAAAGGTCTGCTAATCAGTGTTTCCTGACGTTTTTTAGATATAAAATGTTTCATATTACTGGTTAATACTTAAGAAATAACCACAAAGTCCTAAAATGTGTATGAAATGGTCTCTTTAAGGACATGAAGCCTTTACTCAACAAAGAAGAATAAACAAGTATAAAAATCACAAGTCTGATCAATTTTTATTGGTTTATTCTAGACTCACCGAGTACGCCTGATGTTTGTTGCTTCATATCAGCTGCCAGAGAGGTAGAAGATAATTAGCATGCTATTTGTATAAATTCCAAAAGTCAGTTTCTGTATTTTTTGGACAAGCCTGAAACACTGGAAGAAGCTCTGCTCAGTGTAAAAACACAGGCCGAGCATTTGGAACAACACATCACGGTCACTTTGCATGTTTAACTAGTGCTGTTTGAGGAAATTATATAGAACAGATTGAAGAAAATGTTCATCCCCTTCATGACTCGAGCTGTGATTCTGGTTGCTTAAAAAAGAAAAAAAACTATTAAAACTACACAGTGTGTGCAGTTGTAGAAAGGGAAAGAAGAAGTGTGTCTCAAACTAAAAGTCTGGTAAAAATGTTCCATAGAGGTTCAGACTGAAGATGAAATGCATAGACTTAAAACATCCCAGAAAAAGGAGAAATGAAAACATTACAGTAAAATAAAAGGATATAAAGAACACACTCTACAATGTTGTGCACAAATCAAAATAAAAAGCACAAACCAGAAATTTTTGAAGGGTGTGTTGATTTCAAAGCCCTTCCTGTCCACGTCTTTGATGTTGGCAGCAGTCAGCTCCACCTCAGCAATACCAAGACCGGCTCTGTGATCCTAAACACACAAAACAGAGACAGAAAAGGGTGTTTCTCATTCTCTCACAAATATTTACAGCTTATAAACTGGGAGTTTATTCACATTAATATTGAAGCCTGACTGTTTACTATAAGCTCAGTCCATCAACAGACTATTGCCCCTTTTCCACCGACAAATTGGCACGGCGCGCTTGAGAGCGGTACAGTATAGCGCGGATCAACTCGCTTGAGGCGGTGGAAACATAAAGCGGGCGTAAGTGGGGATATGGGCGTGCCCATCTGGCTATGAAAAGTGGCAAGCAAAAGTCTTTGTCCGCGACGTCACAGCGCGTGAAACAACAACCATTGTCCAAAGTCAATTGTATTTTAAAATAAAATATTTGTATGGTTGCTGGGAGTTTTTTTTAAAGCCTTTTGCGGGAGCGCTTCTATATCACACCACGTGAACACCACACACAGCCGGACCAATCAGGGGCTACCACTACGTAGTAGTCGTGTCACTGGTAGCAGTTTACTGGACCAATCAGTAGACAGGTGGGCGTGTGGGCCCGCTTTGGGCGGCTTCAGACCACTGAGGAGGTGGTCTGAAAAAAGAGGCCGGGTTGGTGCGGAATGACGTGGTTAAGACCCGAGAAAGGCGGTGGAAAAGGGGGGCTACAGGGGGCTAAAGTGAACCGAGCCGCACAGTGTTCTGTCGGTGAAAAAGTGGCATATGTAACTATAAAAGTATCACATGGTAGTGTGGTTCGAGCGGTCCAAGGCACTAGATTTATTTTTATACACGTCTATCCCCTTCACCTGTTTCCTATTAAAATGTGCAATAAGTAAGTACAAGAGAAAAAGTGAACTCAAGTAAAATTCCTTATGTGTGTAACAAACCTGGTTCTAATTGTGAGGTAAAAATAGAAGATGCGCCCGCTAGTGGCTGGCAAAAAGCTTCAAACCCCGCCTCCTCCACATAAACAAACATTTTATTGCCTAAAAATAAAAAAAAATTACACCTCAAATAATTTTTTGGGTGTTTTCTACTGTTGAGTCACATATTTGAATAATTATTTCTGAATATATTTAATAGTAATGAGTTATTTCATTCGTGAAAAACTAAATTAATTCAATCATGTATGACATCACATTTCTCATCTTTGTTAGAACTCCTAATCCAACCTGAGAACAATGTTCATTCCAACTAGGGATGGGTAATATCTTATCATTACCTCTGAAAATTTTCCTCATGATAAAAATTTGTCTCCACGCGATAACAACAATAAGTCATGTTGATGACGTAGTTTTGTGCGAGCCTGATTCACGTGCTGAGTGGTGGAAGGCAGACGTGAGGCTGAGGAAGAGCTTGTTGTAAAGCGAGAGCGAGAAGCTAACTCCACAATTTAGATCTGGTTTCGTTACAGAAAATCAAATAAAGAGTAAATTACAGTGATATGCAAAGTTTGCAGAAAAACGGTGGTTACAAAAAGTGGAAACACATTCAATCACATCCACCATACAGTCATATGACTTCACCCCAGTCTGTAATTTGCTGGGCTGTCTCGGTACATTTACAGATTTTCCCATGAAACTCCCGAATTTCAGCGCCCCTCCCGAAAATCTCCCACAACCACCTTTCTCCCGAATTTCTCCAGATTTCCGACACCTTCCGCCATGTGTTGTGTTGTTGAAAGACCATCTTACAAGCACAGATTACATGCTGCAAATGGTCCCACCCCGACTTGCAAGCAGCCCCCCCACCCGCACCTCAACCACGGTCTCCACAACGGAGTTCTCAAGGTTGACATGTATGGGGGGGAGGGTAGTTATCGTTCATTGATTGTTATCAAGGTGAACTGCTCAATATATTGCAATATAAATTATATAAATTTGAGGCCATATCGCCCATCCCTAATTCCATTAAGTGTTCTTTATTTTGGTTTAATAATATGACTAATTAGAAATACTGTAATAAATGTGCATGTCATAAACCAAAATAGGCCAATATCAGAAGGTGATTCCACAACTCCCACGTTGTTATCAAATGGTCTATAAATGACATCTTTCCTGAGGCGTGTGCTTCTACAGACTCTGGTTCAGTTGAGACACGAAAAAATAAACAAATAATCGGAAGAGGACTAAAAATCCACATCAATAGTGATAAATATCAGCTTTATTCCATCACAAAGACATAAAGCAAGAGCTACAGATGTGATTGAAAAGATGGAAACAACAACAACAGCGAAAACACAAAGAAGAAGGAGGAAGGATCCCTTAAAGTGACAGAAAGTTGAAGTAATTTCCACAGAGCGTGTGTAGAAAGTGATATTATTGCATGATAGTAGAGCTCAAACGAGGAGCCTGAAATACTGGCCTGCTGCTATAAATTACAAGAGCTTCCTGTGCTAACGCTTCCCAACCAGAAAAACAATTTACATTAATTACACCAAACAAAGAAGCAAATGAATCGAATGCATCTTTGTTGATTGGGCGCTTTTTGGAAATGCACGGAGTGAAAAGTGATGCCAGTTAGTGTCTGTATTTGTGTGGGTGGGTGGGGTGGTGGGTTTTGAGGGGAGGCATCTTGCAAAACAATTAGCGACAAACTTTGCAGAGCAGCCAATTTTTAAACATTTTTTGCAGTTTGCAGCACAAGACGGCAGTTTGCATGTTACAGGAATTCCATCCTGATCTTTGGGTTTTGTGTGGGCTGCTTCGATTAGGCTTGTTCAAACCTGGATTTGACCATCATTAGCCCCAATTATACCACTTCAAATAAACACAGACAACTGGTGTAAAAAGCTAAATAAATAAATAACTCTGTTCCACGGTTATAATCATCACATGCAATGATACAGAAAGAGGACGGTGTCACGGAATCACGAACAAACCTCCGATCTTATGAAGCGTTAGGGCTAATTAGGATAGTCTGATCTCGGAAGGAGAATGACAGAAGATGTCTTAATTGAGCTAAGACTTTTGATCTGAGGGTTTCGGGGCAGTAAAAACGTGCCTTTCTGTCCTATCAATTATAACTACATAGAGTTGTTGCTCTTTTAAGTTGAGTATGTTCAGAGGTTTGGAGATGCAGAATGTGATAATGAGATGAGGGGTGTGACGCAGAGAAAAAAACCCTCCCTCACAGCTCATTGTTGCTCATAGACAATTATTTCGTTTATCGCCGTCTCGCCGCAACATTAGTCAATACAAAAACGTAGGAATGGTTTATATTTACCGTGTGTAATCTATGTAAACTGGTGTGGATACATGTGCTGAGAAAGCAAAGTAGTCACCAACGTCTAATGAACCTCATCCCTTTCAGACAGCCAATTAGAGAGCTGGGTGTTAGCGGTGGTCCAGCCCTCGCCACTCGTTACCTACCCAACGTGTGCTGCGGCCTCCTGTTCCTTCCAATTAATCCACAGAGGATGGAGAGAAGGAAGAGAGGAAAAGAGAAAGGGAAGGGGTTAACGGGTAAAAAGAAAAACTCAGCCAATTACAACTGCCAAGGGTTATAGGTGGTAATAATGGGGCTTGCTACAGAAGGGGGAGGGGAGGGGAGGAGGCCCCCAGACAAATGTTCCTGAAACTTTTAATTTCTTGACTACTTCTTGTCCAAATTCAAGACTGAAGAAATCTCCTCACAAATCGCAAAAAGTAGAGAAGGAAACTGGTGTCAAAGAAAATCCTTGTGAAATACAGTGGGGCAAAAAAGTATTTAGTCAGCCACCAATTGTGTAAGTTCTCCCACTTAAAAAGATCAGAGAGGCCTGTAATTTTCATCATAGGTATACCTCAACTATGAGAGACAAAATGAGGAAAAAAAAATCCAGAAAATCACATTGTCTGATTTTTAAAGAATTTATTTGCAAATTATGGTGGAAAATAAGTATTTGGTCAATAACAAAAGTTAATCTCAATACTTTGTTATATAGCCTTTGTTGGCAATGACAGAGGTCAAACGTTTTCTGTAAGTCTTCACAAGGTTTTCACACACTGTTGCTGGTATTTTGGCCCATTCCTCCATGCAGATCTCCTCTAGAGCAGTGATGTTTTGGGGCTGACGCTGGGCAACACGGACTTTCAACTCCCTCCAGAGATTTTCTATGGGGTTGAGATCTGGAGACTGGCTAGGCCACTCCAGGACCTTGAAATGCTTCTTACGAAGCCACTCCTTCGTTGCCCGGGCGGTGTGTTTGGGATCATTGTCATGCTGAAAGACCCAGCCACGTCTCATTTTCAATGCCCTTGCTGATGGAAGGAGGTTTTCACTCAAAATCTTACGATACATGGCCCCATTCATTCTTTCCTTTACACGGATCAGTCGTCCTGGTCCCCTTGCAGAAAAACAGCCCCAAAGCATGATGTTTCCACCCCCATGCTTTACAGTAGGTATGGTGTTCTTTGGATCCAACTCAGCATTCTTTCCCCTCCAAACACGACAAGTTGAGTTTCTACCAAAAAGTTCTATTTTGGTTTCATCTGACCATATGATGTTCTCCCAATCCTCTTCTGGATCATCCAAATGCTCTCTAGCAAACCGCAGACGGGCCTGGACGTGTCCTGGCTTTAGCAGGGGGACACGTCTGGCACTGCATGATTTGAGTCCCTGGCGGCGTAGTGTGTTACTGATGGTAGCCTTTGTTACTTTGGTCCCAGCTCTCTGCAGGTCATTCACTAGGTCCCTCCGTGTGGTTCTGGGATTTTTGCTCACCGTTCTTGTGATCATTTTGACCCCACGGGGTGAGATCTTGCGTGGAGCCCCAGATCGAGGGAGATTATCAGTGGTCTTGTATGTCTTCCATTTTCTAATAATTCCTCCCACAGTTGATTTCTTCACACCAAGCTGCTTACCTATTGCAGATTCAGTCTTCCCAGCCTGGTGAAGGTCTACAATTTTGTTTCTGGTGTCCTTTGACAGCTCTTTGGTCTTGGCCATAGTGGAGTTTGGAGCGTGACTGTTTGAGGTTGTGGACAGGTGTCTTTTATACTGATAACGAGTTCACACAGGTGCCATTAATACAGGTAACGAGTGGAGGACCGAGGAGCCTCTTAAAGAAGTTACAGGTCTGTGAAAGCCAGAAATCTTACTTGTTTGTAGGTGACCAAATACTTATTTTCCACCATAATTTGCAAATAAATTCTTTAAAAATCAGACAATGTGATTTTCTGGATTTTTTTTCCTCATTTTGTCTCTCATAGTTGAGGTATACCTATGATGAAAATTACAGACCTCTCTGATCTTTTTAAGTGGGAGAACTTACACAATTGGTGGCTGACTAAATACTTTTTTGCCCCACTGTATATGGGAAAAAAAAGAAAATCCTCTTTTTTCACATCTAAAACAAATAATCAGTTTTTCCCACAGACTTCTATTAGTGAAAATTCACCATTTTGCTAAAAAAAAGGGTCTTTCATCTAAAATTTCCTAAATCCATGTCCACTTGACTGCACATAAGGTGTCTCACAGAAAGGTGTGCAAGTTTATAAGAACACATCCTGACGGGAGACAAAACTCTTTGTTCTTTTCTGAACATTGAGGATGGAGAAATAATAGGGTCCAAAAAAAACACCAAGGAATCTAAAATAGGTGGAAAGAGGCCATTTAGTACTTGGACATAAAAAAAAGAATAAAGAGGGTAAAACCAACAGTGTTGTTTGTGCACTGTGCACAGCGATAAGAACTTTAGAGTCGACTTTAATGTGAGCAACTTATTTTCCAAAAGCACCTAAGGTTTTTACATGATCTCCATGTCCACATCTGGATAAACAGGTTTGAAACTTTTCTTTTTGCAAAATTCTTTAGTTTAGGTTAGCTTAGGTTATCCTGATCCACCCCTTTAGTTATGCTACCATAGACTCCGACTGCCAGAGGACGTACTGACTTCACTCTGCTATTTTAAACTCCCCATGTTTGTATTTATTATTGTTGCTGCTATTAACTCAAACTCTGTTTACCTTTTATACACATGACAACTGGCCTAAATCCTAACTTGCAAGATATAAACTGAGAAAAGTTCCAGATGTTTACGACGATTCTGCATTTGTCTCGGCAATTTGCTGAAGATGTACAAAATTTGAGCGACAAAACGTTGAGGCCCTGCAGCTCACGCGAGGAAACTGAAAACTAACTCACTCAAAAATTCTGCTCGCAATTTGTCACCAAAGCCCCTTTCAGACAGGCCATGATCAACGGTAACATTTCCGGCTTCGTCCGTTTTGCTTTTGAGTCTAAAAGCACGGTTCCGGAGTTGAACCGCATAATCTGTTCCGGAACCTTTCCGGCTGACGACCTAGTGACAAGAGCGGACGTTCTGGCGGATGGTGTTTGCATTCAAAACAGTGGCGTGTCTGAAAACAGACTCCGGTTAAAGACCCGATCGAATCGTCCGCAAATATTCCCGAATGTCTGCCTGAAAACGGCTCAATAGACACAGCCATGTAAGATACTCCTTTAAAACAACTAAAAAGCTACTCTACTTGTACTGATTTGTCTAAAACCTGGCCCAGAGGCAGGGACATCCTTTTCAGAAGTGTGTGCGTGGGTGAGAGAGAGAGAGTGACAAACTATGGGCATCGTTTGACTTTCTTTACCTTGGTGCTTAAATGACCTTAAACGCAGCTCCATCACAGGGCCCACGGTTCATGAGGAATGAGGTTTGGGTGTTGAAGGAGGAGCTGGGACGATGATGTTTCCAATAGCTCGTTCATCATGTTAGATTAAATACTCCACTTCACTGATCTTGAACGAAGCACAGTCTACCTCACCTGCTCTCTTATGTTTCTTACAAGGTACCAAACGCTGGTTACTCGCTCATCCAAGCTGCACCAGCGAGTGTTCTCTCCATCCCTCTTCACTTCATCTATTTCTTTTATTCCGCGTCTTAATTTTATTGTTTTTCACTCACCCGAATCCTTTTCTCTCTCTGTATGAAAGCATTCCTGCTGCATTTGTGTGTGGGGAGGGGGGGGGGTGTTCTGAGATAGTAAACTGAAATAGAACAATTAATTTGTTCTCTCCGTGATTCTCTCTTTCCCTCCGTTTTCTCCTGCTGTCTCAGATCAAGGATGTGGAAATGTGCTGACATGGAGGGATACCCAAAAGAGAATTCTAACAAAGATGTTTGTTCACGCTAATGAAGAAAATAATGAAAGGCAAACAACAAAACTGCAAGAGTGAGCAAAACGAATTGAGAGCCAAAGGAGGGATGGAAATGAGTTGAACGCAAGTCACATTATCAAAAGTGAACACAAATCTGAGAGAGGTAATAGTATGACAGCTGAGGTATCGTCAGTCCCATCCTGCTTATGGGACAGTGACAACCCAGAACAGATGTATGTGAACAGGGACCGTCAAGGCTTAACTGGACTAGACATCAAATTAATCTTATAAACTGAATACAACCTTTAGGAACAAAAAAAATATTTTTGTTAATCTGCAGTAAAAATTGATTAAAGTGTAAAAGAAGAGGATAAAAATCTACTCTAAGGACATAAGAAACATAACTGGGGAATCAGTTGTTAATGCAAATGCACCATTCAAACAAAAAAGTGTAAATTTAAGAGTGACTGCTAATTATTTAATAATGTTACAATGTTTTTATTTTTATGTGCCGTTAATGTGGACTCTGTCATCAAGTGTTGAAGTGGAGATGTCAGTGTTTCTGTGAAAGGAAATCACGAGTTTGTTACTGAACAGAACATACTGGATGAAGTTGTTTTTCTTTTCTCTATATAATCTGAGGATGAATATCAGATAAATTAAAAATCGCATTGTTGAAACAAAACATTTTTAATATCCCAACTATGTGATTTTGTTATAATTGTGTGGGTGATGGAAAAAAAATATACTAAGACAAAAACATATCAATTTAAAAAACAAGAGCAGTGGAGCCACAACCCAAAATGTTCCACACAAAATGTTTGATTCTTACTGCTGGCTTGTATTTAGACTTTTCCTGTGATTTACTTTTTGTTGTTGTTTTTGAAGGAACATGTCAAACTTGAGTCATTTCAATCACTCGCGATTTAAAGGAACAAAATGTTAGAAGACGAGTAGGCTACATATCTGGTTTGCCTGGTCTGTACCGGAATTTAAAAGAGTGTGTGAATTCTCACCGCGAAGGGAATAGCTAGCTTAGTTTGCTTTAAAAAAAAAACTACAGCTACCACTATTCCCTCTTTTTGTTATTCTAGTTCATTGTAAAGACAAAAAGAAAATATTGGGTTACAAATCTTTAGGAAATCAAGTTTTCACTTCTTTTTGAAAAATTTGTACAACAATAAAACTTGTTAGCATGTATGCTAGTTGTCAGAGGCTAGCTAGTGAGCGTTTAAAGGAGCCAAGCTAGGCGCTCGTTCCATCTGTGCTAACACAAGTTAACACAACATGAAAACTGAGGTAAAAGCAGAAATTTTGTTGGTAAATAATGTACTATATTTGAATTGAGGTAAAGAAATAAATGTTTTCTGTCTCAAAATTCTGTCATTCAAATAAAGATGTATATATTGTGATACTGGTGAGAAGTGGTGTTTTATCAAATGACAAAAAATATATACCTTCAAAGATAAAACTGAGACCATCTTTCAAAATTTTAATTCTTTTGGTTATTAGTATCCTGAGAATGTCCCACTTCAAACGGAGTGTGAAAAAGATTTTTTTAAAAAAATCCACATCAACAGTCTATGAAAGTATTTCTTTAAAGTCAAAGTGCTCATTTTAGTTTTTTTTTTTAACCAAGCTGTCTGTTTTCCTGTAATATATTCACTCATTAAAATAATAAGTGTTTTGTTTTTATGTCTGAGATTCAGTAATGAGTATAAACAAACAGAAAATCTAAAGCTTTTAAAGGGTCACGTTCCACTTTTAGTCACCTTGTTTTGGATTCTGTTAAATATTAAAGTGAAATTTTGCTCTAAAACTGAAAACTAATGTTTGAGAAAAAGTTTCAATCTGTGAATCAAGTCAACTTCTCTTTTGGTTGGACTCCTTCTGTACTACTCTTATTGTATTTGGTGTTACAGGGAATATTCAGGAGCCAGGAGATTTCATGACTTACTGCACAGGCAGCATCCTGTCGCAGTATGCCTCTGTAACATACTGAGCTCCTGAGGGCGACCTATTCTTTCACTAATGTTTGCAGAAACAGTAAGTATGCTGAGGTGTTTCTTTATATCTGTGGCAATTGAAGTGATGGAAACTCTGGAATTCAACAGTTTTTTTTGCAAAAGCAGCAGGTGCAGAAGCAGAGTCCAAACAGCTCTTGTCGGGACGGGTTTAGGTTGTGTTTGATTTCGTTTTCCTCCCTCAATGTTTATCATGGGATGATTTTGGGTTGTTTTATCTCCCGACCCTCCTCTGTTTTCTCCTTGTCTCGTGTTCTGTCGCTTCTCATCCCTTGTCTTCCTGCAAAAGTGACCCAATAAACCCAAACTACTGCAGCAGCCAGGAAACGTTGGTTTTTCAGGAAATGAAAAATATTCATTTGCTACTCATTCAGAAAACCCCAAACAGACGTGAAGAACGACCAACAGCTTTGACTTTTGCAAGAACATAGAACGATGGAAGATTAAGTATGTGGTTTTGGTTCAACAGAAACAATATAATTATTATTACATTATTATCCAATGAAACAACATATTCACGCTCTGACTGCATGTATTTGGCTTTAAGGGTTAAAAAATTAGATTGATTTATTCAGCCTGTGTGTAACTAAATTCCAAATCTTTTAAAAGTTTTACATTTTATAATGTAGTTTATTTACTTCCTGAATGATCAGAATTGATCAAGACTTTGACCACATGTATTTAGCTTCATAAGACAACAAGAAAGAAGAGAAAACACAAACAACATGCTTTAAAGGGTTTGGGATCAGGACTCTGCCTTGGAACCAGTTAGACTACAAGGCCTCCAACAACCAATCTGTGTGTTGGCATGTGCTTTTCCTGCAAGCTGGATGTATTTCAGCCCAGACTGAAACATTTTAACACATATATATTTACATTTATGCATTACACATTCACAAGCATATCCATTTCTCCCACCGCTGCTTCAAGTAAGCTTATCATCTTCCCTTCCTTTTAAGTACGACGCTGTCATTCTGTACAGAGGAGGTCCCAGAAGTGTTGGAAGTACCTGTTCTGTTTTGCAGAGCCTGACTTTACTCCCCACCAGGGACACCAGCACTCTGCCTTTGTAACCACGGAGCTCCAGCAAGCCATGCTTGTTTGTGGAAGAGAGATGGGAAAGGCTGTCGGAACGCTTCTGGGAGCTGCAGACGGGGGGGCGCGTGGCCGTCTGAAGAGTTTTCATCCACTCCTGGCGCTCCCCTGTGGACATGAGTGAGAAATGGAAAATAAAAATGTTTTAAAAAGAAGCAGATGGCAGATGAGGATACGTGTGTGAATGTGTAAAGAAGTTAATACAAGAGGGGGAAGGAATCAAAACCAAACCGAAAGAAAACCAGACTGGAGAGATCAGGATATCCTCAAGTCTTTGAACCGTAGAGTTAATTCATCATTTTTGCATGTCTTTAGTGAGTTATCTTGGATCTCTGGCTGCTAAAGTGAAACTGAGTACTGATACAGAAAGTCCGGTCTGAATGAAAAGTAATTGAAACACAGGAGGAGGTACAACTGGTGGAAATTATCTTAGAATTCAGTAGAAGCTAAAAAAGCCACATCTAGCACCACAAATGCTGATTTCTGCTTCTTTTAGAATCTCTTAAAATCTATCATTCAAAAAACCAGCTGAATGTACACACTGATTTCTCTTGGGCCTACTGGGGGAGTGTAATTTGATACTTTTCACCGCCCTCTTATCTCCTGTCATTATGCCAGTTAAGCTGTAAGTCCTGCTCCATGTAAGGTCAAAGTCACACAGCATTAAAGTTATAACTGAAATGGTTTTTAACTGGAGCTTGTTACATCAGACAGGAAGTAGAAAATGGAAGGTTTCTATTGTTTTGGCTGTTTAGCATTCAGATTACATTCAATTCCAACCTTTAACTGATTTTTCATCCTGTAAAAAAGGTTTTTGTTTTCACATTTTTTGGTAATTACAAATACAAACATCTGTATGTTCTTTTAATATCAGAATTTCAGGGTTTAGAGTTGAAAAATCCAATGGAACAGCTCCAAAAGTGGTAATTCTAACTTGAAAGTTCATCACAAATCCAAATATGGCTGATACGAATATAAATGCAGCAATTAAATGGGGAGCCTAAGTCTTCTACCCTTCCGGTTGGCCCATGGCTCCCCTGACCGAAAAAATAATGAATGGAAGTCAATGGAGCCATAAAAGCTATGTTCTGGTCCGCTTTGTCTTGCATCCTGAATCACACATATGTTGTACCTCAATTTAAATGATAATTAATGATGTGAGTTTCAACTGTCTTTATCATGTGACTTCTGAGTTATTTGCTTTTAAAAATTTACAATTAAAATGACTACAAATAGGTGGTCGTATATATGACGTCACTGCAGAATCGCCGTCTTTTCACCGCGTCGCTTTTCCTAAGTTTTTACGCCCCATGTTGAAATGCCTGTCTGTTTTGTTCCAGAATGTAACCACAAAAGTGGTTGCTTCTACCGTTTCCGAGCTGATGAAAGAACGAAGAGAAGGTGGATAAAATTGATCAGGTGAGGTATTAGCTGAGGCATTAGTTGCCTGATTTCCCCCTTGCTAATTCGTTGGGTGGTTTGGTGAAGTCAATTTTGCTAGACCGGCTGTTGTAGTATGCTACGTGTTTTTACACAAAACCTAAAATAACTTTTGCTGCATGTCGAAAATGATCGCGTTCTCGGCATCAAAACTTGTCTTTACAATTCACGGACATCATATGTTCAATCCATCGTGCATTTCAAACTGGATCTGAAAATAACTTTTATCCCTCCCTTGACTCTCATTCATTTTCTTGGCAGTAGGGGACCCATGGACCGGAAGTAGAAGGGCGCGACTTAGGCTCCGCATAGCTACAAACAGATTTATACCTGCTAACAGTGAACTTGTTGCTATAGTGTTTAAATGCATGAATTGCAGTGAAATACGTTAAAAGCTAGTATTGCTGAAACCAGTTAGCTTGGATATAACATTTGCAAATCCTACATATTTTCAAATGTGCAACTAGAAACAATCAAGTGAGGCTACGTTCAGATCTGAGTTTCAATTTTCAAAGTATACTTTATCTAGCAAATGTTTCACTTATTTAGTTTTCGGACATAATGATTATTGTTTATTCAAGTTCCAAACTAAAGTACGAATGTTTCAGAACACTAAAAGTCCAAACACCAGTGGTTGATGTTTGGAAGAACAAACAAGTTCACCAAACAAAAACAAATAACTTTGTCTGATGTTCTCTATGTTAAATAAAGCAGATCTGTTTTGGTTTCATGAGAGTGAATTTTAGGCAAACTTTAAAACTGTTTTTTCTCTTGTATAGAAATAAAACTTGGTTGTTAATAGAACACAAACTTTATTTTAGTTAATAATCTAATTTAAGCAGAACTGCCACATAAGATGCTAACATGGTACCTGAGTTTTATAGAAAGGATAAAATATGATTACGTCTTTGAGGGGGAGGCTGTTGAAAATTTTGCAGTAAATTGGTTTTTAACAGGAAACATTTGGTTAGTTATTCTTACATTTTACAAAAGGAAATTACAGGATGTGGGTGGTGAAGAAAAAAGCTATAATGACAACATACCTAATAAAGGCTAAGAGTTAACTTTCAAAGTATGTGCTTTCATGGTTTTTTATAAATATTTAAACCTTTTGGGCAAATAATTTGCCCAAAACCACAACATTATTAGCCGTTTACTTCTAATCTATTATCCTGCTGAGTTAATTTGACAGATTCGCACTTTTAGCTTTATGTTAAGGCAGTTGTCTCAGTTCCCTCATGTATCTGCTTATTTAAGATTTTAAAAATCTGAGTCACAGTCTGCAGGAAATTCAAGAGAAAACAAGCTCACCTCATAGCCGTTGCTACTAGCAACTGTGTGACTTGACAGAAGGTTTCATTTAACACTGTTAATTGTTCCTTATCAAACACGATGGTTGTCTTTAAAAGCTATCTGTCCTTGAGCAGGACTCAGAATGACTAAGTTACTATAAACCCCCATATTACGAAGGTCACCGTTGGGCTAAATCGCCACAACAAGGTGCAAGTTTCAGCCAGGCTTTTACATTCAGACAATGTAGACTCAAAAGGCCTGACAGACGTCTTCCTCTGCAACTTTTCAAACAGACTTAAAAGAAGACATGAAGCCGACATTGTAAAGCCCGTTCCCCTGCCGCCCAAGACACCAAGTTATCAAAGCCAGCAAAGTGGAAACACAAGAATTACCAAAGGATTGCAAACACACAAGCACACACAGACGAACTTCACAGGTCCAAAGCTGAGTCCACTGGGGCAACTGCTCAACACAAGGCAGAAAAACAAAATCAAATAAAATCTGCAAACTGATATCAAAGTCTATCATCAGCAAGGAAGCTCTTGCAAATTTGAAAAAGTCAAGAGAGTCCTTTTTTTTTGTATAAATAGGGAGATTGTAAACCTTTGAGGTTTAAAAAATAAATGGATAAAAATGCAAAGTCTACAGATCTAGTCATCCAAAAACAAACGGCATCACTTTGACAGAATGACAGATCCTCTTCTGGAAAGTGACAAAGAACAACTTTTGTGTGGTCACAACGGTCACCACACCTTTTTTTCAGGAAGCGTATTTTTAGATACTGATGAATCTCTGAAGGCAGAATTTTGTTCAAAAAGTTACCGACACAGAGCAGAAATCTGAAGTTAGATTTATTAGTTTCCCTACCTCGTTTTCATGATCAACATTACACTCATTATGAGCTTGTTAATTTGGTGCATACAAATCATGTTCCTGACAGTTAACTGAGTGATTATGATGCAAGAAAACATCAAGAAATGTTCAGAACAGGTCAAAGTAAATCCCAGAATGAAACAAAATGAGGACAAGAAATATCCTAAAATAGTTTTTAAGGGTATTAAGGTAGCCAGTTATCATAAAGACAAAAATATAGAGTGTTTTTAAAGCTCTGTATATGCACACTCTTCATTCTGGGGGGGGTTGAGTGAAAACTTTGAGTCTTTTAGCTTTCAGAGATACATTGGGTGAAAGACAACAAAAAATCCTTACAATCTGACATACTGTACATTTTACAAGAGTCACACATTTAATGGACATAAAGAGTCTGTTTCCAAAAGTTTTGAAAAATTTAGGCAACCTCTAAAGGAAAGTCCATGACATCATCCCACTTGGTTGAGTTTTTTGTGGTGAAATGTTCAAAAATCCTTCAATTTAAACTGAGTGTATAAAAACAGTTACATATATTAAAATGCCAGTTCAGCAACATATCGACTAACAACCTGTTGAAACTTTAAATAATGTTTCTACTATGAAGACTGAGCTGCACCACCTCAAAGAGGGCTGGGTTTAACAACTTGACTCACCAAAATCCCACTGATTTGTGTTTGTAGATATTTTTTGCAGTTCTTTGCAAATTCTGCTTACATCACATGATGTACGGCACCCAAAAACCCAAGCAGTTCTTAAATAAAACGCATGTTTTATATACTTTTTGTTCTGAACCTTTTTACAAGCTGTAGAAGCAGAACAAAATCAAAAATACTGATGAACATTAACAAGCTGATGGTAATGACGGCGCCTCAATGTTTTTGCATTGGCAACCTCGATAATTGTGTCAGTAATCGTTTATTGATCAGAGAGACAGTTAAAAGCTTTTCACATTCTTTCTGCAGGTCTGGAGCTCAGGGGAACTCAGCGTCTTCTATGGAACACCGCAGAGTGAACAGAAATCCAGTGAAGAAGAACAACAAGGAGTAGTGAACTGGTTAATAAGAAGAGACATGCCGACATCTTATTGTCTGGATGACAAACCTAATGTAGAGCAGGGATTAGAGTCCTATTTTGCATGCTTCCTTCAACTATCACCTCTGTCTGCCTTTCAGTGTCTAAGTAACAGGGATTATATATGACATCCTCCTCCTCCGTCATGTAATACTCCGTTCACCACATCATCTTAAGTCAGCGTCAGCTCTGGCCTCCACTGCAGCGTGACCATGTATGAGAATCCAGTTTTATAACTTCTGTCACTTTTCTAGCATCAACAGTAGAACTGTAGCAAGAGAAAAAACTGCAGAGTCGACAAGATTTGGCACCAAAATAATAAGACAACCCCCCCCAGAAAAAAGCAGCAACATTTTTATGGCCTGTGGGAAACCATTATATGAATACAAAGGAAGGGGAGTTCAAAAGGAGAATCTCATTGTATATAAAAAATGGAAATGAACATTTTAGAAGTGGGGGTGTAGGCCCTATGCATCACAGCAGGGGGTTGTGTATGCATGTCTGCTGGAAAGACGAAAATATTCTAAATAAAGATTCATGAAATGTTTATCATCAGTTCTCTGCAATTCTCTAAACATCTGGATTATATAATTCATCAAAATGGGGTTATGTGAAAATATAAACATGTTTTCTTATACTGATAAAGTTTATGTAAGGTTTGATCTAATTATTTCTTAAAGCAACAGTTTAGATCTGTTGAAGTGAGTTTGTGTAGAAAAGATAGAAACAGCTGACGTCTTACCTGCTGTCGATAACTCCTGAACAACCTCAGTTTGGAGAAATTGAAATTAGCGCTTGCTTACGTTCAGAGAAGCTAACGGATGGCCTAAGTGCAACTGCAGTTTGTGTGATGCTATTTTACAAAGCTTTACATCATTATAGGTCTGACAGTCAATTCAAATGGATTTTAGGTTTATTAGCAACTGCAAAAAGTGGCAACACAGGTAGCATTTTAAGTGCAGCATCGGTCACTAGCTGCATGAATATCTGAATCATTTTGCTAAAATAACTGCGTAATAGGAAACTTTTGATGTAAAAAAACTGCTATGAAATCTCTGTGATTGAAGGTGTTTTGAAATCGCAGTAACCCCTTGGATTTTAACTCTACTCAGACTAGCCGTTAGTTGTGATCAGATTGAGGAGCTAATTATTCCAATGAGGTGGTTTATTTAAACTTAGACAGTTCTATATGAAACAGCACTGGGTTGGTTTGCATTAGATTTTGAAATACAGAATCTAAATGTTCTTCTTTATTTATCATGTATACATAGAAGTATAAATTATGTCAATGTCAGAGAGAGAGAGAGAGAGAGAGAGAGAGAGAGAGAGAGAGAGAGAGACAGAGAGAGAGAGAGAGACAGGGACAGAGACAGAGACAGAGAGACAGAGAGAGAGAGACAGAGACAGAGAGACAGAGAGAGAGAGACAGAGACAGAGACAGAGACAGAGACAGAGAGACAGAGAGAGAGAGAGAGAGAGAGAGAGAGAGAGAGAGAGAGAGAGAGAGAGAGAGAGAGAGAGACCGACCCTTGTTTTTCTGCAGCAGGAACCCTTTTCTATCTTGACTGTGTCAGAACAGAAAGTATTGTTAGTGCTGGTTGTTGCTAACATGTAGTTGGCACTCAGTATGTGAGAAAATTCTGCTGACTCCAAGTTTCTCTCTCAGGTCTTATATGTACAAACAAATGAGTTTTGACAGCTTCCTCATTTTTCTGTGTAATTGCTCCCATTGTCCACATGAAAACACTGTCTGAAACCCTAAAAATAAGTTGTTGTTTTTTATTTACTCCTGCAAGAAGTTTCACTTAAACTTGACTCGTATATGTTGATTGTTGTCCAGCATATGAGTGGTTTAGGTTCAGATATTTTCTTTACCAGAAACTTGTTTTTATTCCTCGCATTTGCTTTTTCCCTACAAAGAGCCATCTTGGTTTGGTTTGCAGGTTTCCTTTTCTAACAGAAATCCTCATTTGAAAACTTAATTTTATATTTACTCAATTTATCTTTGTCTGATAATAAAATCTGTTTGATGATCAGACAGAAAAGAAAGAAACCTGTAAAGGGGGAAACACTTTTTCACATCTATGTAATCTAATCGTATCATCTTTACTGGGACTCTTATGAAGATACTGTCTGTCCTTAACTCTGGATGCAAACACATTCAGAACCATCTCCACTTTTAAGGGGATCGTTCTCATCTCTGCACATCCTTCTACACATCTGAGATCTCACAAAATGTCTTTGGTTCCTGTACCTGAACTCACCTTTGGTCGAGCAACCCATGAGGTTTTTAGAAATTCACAAAGAGCCAGTATCAATAATGAAAAACCTATTCAATAATTGACAACCCTTTACATCACTACTCTTTACTGTCCTTCCCCACCTTGCTTTTCTGATGTCCATTACCCACCTGCACTCACTTATTTGCCTGATCATTTATTCAAGGGCCTTTTCCCTCTGCTTCCTGTCTTCTTTTCAACTGGGCTGTATATTTTTACATAGGTTGAGGTGAATATTTTTGTTGCAATCTCAAACACACAACTCCATCACTGCTTGCCAAAACGATATGCCCTCACCCCTACATGTGTATAAAAAAGTACTATTGAGTTCTCTTTGTCTCTCTGCCATCAAATCCAACAACCATCCAGCTTCATAGCTTATTAGGGGATATATTTATATACATAGACGCATGTGTACAGCCAACTATCTGAAAGACTATTCCACTTTACACAGAGAGAGACATATAATCCTCACAGAAAGTGGATGAGATGAGAGCCAGGTCCACTCAGCGCTCAACAGGGATCTTAGAAGCCGCCCACACAGTCTCCATCAACAGCAATAAAAAAAAAAATACACAAAGCAAACAGACTGTGGCCAGTTTCTTTGTTTTCTCTCATTTCATGTGAAAATGCATGAAAGCAAAACAAAAAAACAAACATTTACATAAGTATTAAGTGTTGAATTCACATGTGCCCTATTGATTACAACACCTGGTATGACATATTACAGTGCCTTGTTTTAGCCAACAACACGTTTAAACTGCTTGAATCCCGATCACTTGTTGCCTCTTGGGAGTTCGTTAAACAGAACAAACTCGTTTTTTAAAAGCCAAATTGAGCATCTTTATTAATGAAACATTTCTGGCTAAGTTAGACATGTCTGGCTTTTGATTAGATCAGAAACTTTCCAGGACAACAATTGCATAAATCAGTAATCTAAAAGAGGACCTGGTATGATCTGCGTTAAAACATCGTACACAACATCCTACTGATCAAAATAACTTGGCTTTGTGGGTCTCAGACAGGCTCAAATATGAGGTGGATTTTCAAATTTGAGCACAGAACCAAAAACAGTGAGTAATTGACTTTTATGCATAAAAATGGCTGCAAAAAATGTTTCTATGGTTAGCTAGATTAGCTTATTCCTTAGCTAGATTAGCTTGTGCTGTTGACAAGATTAGTTTTTGCTGTTGGGTGGATCAGTTTTGACAGAGAAATCCCAATCAGGATTTTATCCTGATATGCAAAAGTTGGAAATATTTATGCTTTTTAAAACTACTTTGTTTTAGGTTTTTTTCCTTTTTATGGAAACAGTGTTGGTCCATTGTTCAGAAACTTTAAGTCAAATATCAGTTTGTACAGTTAAGTGATGGATAGTGTAGCTTATCCTCCCAACAGCATTAACACGGGCTTATGGGCCTGACATGGACTCAGAGAACCTGAGACAGGAGGTTCTTTAGTTCCATCTGTTAAAGCTGCTCGCTGTGCAGGTTTACGTATAATTACATGTGGTTAAAAAGAGAGTCATGAATGTGTGTGTGTTTGAAGTGTGTGAAGTAACTAGCTGTTTATGATGACACAAAGCAACAGGTCCAATCAGATGCAGCTTTAGCTGCTTTATGCTAAAAGGTTCTGTCATCAAAGCGGTGAACATAAACACAGTAAATCACCAGATGGCTGTAAAGTCACGAGAACAGAACAAAGATGGAGCTAATCGTGAAGAAAACATGTTACTATTAGCAGGATGGCGTTAGCTGGAGGTGCAAGAAGGCACCAGTTTGCTAATGTCTTCAAACATCTGAGACAACCATTCTGACAAAAACTAGAGTAAATACAGAATAACAAATACTATTAAAATATGAAATAACTCAGTGGTAAATTTAAACCAAGATACTTTTTGTTCCCCTGTAGATTTGGAAAAACATTCCTTTCATAAAACAAATTATCCTAATACTGGATTACTTTCCACGACTTGTAAGACAGTGTGAAATCTGGCTGAGGTTTTAACTGCCCTTGTTAAAAAAAAAAGTCCAGCTAAAGGTCCTTCACAGTTTCTAATTCTATATTTATTCATTTTCTGGCCTGCTCCCAAACCACTATGTTATTTATACTCAGCCATTCTCTACATCTCTCTGACCCTCTTTCCTGTCATCTCAAACAAAACCAACATGTGTTACAACGCTTGTGGAAAAAGCATCAGAATACAAATCACTTACATTTTCTTATTTCTTTAACACAATAAATCTCATTCTCTATCATGTAAGGATGTTTGTATGAATCCCCTCCACACCCTGCCAACTCGTTGCCTCTACATCCTGTCTGCTTTCCATCATCCCTCCTTGCTTCTCTCACTGCTTCCCTTCCTTCCTTCCTCTTCCCATCTCTCCTCTCTCGAGCTGACAGTACCTGAGGGAAGAGGCCACCTGCGGACCAAGTGGGGAATCAGCCGACAGCTGTGTGCACACTCTCTCCGGTGGCCTTCAATTATTCACTCACTTCTCCCCCCCCCTCCCTCCCCCTGTCTTCACTCTGGCCTTTTCATCTCTCCTTGCTGCTGCCTTTACCTCTCTGTCTCTTTTTGCACAGAGATTGCACGTCTGCCTCTCTGGCATCCTTCACTCCTGTTATTCTCCAACTTAATCCCCTCCCCTTTCTTGTTGCTCCCACTCCTCCTTCTACACCTCCCTTAACTCTCTGAACCAAAACTCCATCTTTTTGTCCCCCTCTCTCTTCACCAACTCTATCAGCCCAGCACCTCCTTAACTTCACTCCACTAACCTACTCTCTCTTTCTCCCCGTCTCCTTCTTTTTCATGTGCTTTCCCAAAGATTGATGACTCTTCAGCACAAGGCGAGCGGGTCTGTTTAAAGATGCATGAGGTGATGAGGCCAAGTTTTTACCCCCCCCCTCCTTTTCTTTCTTCTTCTTTATTTCTCTATCTATTTCTCCTCCAAGATCCTTATCCTGATAGCAGCCGCCACTTCTGCAAGAAGCTTCCCACAGTTCCCTGAAGAGTCAGAGGCCACCGCCAAATCAGACGGCTCCCTTTCATTCCCAGCTCCTGTCAGGACGGCTGAGTGTGACGTATGACGAGCGAGCGAGCGGTGATAAATGATGTCGCTGAGGATCCGCGACTCATAAACAGACGAAAAGAAGCCGGTGGTCATCAATATGATGATGCAGTGAGCTGGCAGAAGGGAGGAATGCTATGTGTTCCATGTTTAGCTTTGTTCAAATAAACTGCAGGAAATATGAAGGGCAAACTGTTGGTTTTACTGCTTTTTATACTGCAGAAGTGCAAAATTGTGCATTTAAAAAAAGGATGCAAATGTTTGCAAAATAAGGTACCATAAATTAAGCAAGACTTTCAGCATAAAAGTCCTTGTGTTCATTTTTCGATTGCTTTGGTATTTAAAGTAAAATATTGTTTTTTTTGCTTTTTGCTTTTTTTTTTTAAAAAACAAGAAAAGCTCTGCGAGACTTACACGCCATTATTAATGTTCTTACATTATGCTCAAAGTCCTCTTTATCAATCGTCATGAAGAAGAAGCCAATCGTTAAATAGTTACTTAATCACGCTGAGGATAAATGATAACTGATGTTGTAAATAATCCTGTGACAGTTTATTGGTGTAACACAGAACAGCTGTGTGTTTCCCACGTGACGCTGATGAAGAACTAGTCTGGTCGCAACACACTGGTCAAACTTGAAAACTTTTTGCCGTAAAAAATAAAACAATTTTCTCACAAACTCCACTGAGTAGCTTGGATTCTTTTCTGCAGGATACTTGCTTTTTTATTATCATAAACGCTGATAAGCTTCTATTTATTTTTTTATTTGAAGCCAGAAGCCTTTGTTTCTATCTGAATGAAATTACCCGTTTACAATCAGGACAGCCACAGTGACAGGAGGTGTAAAACATCTGGGCCAGCTGCCACGGTGTCAGTCGTCCAGCTAGCTGTTATAAAAGATATTTGCTGGAGGCTTCATGCAAAGAATCCTTCACTTGCTCTGTCCGTTTAACTGACAGATCAGTGCTACATCTGGATTTAAGGCCAAAGGAAAACCAAGTAATAAGACGTGTCTCCAGCAACTATAAAAAAAACATGTTTTGATGAAAACTGCCGAACTCCTGACTTCCTGTCTGCTGTTTTTACAGAGTTTATTCTCCCTGTTTTTGGACACATCCAAAAGCAGAGTCTGGTATGAAGACCCAGCAGGCCCAGAATTATACTGTAGTTCCATTCTCTGTTTGATGAGTATGTTTTGGAAGGTTATCTGATACAAGAACAGGTATGTGTTTGTGATACACAAAGCAAGAAGCTGAAAATGGGCAAATTGCTCTGTGGAGAAACAGAAACAGGAGAACAAAGCGATAGTTCATCTGTTTCACTCTAATCGATGTAAAAATGGGAACTAAAACAGCTTCTGAGTGCTGAGACTTCCACAATCCTCCTTCGATAACCAAACAAATAAATGTTCCATTTTTCTTTTTACCAAATAACAACAATTTTACTTTTCAGCGTGGTTAAACTCAATGCCTCTTTTCCCATGTTAACAAATTCGCAATGTGGTTATATCTAAGTGTAATGACAGTGTGTGAAGCTGTTGGAATCAGGCGCAGAGTGATTTCTGGTTTCAAGGTTAACAATCATAATAAATAGTTAAATAAACTCTAGATCACATAAAGCAAGTTATTCAAAAATCAGAAAGTTGGTGGTTCAATTCCAACCCCATCCTAGTTGTGTCCTAGTCACCTGCCTTGCATACATATCAATGTTGGTGGTGGTCAGAGCTGCAGTCTTGCTGGATTCACTGTAATATATTTTAGATGGCTTGAACAGTCCAATATAAACATCAACTAGGATGATCATAATTATTGTTGTGGTTAGGTTTGTTGTGATTAGGGTTGTTGTTGTTGTTGTTTTTATGGTTTTTGTGATTGGGGTTGTTGTTGCGGTTGTGAAGGTTGTTGTTGTTATTATTATGGTTGTTGTTGTTATTATTATGGTTGTTGTTGTGGTGTTTGTTGTTTTTATGGTTTTTGTGGTTGGGGTTGTTGTTGTTATTATGGTTGTTGTTGTGGTGTTTGTTGTTTTTATGGTTTTTGTGGTTGGGGTTGTTGTTGTTATTATGGTTGTTGTTGTGGTGGTTGTTGTTGTTATTATGGTTGTTGTTGTGGTGTTTGTTGTTTTTATGGTTTTTGTGGTTGGGGTTGTTGTTGTTATTATGGTTGTTGTTGTGGTGGTTGTTGTTGTTATGGTTTTTGTGGTTGGGGTTGTTGTTGTTGTTATGGTTGTTGTTGTGGTGGTTGTTGTTGTTGTTGTGGTTGTTGTTGTGGTGGTTGTTGTTTTTATGGTTTTTGTGGTTGGGGTTGTTGTGGTTCTGGAGGTTGTTGTTGTTATTATGGTTGTTGTTTTTATGGTTTTTGTGGTTGGGGTTGTTGTTGTTATTATGGTTGTTGTTGTGGTGTTTGTTGTTTTTATGGTTTTTGTGGTTGGGGTTGTTGTTGTTATTATGGTTGTTGTTGTGGTGTTTGTTGTTTTTATGGTTTTTGTGGTTGGGGTTGTTGTTGTTATTATGGTTGTTGTTGTGGTGTTTGTTGTTTTTATGGTTTTTGTGGTTGGGGTTGTTGTTGTTGTTATGGTTGTTGTTGTTATTATGGTTGTTGTTGTGGTGTTTGTTGTTTTTATGGTTTTTGTGGTTGGGGTTGTTGTTGTTATTATGGTTGTTGTTGTTATTATTATGGTTGTTGTTGTGGTGTTTGTTGTTTTTATGGTTTTTGTGGTTGGGGTTGTTGTTGTTATTATGGTTGTTGTTGTGGTGTTTGTTGTTTTTATGGTTTTTGTGGTTGTGGAGGTTGTTGTTGTGGTTCTGGGGGTTGTTGTTGTTATTATTATGGTTGTTGTTGTGGTTGTGGAGGTTGTTGTTGTTATTATGGTTGTTGTTGTGGTGGTTGTTGTTTTCATGGTTTTTGTGGTTGGGGTTGTTGTGGTTGTGGAGGTTGTTGTAGTGGTTCTGGAGGTTGTTGTTGTTATTATGGTTGTTGTTGTGGTGATTGTTGTTTTTATGGTTTTTGTGGTTGGGGTTGTTGTGGTTCTGGAGGTTGTTGTTGTTATTATGGTTGTTGTTTTTATGGTTTTTGTGGTTGGGGTTGTTGTGGTTCTGGAGGCTTTTGCTAGGAAGAAAGAAGTGAAATTATCTGTTAACTTATCAACTGCTAAAAAAGCCGATGCTCACTGATCCTCGATGATGAGCAGGTCAGATATAGAATATTTTTTTTGTTTTGGCTCAACAAGTGACGATAAATCAATAATTCAGCTCAGCCTGTTCTCAATGTGCCACACAGTGAGTCATTATGCTAACCCCAGGTTTCAACAGATCATACTTTTTCACCAGGATCTAAGGGCGTACAACGCCTGCGACCTGAGACACAGACCCTCGATTAGTGAATGAGCTGTTTGACCTAAGCTGCTTAATAGACCGCCATCAAACAGGCAGGGGGTTGATGGCAGAAGTCGACGAGCGGAAAGTGTGTCTTTCCTCTTTCATTAGAGCCGACGCGGACAAAGCCTCCACCTGTGAGACGATAAGCTGAGACAACTTTCACTCTGTTTGTCTGACTGAAGGACAAAGACAGGAAACAGTAATGAGATTATTACACAGACTTGAGTTTTTCTTTACTTACATTTTTTGGGTCTAATCTGCCCTTCAGGTTCAGTCTCGGACTCGGTTTCAGGCAGGAAACTAAGTAATTACTGCCACCAGATTTATCTGAGCTCCACATTAAACACCCCTGGATTCGGCAGAATATTAATACTTTGAATTTGTTCAGTACTTAGAAGGAGCAAAAGTTACATTTGATTTCTAAAACGTCTGCTTAGGACAAAGGACCCCGAGCAGGTGCAGTACCGTGCAAAAGTTTTAAACCGCCCCTTTACATTTTGCTTCCAAGTCGAGGTAAGTGAATAAAACCAGGTTTAATATCATGACATTGTTTTGTTTCTTTCTATAGTAACTCAGTGTCTAGATGATATGAGAGACTATCAGACCTCCGGCTGCCGTCGGACTTCCAGGTGTCACTGAGGAGGAACTCAGCAACGTGCACTGAGTTGTGATCATTTGTCGCTTGCTTGTACAAATTAATAAAGTCAAGTTGAAAACTAGAAATTCCCTCACAGCAAATAAAAAGATTTATCGCTGGCTGTTTAGAACTTTTTTCAGCCCAGTTCTTCTACCGGACCACAACCACGTATTGTGCATAAGTAATAAGACAAGTGGACAAAGAAGAGAACAAAAGAAGCATATGGTATAAGAAACTATCTACAACTGAAAGTCACATCTTTAAGTGGCTCAAATGTTCAGCTAGAAGCCGTTTGACACTCACGTTTGTGGCAAAGTATTATTCCTTGCATCAAACGTTGTTATTGATGGTCATTTTTTACATTCAACAAAACAATCTTGTGTCTTTGACAGGTAGGCATCTAGCAGGTGACTTTCTAGGTTACTTGATAATATCTTACAAACTGTGGGACCAAATTGGGTTCTTCTAACTATTTGTGAATAAAAAAGTTAATAATTTCACTTGCTAACAGTTTAAAGGCCAGGTGGAACGCTGATACTTTAGATAGTTCTGTTCCTGCTTAATCCTGTCCAGGGTCGTGAGGAGCGGCTGTCTATCTCCAGCTGTCACTATGTGTGAGGTAGAGTTTCACCACAGGATCATAACAACACAAACAAGCACACAAACACACCGAGGGCCAATTAACAACTGACAATTAACTTCAATCGCATGTTTTAGGACTGTGGGAAGAAACTGGAGCACCTGCAGAAACCCCCCCGTGCAGCCACTACCTGTGCTAGTCCATCATTAGCACGTGGCTGCTGCACTAGCTGAAGTAGTTTCTGGCGACATACATCAACATCAGTTCATCTCATGAATAAAGATTTACTGATACATGTTGGACTAAAAATGAGTGAAAAAGCAGCTAAAATCCAAACCTTCTTCAAACGACCTTCAACTGTTGATCAGGATCATTTATGAACATTACAACTAAATCTGGCTGCTTGGAAGCAAAAATATAAAGAAACAAGGGATGGATTAAGACTTTTGCACAACCCTGTACAGCATTAAAAAACATAAATCAGCCCTTTTTGTCCAACTCAGACTCTTTTCTGATCCTCACAAAGAGTCATTACAATACAAACCTAAAGGCCAACCACAGTGTTTATTATTGAGTTGAAGAGACACACTAGCTACGTTTCCATGCGCCAAATTTCCCCAATCTGATTAAAATCTTGGTCGATCGGAATTCCCAAATCCCTGTTCACATGGACACTAACTGAAATGATCTGATCATGCCATGAGTACACATGCACCAAGCACTCAACCAGGTTAAATGAGTTGAGCATGCGCACAGCGAGTTGTCTTTCCGGGGGGAAGAAAAAAAAGTAAACAAACTCCGTCCTTTCTGCACGTCTTTCCCGCCCCATCGTGTGCTCGATCTGACTCATGTTATCCCCAATATGGACCTTCTGCAGGTGATTACCGTTATGTTTGGGTTTTTACTGGTCGCATTAACCAAGCTAGAGGCTGAATACATATTGCTACTGCTCCTCCACCACAGGAGAGGAGAGCAGGATGACAGGATGACTGCACCAGCAGACCACTTCTGTTTACTTCCCGCTATGTTTTCTACTTGAGTCTGCGAAAGCGGAAAGACGTCACGCTGAAGTTGTACGCATGCGCAAAGGGCTCTTTTCACCCTTTCTTTCCGAATGGGTGTGTACATGCACGTCTATCCGAATGAAGATCGGACAAAACCACCCCTCTCGATCAGAAGTAAATTTCATTCTGATCAGGCTGCATCGGATCAAAACATTCTGATTGACATGTTTACATGACGTATTTTTGTTCCGATTGGGCGTTTATTCCGATTAAATGTGCCCATGTAAACGTAGCTATTGATGCACATCATGCTAACAAGCTAACAGAATCAGTGACAGTCTTTTTACCCCCAAACTGTGTCTCTAACTTTCAAAGTTCAGACGTATTCACCTGCTTCTATTAGTCTCTGCGCTCTTCTGTGCTTAATGCACAGGCATAAAATTGTTATTGATCTTTTTACACACACTCTGAAAGGGAGAAAACCTTCCCAAAGCACAGAATCATTTCTTTGCACAGTATTAAGATTCTGAGTCATGTAAAACCCTCTAATGACACTTAAGAGCAGCAGGAGAAAGAATCTTCAGAGTGGAGGGAGGAAAAAAAAAAGGTGCATTTGCGGGAAAAGCAGTAAAAGATTGGAGGAAGATAGAAGATTGGCATGGAGGCATTTAGAAAAGTGAGGTGAGACTGAGAGACAGAGAGAAGGACAAAGAGAAAAAAAACCAAAAAGGCAGACAGTGAATCAGACGGTCAGAGTGACAGAGGCAGACTGACAAGCTGCAGGAACAGATTGAGTACCTGATAGATGACGGTAGAATGTAGGTACAAAAAAAAAAGAAGAGAAAAAGAAAAGATGCTTGTTGTACCTTCTTTTTCAGCTCGGAACGTGAAGGTTCGGAGGGAAGTGACAACTTCAAACTTGTTGTCTCCGAGGCCTCGCACCTGTCTGATGGCGCTGGCCAGGATCATCCCTTTGGAGTACATCTCCTAAACACAAACACAAAAATCCAGATTTATTCATATTATCTGTATCTGTGTCATCACAAACCCACATCTGATCCATTTACACAAATACATTTGCTGATTTGTTGGATTTTTTTTCTCTCTCTTTGATCAACGAGTTTTTTTTCTTGGACAGGAAGCGTGTGAATCAAAGCGCCGCTGCTGGAACGCAAACAGGAAGCCCACGCCGCCATGTTTTCAGGGTGGGCTAGCCAAGTCGACTCAGCATCAGGGTGATCTTTAAACCTCACAAAGCAAACTTCAAATGTGGAGGATTTGAAACAGGAAAGGCAGCACATTAAAGAAGCCCGAACAAGAATAACACCCAAGGAGATGTTATTTTAGGTTAAAACAAATCTAAAGGAAGAAAACAAACTTCACAGATATTTAGAAGAAAGAGAGAAAGAGGCGCATCATGTTTGTGGAATTTGGAGTGCAGAACAAGACGTTCTCAGGTAAACTGGGATTTGTTTTTCTTTTTTTTTTTTTATTATCTGTGTTTTAACTCTTCTGGAAGCATCAAAATAAGAAGAATGATGCACCGGAGGCTTCCTGACCCTCTTTACATTCTCCCTTGATAATGGCAATTAAAGTAGTGGGTCACCGTGGGCGTGAAACAGACGCAAAAGAAGGGAATTAAAGACGACGGCGGCTATAGAAGCGAGGACAGAATGGTCACATCGGTATTCAAAACCGTAAGCGGCAGGTAGAAACGAAGAGATCGGCCTTAAAAGCAGGTGGGAAGCAAATAAAAATGAAATCCAGGAAGGAATCAGATTGTAACGTGCTCGGGAACGTTACGCTACAGCTTCTGCAGCGACAAAATAAAAGGTCAGAGCAGGCGTTGCATTATTCATGTTGATAATGTCATTATCATTGCAAAGTAAGAAAAGAGACGCAGCCATGACTCGCTCGTTCTCCCCGTCGCTCTTCAGCTTTATTGACCTGAATTTTAAATCCCTGCAGTCGCGTGCAAAAAAAAAAAAAAAGAAAAGAAAGACTTTCCTTGTTTGCTACGCACGATGCTTCGTGTTTGCTCCACCGTCCACAGTCGTGTCCTGCAAAGACGAGAGGGAGCGAAAAGTAAAGGAGGAAGAAAGGCAGTGAACTTCTGACTCCCTCTCGCCATTCTTAATTAAGTCGGTGACCTTGCTGTTCTGAAAAAAAAAAAAAAAAAGAAAGGACCATATGGCCAAAAATATACCCGTAACGTA